>CM076570.1:572881237-573210338 GCA_034641835.2 Pinus albicaulis | reverse complement strand
CCATAGACTCAAATGAATCCTGCGAATCCTACGAAATAATAAAAAATAGTAAGGCCATTATTTATTGGTTGGAAATAATAAACAACATGCAACAAACCCACATAATTAGTAAATTATTTAAAGACAATAATTCCTACATATTAAAATATAAAGTTATAACATACCAGCTCATACTCGAACATAACATATGTATCAATATTCTTCTTCTGTATCTTCTTGATCTTCATCCAACTGATCGACATATATATCAACATCTGATTTAGAAATGGTGTTGAAATGATCGACCATGTCATCATCATCATCAATTATGTCATTTTCAATAATATCCTCATAGAAATCATCATCAATAATTGTTGCCTCATCTCCTATGCTTGGTTCATCTTCTAAGATATCTTCTTCGTCTGTCAATGCATCTTCCTGCTCATCTGCCACTGCATCATCTTCTTCTTGATCAATATCATCTTCTTCCTCTATAGTATACTCTACTGGCCTTCCTCTTGGATCATATCTAATAGCAAATGACCATTCGTTCTTGACACCTGGAACCTCGAAGTAAAGGACTTGTTCGCATTGGCTTGGAAAAACATAGCAATCTTTTCCTGCTTCAAACTGTGATGTTTTAACCATTGGAAATCCATTTTCATGTTGAATAAGTGTTATATCATCATCACGTGCATTCATTCGTAGCCTATACCATTTGACATCGAACAAAACTATTTTGAAGGAATTAAAGTCACGCTCAACTATATCATCTAAGAACCCATAATATCTATTTTCAGATTCTCGAGGATGTCTGTCACTCCTGGAGGAAACATTAGTGACCTGGAATACTGCAGTTATCCCACTATCAGAATTTTTCCTGTTATCATCCAACTGTTTAACGCGAAATTTACGACCATTGCACCACATAACCTTGTGGTGTTTCAACTGCAATATGCCAAACATGAAAAAGATGCATTCTCAATTAATAATTAATCATATAATTTACACAGCATGAAAATTATCTAAAAAATCAAACTTGTTGTCACATTATAAATATAGTATAAAATAAGTAATGAATAAAATAGGTGAATTAATTGCTTACCTTTCTATCTTTCAAACCATATGCTAAATTGATTTCCCTGTCCGTAATGTTTCCATCTCCACTACGATACGCTTCTCTAATCAATTGAGACAGTAGTTTCCATGATAACCTACCGTCGTTACATGCTTTACATGTTTCAATCCATTCACTCATCCACTCAAGATTGTTTGCAATGTATAAAAGTAGTGCCTCATAATATTGAGCACCTGAATAAAAAAACGATAATTCACCAATATTGATAAATATTACTTATAACCATGGTAAATTATATTAATTAATAAACTATGAAAGAATAAGACCTAAATTAATATAATGATCATATACATGACGTAAAAAAATGAAACATTATATGTATTATACATAATAAATCTTTTACCTCTCACTTTCTTCATTCTACCTTTTCCCAACAGGTGCTCCACTTCAAATTTTTTGATGGAGTTCACATCCCAAATGAAATCCACTGCCTTCATGGCTAGTGTAGCTAAAATAGGAAGATAATGACTAATATACACCATGGATTGATATACCACATATCCCTCCACCATATAACCCTCAGGTCGTGCTCTTTGTCTAACCAAAGCCTTCAAGGATTTCAGGTGCCTCTCGACCATCCACATTTACCTTGTGTGTACTCGTCCACACATTTCAATCTCCTCAACTTGGTGTATCAAGTAGTGTTCTTGTGCATTGAAAAATGTTGGAGGTAGATACTTTTGAATTTCACACATTAGCCGAGGAATTTCTCTCTTCCAATACTTTATTTCATCTTGATGGATTTCTTTCAATGAAAACCATCTGCAAATCATTACGCAAGGTTATTTCAATGAAACATAATATATATTTCATTACAAGTAAATTAATACATCATTTCATCAAGTACAAAAAGAAATTGTAGCAATTAGATTTTGTGTATAAATCAACTACTTACCTCATGTATTTACTAAGACCATATATAACTTGTTTGACATTATTGTCGAAGTCATTTGGGAGAGATAGAGGTAGAACATACTATAACAATAAAAAATGAATCGTTATTGGTTTCCAAATTAAACAGAAAAAAGGAAAATTTAAAATATGTATTTAAGAAATAACATACAAAAACGTATACCAAAAAAATTACCTTAACAAAGGTATGCCAATCATGTGTTTTCACCCCACTGAAGTCACCTTTCTTTGTTAAGATATTATTTATGTTTGAAGCAAAACCTGTTGGAAATTTAATTCTTCTAACGACCTCTTTTACATCATTGCTTTGTTGTTCTGTTAATAACCATGGAATATTATTATAATTTCAACCTCCATTGTTATTTGATCTGTTGATCACACTTTTCATTGCATGATTCGATTTCTCAATGTCAGCACAAATTTTGTCAATTTTATCTCTATCATGTGCACCATCTATGGTTCGCCATAACATTTCTATCACATTCTTCCCGACATGCATTGTATCAAACAAATGAGCTATTTTTAGGTCCTCATAGTAGGGCAACCTCGTGAATTGAGAAGGATAACATTTCATTCCAAGTGGAAGTACAATATTAGTACCTTCACCATGACGATGACCTTGATATCAAAGAATAAAATAAATCAGAACAATATTAATTATAAAATACAATAAAATAAATTCATTAGTTAAAACAAAATTCAAAACATTACATAAACAATATATATATATATATATACACAAATTACGTACCAGCTGCTTGATGATTATTAATTCTGTTATATTCCAACATCCACAACTGAGGTGTCATTCTTCGTGGTTTTAATCCAATTTCTTCTTTATCATTGAAAAGATGTTTTTCAGTAGTATGATACTTATGGTTCCTAGAGAGGAAGTGCCTAAACTCATCAAACACCATCTTTATTAAGTCTGGAGAATGATGATACTTCATCTTAGGGCCACAAAATGGACATGCAAATCTACCCTTTGTTTGAAGACCTGCAATAGATGGATCAATAACAATTAATATACTATGAGATCATTTTTAAAACATGCAATATGGTATATCTAATTTAGATAATTATGTATTATATTAAAGTGCAACGAAATATTACATACTACAAACATGTGTTAGTCCTGGGGCATCATGAATTGTCCATACAAGCATTCCACGACATTGAAATCTCTTCTACTTGATTGGTTTAGTGATGTCATACATAGTGATGCCATGCCATAACTGTATTAGCTCATCGATAAGAGGCTCAATATATACATTCATCTCTTTGAAATGGTACTTACCTAATTGTTCAAAATTATGGTACATAATAATTACTACCATGATATATGTATATATAAGTAAGTAAATAAATAAAATATATATTTATGCAAACAACAAGAGAAATGAAAATGTTACATTAAAAAAAATAATGTATCAAATACCTAGAATAATCATAGTCAACATTATGTGCTCCCTCTTTATTGACATCCAAGGAGGAATGTTATTGTTGATAATGAAAATAGGCCACACTAAGTAGATCTAAGCTCTCTGAATGGATTAACATCATCAGCTGCCAATGAAATCATGACATTACGAGGTTCATTTTTAAAATCTACATATTTTTCCTCGATTTCTCTAAATGCAGAACCATCTGCAGGAATTCGAAGAACACCATCTCCACTTCTATTCTTTGAATGGTAATCCATAAACTGTGCTATGATGTTACACCTGAACATTTTCTGTAAACGTGGAATTATGGGAATATGACGAAGAACCTTTTGAGGCACCTTTTTGGTTAGTTGATTTGTTCGATATCTACTGGTACCACATTTCTGACATTCTGTTTTCAACACATGTTCTCTGTAATATATAATATGATCTTTAGGACATGCATCTATAGTGTTATATTCCATTCCAAAGTGTTTCATAATAGCACGTATATCTCGATATGTTCGAGGTAAAGTATTTAGCGATGGTAACAAATATTCACCCAACAATCTACAACATAAACAAAAACTAGTGTCTTGCAAATATTATTAATCATATATATATATATATATATTGTAGTTATTAAAACTGGAACCGGTGACCGGACCGGTGGAGCTAATGAACCGGGTTTCGAACCGAAACTGGTCTAACTGGTAGCGGTCAAATCTCAATGAACCGGTTTTAAAAAAAATACATTAAATAATTATTTTTTAATAAAAAAAACTATTTTTAAGATTTGCAACCATGATTCCAAGCCAATAGAGACAAAATATGAAAATTTTGCTCATTTATATACCATGCAAAAGTGAATATATCAAAATGGCACCAAATGCAATACATATCATCGAAAAATACATAAGCAAACTTGTTGAAGTAATGTATCATGTTTCTCTTATATTATTCACTGTGTTTTATTGCTGAGTTAATATTATAATATACAATCTGTCCCTGCTCAGATCTGTTGTCAATTCATTGTATCAGCCTTAACGAAAATTCTGGGTTCAGTATATATATATATCAGACCAACATTTTGAAGATCTTGTATTCTTCATTATCTATGTTTGCTTGGCAATAAATTTCTAGAAAAACATCTACAACACTTAGAGGTATTGAATTGGTTTATGAAACCCACTATTAGTGCTATTTGCAACAAGTTGAGAGAGCATTAAAACTTCATCAGTCTTCTCACAATGTGTTTGACGAAATTTATCACTGAAAAGATTCATTAAAACCCAGAGAAACTGAGTGGCCAGTTTAGTGCATTTCCAAGCGGGAATTTTCTAGTGGTCAATTTATTATTGCCAGTCACATTTTCATTAGGTTGTATGTTGTTGTCCCTTGAGTGGCGTCAGACCATTTGTATCAGTCTTGATGCCATGATCAAATTTCTTATATGTTGTGTGAAAGGTTTTGTATTTATGCTGTTGCTATGTGTGAGCAGAGAAAGAGGGTCTGACAGTTCCTAGCTGAGTGTGAAATAAGGTTGTTGCTGATTGTTTTGAGAACAAAAATTGTCATCAAGTACACTTGATGAGTTGCATGCTGCCAAGGATTTTATGCTAGCCAACCTTGTATTTATCAGTCATCATGTGTATTGTTGCTGCTATAAGGTGTTGAGTATGAGTTATTAGACAAGTTTGTTGCTAGTATAATAGAGGAATTTGCAGCTCATGGAGGAGACACTGCGGAATTTGCAACTCATGGAGGAGCACCTAAACGGTCGGTTAAGTACGGAACCGGCTGGTTAGGTCCGGTTAATCGGCCAAAACAGGTGAGAATAGGCTATTGACCGGGTTGCAAGGCCGGTTCCAACTGGTAGCCCTCCTGACCAGCCGGTTTTGATAACTATGATTGATATATATATATATATATATCAGTTATTATTTTACACATTTATTACAACTAAAAAAAGGAAAAATAATCAACATTTACATATATGTGATCATATATACATATTTCATACCTTAGGAGTTGTGTTATACATCTGTTCGACAAATTATTCATAACCTTTAAGTTCACCAAAAATAATGTAGTAGAGAGAAGAGTTGCATTTGAGTGTTCAAAAAGTCGTTCACTTGACCTTTCAATCAGAGGTACATCATAAATACCATCACTGCTATCTCCACCATCATCATCTGACTCACCATACAAGTTTTGGAGCATTTTATTTTTCCCATCATTAATGTGAAATATCTCATTACTGTCATCATGATCTACCTCCGTGGGATCATTAAAATTACCTTCATCATTCGCTTCATGTTCTTCACCTTGTACAACATCATTTCCAATACTAATATTTGCTGCAATATTCTCTTGTACTGGTGTAACATCATCTAATCTACTACTGTTTAGCTGTGGAAGTTGGTTGATCATCTGCAAAAAGTTGGGGGGCAACTGTGCCTTTATGAAAATTAAAAACATTAATAATTAAACATTAGTGCGCATATAAAAAATATTAAAATAATATAAAATTTTACAATATAATCAAAATGAAGATAGATAATTAATTACCACGGGATGATAGTCATTCGATCCACCATCAATGTGCCCATATTTCCTACAATGCATTGTTGTTGTTGCTATTAAAACTCTAACATTATTTCTCATACAACATTTTTTACAAGGGCAATAAACTCTACCATCACCCCTTTCACCCTTTTGAATTTTTTTTCCACCTCTAATGTTTTCTTCCATTGATGAAAATTATTCTATAAAGAAAATAATAAATCTCTCTCAATGGTGTAGAAAACCCAAGACTTGTTGAACTCAATGGGAGCTCAATATATAAGCAAAAAAAAAAAAAAGTGGGCATTTTACAAATTGTGAGATTTTTACGAAATGTCGGCTTTTTACAAAATTGTGGGCTTTTTACAAATTGTGGGATTTTTACAAAATTATGGGATTTTTACAAATTGTTTATATTTTTAATAGAATGTGGGCTTTTTACAAATTGTGGGCTTTTTACAAAATTGTGAGCTTTTTACAAAATTGTGGGCTTTTTACAAATTGTGGGCTTTTTTATTCTTAATGCATTTTTTGTAGAATACTAAATAGATTTGTCCAAAATTTGAGATGAAAATTGTAGTCTCTACTACGTTTGGAAAATTGGAGGGTTATAAAAGATAAACTGTGAACAGAATTGTACCACTATGATAAGAAGCTGTCAGAAGCATTCCTTCTGCTTCACAAACGTGGAACTACCTTAAGAATGCTTATGGTTGATATAAATATTAGAGCATGGCAGTTAAATGTAGTAGTTATGCTAAAATAATGAATAACAGCTTGAGAGTGCTCTTCAGATATTGTATGAATGCACCAAATTAAAGTTGTACCATTACTAAAGATAAATGGCCAAAAATAGTCAATTTTGATATCGTGAAGTTATGTCTTTCTTGGTAGAAAACTGGGGATAGGATGGAAAATATGAGAGAACTAAGTTCCAAGGACTAAAAAACCAAGGCCAACATAGTTCTTCCTTGAATCAAAGACAAAACAAAGCTGCCCAAAAAAGTGTTTGAGAGCACCCATTGAAGCTCCTATATATAGCAGAGTCAACATTTTCCTATTGAACAAGTTTGTATAGTCAAAGCCACAACAAGATCAGATATCCACGATCCTAAATGAGAACCATAGCCAAAGCTAAGACAGATCCACGTTTAGCAGAACAAGAAAGCCATAGCAAAGGATTTGACCACAGAACCAGATCATGAGAGATAACAAGATTCTTGCTTCCACTATGGAAATGTAGAAACTGTAGAAGGGCTTTACTTCCAGCAGATTTCATTGTGACAGTAATTGCTATGGTGTTTTAAGTGCTCATTAGTAGAATCTTAAAGCCATTCTGGAATTCTTTTAACCTGGAGAGGGTTTTATGTGGTTATAATTCCTCATGTTCAAATTCCATTGTGGATTGGTTGTGTTTGATATTATGTTTTTACTGTCCGCAGTTGAATTTTCGCACAGAAAATTATCAGTCTAAAGCGGAGCAATTTTGCGATGTTTCTTTTTCTTCCTATTGTGAAGTATTTCGCTCAGAACTCTACTCGTTGTAACAGAGGTCTTGGGCATAGAACAGGGGACTTGGGTTTTTTGGAATCAAACTTTAGGTTAAGATGCTCATCTGAAGAATGGCACAGTGAGCCTTAGCATGGAGTTGGGAGTACCAATTTGAAGTGCAGGTAGGGCATTGTACAATAGACCAGTTAGATTTCTGGACCCTAATACAAAATTTTCTTCTTCTTTCAAAACGTGTTTCTCGTTTTCTGTAACCAATGTGGGTCCTATTCTTGTTTCAATTGGGGATGGATTAGCATTTTTTATTGCTCCAGATGATCACACTCTGGGTAGCCCTGGAGGCTATTTGGGGGTGATGAGTCCAATAGGTCTCAATGAATTATTTCCCTCACCGAGGAATACTATTGCAGTGGAATTTGATACTATTTTGGATGTTGAATTCCACGATCCTAATGGAAACCAGTACCTTCAGCTCCAGTACCTGTTCACAAAAGAGGGTGCCATAGTCATTCATGCGTGCAGAGAGGGTGAATTTCAGGCATTACAATAGGAGGTGTTGTTGTTGCATTGGCCACTAGATTGTTTGTCTGGTTCTGTTACAAGCGCAGAGTATTGAAAAGGACAGACAAATTTAGTTCAGATATTGTGAAATTTCCTCGGAAATTCACCCACAAAGAGCTCAGCAATGCTACGAAAGACATTTTTTGAATGTGATTGATAATCGATAATTGCAAGCAAGGGTAATCCCCTAGTGAAACCCAAATTTCTGAGCATTTTCTAAAACCTGATGACGGAGTCATTGTAATGAACAAGCGCCTAGGTCCATATTACGTCCAAATCTACCAAGCACCAAGATCTATAAAAAAAATCCACAGTATCTGCGAACTAAGAAGAAGAGGCAGAAAATGTATTCTGCTTACCTGTTCGAATAGTGGTTGGGGTTTACCACGACAAAAATTTGACAGAGCCCATGTAGCATTTCGTATCATTGAAATTTTGGCAGTATCATTCAACTGGGCAAGCACCTGCCTCGTAGCTCCATGACTGAGGGCAAGATCCCTAAATGATGCAGAGTCTCCAGCAATATTTCCCAAAGCCCAAACAACCTTACACGAACACCAGTTGAACTCAAAGTTGGGTAGTAGTTTTTTAAATCAAATTCCAAAATTACAGATGTATAAAGATAGTTGGGAAGAATAATTTTATGCCTCTAAAATGAACGTGCTACCTGTTCTCGAACATTATCATTCCCAGAGGCAAGAAGTTCCACAAATATATGCAGTGCCCCGTAATCAATCACAACCTTTGTATTCTCAGAGGCTCCAAAAAAACCCAAATAGGGTCAACCCTACTACAGGAGGAAGGGCCTGCAGTAAGAACTTACCATTTTGCAAGAACTGAGGGCGAATGCTGAGGGCAAATGCTATTCTGCAAGAGCTGAGGGCGAATGCTGAGGGCGAATGATGTTCTGCAAGCGCTGAGGGTGAATGCGCGCGTGATATCAGACGTTAATGTAGTTTTTAAAAAAATCATTTTTATGTAGCGCACATTTGAATTTTAGCATTTCAAATCATTTTTATTTACATTTGATTTTTGCATTTCTAATACAAGTGACAAAAAAATTTCTACAAGAGGTTGAAATTTTTACTAGATAGCCATGAAAGACTAATTAAAATGGCTTAAAATGCAAGTGGAACTTCAAAATAAATGTAATTGAAGGTTCTCTCCACTAAATTTTTGCAAAAGTGCTTACATTATTTAAGTTATCTAGGACATTTTTTTGTATTACACAATCAAAATTAAATAATGAAATAGTTGGGTAGTCTTATTGTTTCAAATTAGGACACAATTTTCAAATGGTGATGAAGTTTCATGTGATGATTAACTAACAATATTCTCCTTTCCTATCCTTGAAAAACTATACAAGGTTCCATGCTGCCACATGAAACCCTAACTCATGTAGCAGCATAGGACCAGTCCTCCATTTTTCCCGTCATAAGGCATTTTGCACGTATTTGACGACTAGAATTTGTGGATTCCCATTTTCTGTGACGTGCTAGGAAGGATAGAAGACTTAATTTTGACGTTTGAAATTTTTTCAAAAACGTTCTTATGCCCTTTAATTTCCACTTACCAATAATTTTGCAACACTAGTCCTCTTCGCAATTGCAAGGCTGTACTCAAAAAGTAAGGAAAGTTATTTTTTTGGCTCACTTAAAATTAAAAATTTAATAAAGGAATTACCACTTATCATTATTGATATTTTAAAATTAGAATCAATTTAGTTTTCCCCTTCCTATTACAGAAAGTTCACAAATCCTTTCTTTTACATAAAACACCAAAGAAAGAATAAAGCCCGTTGCCCTGCAAACTTCCAAGGTTGTGATTAGTGAAGCAGTGAAAAAGTACAGCTATAGCACTAAAAAATTAGAATGCCAATCTGCCCCAACATGAAGTAGTGTTAATATAGCTGGTGGCTTGGCTTGATGGTCAAACAGTGAATTACACAAGCACAAAATAAAAGCTTTAGGCGTCTAGTTCCTTACACTCGCACTCTCAAGGCATTCAGACTTAGGCCGAGCTCAAGATTGGCTCCGAGGAAACTAGATTGGCTCGTTAACCTGCCATATTTTAATTTCATAAGGTATGTTCGAAGTTTGAACTGCTAGGGTAATTTATTATTGTGAAATCATAGTTCTAAATTATCTCTTATTCTGTGAGCAAGGTAATCTATTAATTGTAAGCAGATTCATTAAAAAAATTCAAACTAATTTTAGCATGAACGATGACAATTTATATATTAATTGGTTTTTAAGAGTATTTGTATTATGTACGAGCATTGGAAAGAAAAATCAAGACTTCATTTTCTTTTTTCCTTATTTTATTGGGCTGAACTGGAGAAAATTGAATATGAATAGTGAGTTAATTGTAAGATCAATGGGCCAAGGCCATACATCAACATTGACCACATTTGGGAAGTATAAAATCATGGATATTCATGCAAGTATAGTTATTAATGTAAGATCAAAGTTAACTCTTAGCTTCACTAAAGAAATAGAAGGCAAAGATCTAGCATCAAGTGAAACTCACGTGAAAAAGTAGATGAAAAATGTACAATCATCCAATGGTGAGGTAATCTATAATTATCCAGTAAGACTCTTGGCTATGCCTTGACACTAAACTAATTCTCAATATTTTTGAATAATCATCCATTGGAATTTAGTAAGAAAATCATAGTAAATCATTGTCTAATGGCCATGCAAAAATATATAAAAAATAATATTTGTTGGTTGTTTTTCAATAGGCGGACCATGATGGGACCACTGAGAAGGTGGGGGTGTTTTTTTAATCATGGACGTGAGGTTTAGTAGATTGATAGTCAAGTTACCTTTCCCTATAAATTTTCTCGATCAAGTTATTCATTCATTGAACTTTGATTCATTCCTACTGTTTTGATACACAATCCAATCCAGTTGAGTCTTGTGTCTTCATTGAGAATGGCATTCATAGGTTGTCAAGAAAGAGGTTATCATGCACATGCACTCTTCTTTTCTTGGTATCTTTGTAACTATGTTCAGCCTGAGTTCTATATTTTTAAATTATCATAATAGTTCGTGATTATTAGTCTTTTATTTTGTCTTTTAAGCATTTTAATTTAATTATTATCAATCATTAAATTTAATATATATATATATATATATATATATATATATATATATATATATATAGTTATTAAAATTTAATAGAATTATTAAACTTTCAATGATACATCAACTTTCATACATGAGAAAATAGATACTGACAAATGGTACATCATGGCCTGATTAATTTCGCTCAGCAATTTCAAATTGTATAACATTTAGTCAACAGTAATCATTAATTTCTGCACACAGAGACTAATTTCTCTGGAAGCCTGAGATTTCTTTGGCTTGTTATTTTTATAACTACATAGACATAATTAATAGAGAGATTGAGGACAAAAAAAAATCTAGCGCTTAGTCTCCACTACTCAACATGATTTTGTGAGAAAAAATACATAGATTGATTTCTCTGAGTGCCTTAGCATTCTTTGGCTCATTATTTTAATCACAACAACAATAAAAAATGCACTGAGGATCTGTTCTTAGTCCGATTATGCAATTTTTATAAGACATATTATGCAATATTAATAATAAACATAAGTTTATTGCAATTTAGGGAAAGCTCGTTCATGTTTTTTTCTTTATATTGGAAGGTTACTTTCTTTTTGAAGTAATTTTTAGTAGATCATAGCATATATTGAGGAAATATTAGTTTGACACGAATCATTTATTTCTCTTGAAACTTTAGGTATTAAAATTCCATGACACAGATATATCACACTCCAAAATCCAAAGAAAATGGAAGAGCGTTCAATTTTTTTAATCAAACTTTTATTGGTGAAGGGTTAATTTATTACGAGAACGTCATTAATGAAGTGCAAAATTTTAAACGTAACGTTTATTGACTAGAAAAATAATGACCAAAATGTCAAAAAAAATTGTGTGACGGTTAAAGAGAAATCCAAATTCCAACCCTGCCTGCCACCTGTTGGTGAGTGGAGGTTGTTCACTTTTCATTTACAGCTTACCTAGTTACTCATGTTACCAATATTTTCACATGGCTCACTTTTAGGTGACTACTTATTGTACTTATTCTTTATAAAGAAAAATTGGTAGATAATTGTATTATTTGAAATCTATAACAAATCCAGGCAACAAAATTACAACAAATAGAAAATTATGCAAAAAATTCACCAGGGCACTAACGTGTGGATACCCTATCATTTCTTAGATCCTCATAACTTACCAACACCTACTATATTGGTATACACATAATATGGTATTTACCTGAAGTATTTCATATGTATCTAGAAGTAAATAAGTTGTATGACAATTGTTATGGCAGATATAAGATGTGTATTATAGTTTATATTTCAATTTTTCTTAAGTAGCATGCATGTGCGGCTCATATAGTGACTACAATTACCAAATATATTTCAGTGAAGATGTGAAGATGATCTCTCATTAGGTCCTAATTACTTAAAGCATCATTAATTAGCTTTCCAAATGAATAAAATATGTTAACAAATTAGTAAAAACTAGGAAAACAAATCATGTTTTAAAAAAATATGGCACAATGAGTCACACTCTGAGATTTATTTAATTACTCATCAAGTGTCGCTACAACATATATATGATCACCATTACCATAGAAATGTGACATGTGACCATCATTTTGGTTTCGCCAATGACATTCCACATCATGAGCATTGTTTAGGGTTGATTGTGTTGATTTTTTTTAAACAAATCATTTATACATTTTATGGAAATTATAGACACAATTTATAATCACATTACAAGATCATGATGTATGGATATTCCTTATCATTTCTTAGATAATCACAACTTACCAACACCTAATAGATTGATATACACATCATATGGAATTTACCCCTATAATGCCACATGTATCCTAAAACAAATTAGTTGTATGGCAATTGTTGATGCAGGGGCATTAGGCTCAAAAAAACCTTTGTCCATAAATAAATGTAAAGGGGGGTCTCATGTTTTATTTCCCCATGTATTTATTCATAGTTGAGTTATTTTTAGTTAATTAGAGAAGAAAATGTAACTGCCAGAATGATTAATGGGCACCTTAAGAAATAGTTAGTTTCAGAAGTTAAGATAATTTTAGGAGTCCGTCTCTGTCTGTCAGAGGGTTAGTCTCAGAGTTAGAGATATGAGTTTTGAGCATTAGAGGAGTTGAGTCGATTTAGGGTTTGTATAAAAATAAGCCTTATAGGCATAATAAGGAAAACCTGCATAGATAACTGCATAGGCTGCGTAGGACTGTCGTAGAGACAGAGTAGAGGAGAAGGGCCAAGTAATTCGAAGATCTAGTCGAGCCAAAGTTGTAAGTACTTCACTGCATAAATGTAGAATTATTTCAATGGTATTGTGCATTTGTCGAGTTAATTATGGCTTGAATGGTTTCTGTGTCCCGATAATAAAATGTATAGTAGTCTAGAATACATACTCGATAATTGTAGTTTAATGGGGTCCTGTATGTTGAAAGAGGAACCGATTCCTTTCCTGAATTACTAGCCTCTGTGCGAGAGGTTCTAGCCTTTCCAGAACCCATTGGATATTACTATAACTTGGTGTAAGAATTTCTGGATGAATAAAGTTGTGTGATAACCCGTGTTAAGTGCCATGATAGTGGATGGTGTGGCATTGGAAATTGGTATGGCAATGTTGTGGTCGAGACTTATGTAATACAGTGGGAAATGCCATGGTAGAGAGGGTCCACAGGTCCAAATTATGGATCTCCCCACAGTGTAATAGAGAATTGTGCTCGAGCCTTCGATTCAAGATTCGATCAGTGCTACCACGTACATAGAACCGGTGTGTGAAGAAACCTCATGGAGTGCGAGTCCTTAATTGAAGAAAAAAAACTAGTACAGGAATATGCGAGTCAAAGGAGCGGAGGCGGAGTACAATAAAAGAAAGCTCGACGGAACCTGGAAGATAAGAGGTGGAACCGTGACCGAAGTGCACAGTAAAACCACCGTTTGGAAAATCGGTGATATCGCGCAAGTTTGGAGGTGGTAAGCATAATTGGTGAAAAGGACACGACATATGTCTCCGTGAGACACGTGGCCGAGGGCGGAATTATAAAACCGTTCTCATCGCAGATTAACCCTTGGGCATGTTCGTTACGCGAGATTTCGTTGTGTCCGTTGGATCCTCCAAACCGGCGCGATGCTCCATCGATCGTCGGATTGAGAGGTAAATTACTGTGGAGCCAAGAATGGTTTATGTATGACCGTTGATTTATAGACCAAAGTCGAGATTTGTTACGATCTTTGACGATTGGCGGATATTATAATAAGGAGGACTATATAATTATGTGAATGGCCGTGCGTTTGGTTGAAACCAAGTGACGGAGTTCGAATTGACAAGGTTGACATACATTAAACATCATGGTTGAAATATGAGAGGGTCGAGCAGTTGATACATTCGAATATCAATTCGAATATGTAAAATGAGTGAGCCCAAGGTTTTGGGGTTTAATTCCTAAGTGGCTTGTATTTATTGGGGTATATATTAATGAGATTAGGCTAGTCATTATATTCGGGGTGTGTAAAGAGCGGTTGAATGTTGATAGGTATGATGGGGTTTAGACCACAGAACGTGGGGAATTATAGTATGGTTTAGAGCCATCAAGTGAAGAAGTTCTGCATGTGAGAAGGCATGGCATAGGCCTTGTTAGCAACCTATAATATAGGAGTCATAATTTTGACTTGACTATTGGTAATTTTGTAAATTTGTGCATACTTTGCCTTCTGCAAGTTGTATTCACATATTTTGTAAAAAAAATCAAAAAAATCAAAAAAAAATCAAAAAGAGGGTAAAAAAGTCCTAAAAGAACAATCAAAGGACTTAGAAAAAATAAGATACCCCAAAGAAAAAATGAATAAAACATGAAAATGAGCAAGCATAAATGCCACTACTTTTTACTTTTTGACTATGGCAGAGTGTCAATAAATGCCATTAGTCCATGATGAGTTAAATATTTCAATCTTAACTTGTCATTGTTTCAATTTCCTTTGTTATATATAGAGAATAATGAGTTGTTAGACAGTTTAATCCTAACAATTCAGTAGTTAGGTAGATAAATAAAGTGAATCCAACAGTTTAATCTGGATTCATGGATGAAATAATTGTAGAATTAGATAGTTTTACTTTCTTTCAGAAAGAATAAATGTTGTGAAAGTTGCTAGCTTAAATGCACCTACTACAAAGGAAGAAAAAAATGTTAGCATGGTAAGATGGGTAGGTAGAAGAAGGTGAAAAGTATCAATGTAAATATCATTCATCATGGGCTGCAAAATAACTAACTTCCCCTTCCCATAGTCATGAAACATTCTAGACTATCAGTCAGAAAGGCTCAAGGCATTTCCTTGACTTTTGTTGGGACCGGACCCAAGGCTCTATGACTGATCAGTTGAAAGTGTGAAATGTCTATATTAATCCCTAAATAACATCATTTACCATTCATGCACTCATTTCCCCTAAAAAATCCTAAGTAAAACTTCATTTTTACTTAAAGATACTCTAATCCTCATTTGATTAACTTCCTACATCATTTCAAAGCATAAAGCCCTCAAAATAACATTTTATCCTAAGTCCAAGTGATGAAGTTATTATAATGCAAATTTGCTTTTTAATCTTCACTTTCTTAGTTATATTTATGCGTTTTTGAATATACATTGTCCCCTTGTCATATTAACTCTAACTTATGTATTAACTCCCTAGAATTGACCTTTTCCTATTATATAACTCCTTTTATAAATAAATCCCAAAAACCCACTTATTATAACTTAAGCTAAAGTATTTTATTCCCACATGCTTAAATAAAACCCCCCTTATAACCCCTTTGGCTAAAAGTTTATCCGTATATGTAATCCCACCCCTATGGTAATTAAGTTTTCTTGATTTTATTTACCATATAAATAAAATATATGAAGAAAAAGTTTAAAACATATGTTACATATGTTTTAAATCAAAAATCACCCGAAGTTTCATCTAAACTAAACTTCAATAAAAATGACCCTTTCCCTTGTATATTTTCTGCCCCAAGTCCCTTAACCTAAGGTTAGAACCTTAACTTTACCTTTTCCCCGCATACATTACGCCTAAATCCCAGACCCTAACTACAGTTCAAAGCCTTGGTAATCCTTCCGAACACTTGATTTTCCAATAAGAATAAGTCATTTTTGTATATATGACTAAACCAAACCTTCTTCCGTCGGATTCATTTTTAACCGTCCGATCCCTAAAATCCATTTGATCCTACAGTAATACACTTGCGCAAAAGTTTTTAATACATTTATCTCTCCCCATCGCGTAAAATTCCGACCGTCCGATCTATCCTTCATCTCCCAAGATCAATGGCCCAAAGTGAACCCGATAACTTACCTTTTCCCCGCACCTTTCTTTTTTATCGTGGCCGTTCACTCGTTGAATCCAAATCCGACGGCGTTAATACATTTTCGCGCTCATAAAGTAATCGTTTGATGTTTTGGCAAAGCCGTGCGAAATGGGTGGTTTTTCCAAACCACCTCGCGCTTACGTGTCGCCACCACGTTGTATCGCATTTGAAAAGCTAATTTCCGCTTACCACCATTTACCCGCGCGAATACCACTGGCGGTATTCCCTAAACCTCACCCATTTAACCCGAGTTTAATGTCATTTAACTATGTTTATACCATCGTTTAATACATTAAAATTATACTTTTCATTCAAATTTTCACCTTTTCGCTTTAAACCTGTAAAAACATTGTAGAACCATTTTTCCTCAAAATCACACCGTTTGAACCTTGAGAAAATTTGCAGAGCCATTTTCAACCTACCAGTACCATTTTTCGACACCGATTGCCCTGAATTTCCATTACAAAGTACTACATTGTCCTCTGCGAAGCCATTTTCAAAAAATTGAAGACTGAGCACCTCTGCAACATCTTCAACCGAATTCCGCTGGTTCTCCAGGTAATTTTCTTCGAACTTGCCCTCTGAGATTTCAAAATTCCTATCGATTTCAAATAATTACCAAAGTTACTGCAAAAAAGTGTCCATTTTTCAGGGGAAACTCTGTCAAAATTTCCCTGGAATCCCTAATTTCCCTTTCTCATAGTTTTTTCCATACCCTGGTCCATTTTGCTGTTGAATCGATTTTAAATACACATTCTGAGCTTTAAATTCCTTGAATTTCCTAAAAACCCTGCTCAGAAACCCCATTTTCAGTAGAAATTCACCAAGAAACCCTTGTTTCTTGTAAAGGAACTTAGCAAAACATTTAAGCTTGCTTCGTTCATATTAAAAATGACCAAGAAACAGGTAACCCCCAAGAATGGAGGCCCAAAATCTCAAAAGAAGTCTTCTGCAAAGATTCCTCAGCCTAAGTCCTTCAAAATCGACAAACCAACTCCTGCACTCACGGCTGATTCTACAGATGTGGTTAGACCAGTCCAGCTTCCAGTCATTTCTCCAGAGAACAGCCCGTTAGTTGATCTATACTATAGAATACTAGACCCTAATGTAGAATTTAACCTGCTTTATTTCTATAATTGGTGCTATGGCAAATTAGTGGAAAAGGGTGACAAAGATATTCCAATTTGGGAATCCAATCTGCCTAGATATATTGTCCCTCTCACTCATTCTTTTCTTGACTTTATCAGATTATGCCAAGCCTATTATATGCCAGAACAAAGATGTATTGTAAACAAAGAAAAATAGATCCTGTTTTACATCACTGAAGAGTCGATAAATTTCATGTTGCAAATGAATCATGACCCCAATTCTGCTTCCCTATCAATAAAAGATTTAACCCAATTATATCTTGACTTGGATTTCAATACTAGATTCAAAATATACCAGAATTTTTGTCCAAATCAAGTTGATATTCCTAAGTTAAATCCTCCTTTTGACACCTTTGATTTCCTAGATGAGACTAGACAGATTGTCTCAATGCTCTCCTTCATACTAGGATACACCAGTGATGAATTCACTGATGTGGCTATCCTAGGTTTTCTGTCAACTCTAAGCCCTGGTCAATCACCATCCATTCAGTTCAATTTTGCTAGATTTATTGCCGAAAGTATGCATTATCAGTTATCCAGATTATCAGAAGAAGGATTTTTCAGATACTCCTCTTATCTACTCCACCTCTTCCTATATTATCAAACATATAAGTTTCCAATTGAATGTCAGAAAGTGGATGCAGAAGGAAAAGTTCTATCAGTAGTATTTTGGTCATCTATTCTAAGGAAATGGAACATAGAGTATAGTTTTACAGATTTCAATGACTCATTTATAGCCCCTGCTATGTATCTCTTGGAAAAAGAGGAGATCCCTAGGATCAATGATGAGACAAGAAGAATTCTGCAGTTATCGGAGAGCTACAAAACTGGAGATTGGTATTTATATAAAAATCATACAGAAATCAGAGTGTATGGCTCATCCCTAGCCCCATATAAGTTACCCAGATTTGTTACTACAAGAATGTTTGCTTTAGAATATCTGAGACAACTATTGAATGTAGATGAAATCAACTTCATAGCTTCCGGAAAAAGACCCATTTAAGCTGAAAAATCAAATTGGGCCATTAATTGTGAATAACAGAGAAGCTGCCAATGAGATAAATGTCAATCTTAAAGAGTATAAGTTCCCATGTATTTTTACATGGAATTATGACCCACAAGGTATTTTGAGTACAATAAGGGTAAAATGTAAGTTGCATGTTTACTTGCATGATCCTAAGCCCCATATTGAAATATATGTAAATAAAATTTAATGGGAGCCAAACACCTTATCTGATGATGATTCACAGGCAGTACAGGTAATACAGGTAGACAGTGGCAAAGGAAAAAAGATTGAACAAACACAGGTGGCTTCTACAAGCAAAGATATTGATAATGTACATAAAAGAGATAGAGGAGATAGTTTCATAGTTGAGACTATTGAGGACAAAAAATTCAGAATTCCTTATAGTAAAAGAAGCAAGTTAACAGAAGAAGAAAAGGATAAGGCTGTAAATATTGAAACAGATGATGAAGCAACAAGAACAGTCACTGAAACATTAAAAGAGCTTCAAAATGTAAAAATTGGAACACAAAAAAAAGATACAGTCATGAAGGAAAACCAGGCTACTGTCATTTTGCCTCCTTCTTCTCAGGAAACTGACAATACAGAGTCAGAGATTCAGATCATATTCAGACAGATTAAAGAGAAGAATGAAGAGATCAAGAATCAAGCTTATTCTAGATTTCTTAAGGAAAAGCCTGGAAACAAAGACAAGCTTCTTTGAGCATTTGATTATTCATCCAATAAATTGGTAATGTCATTCTTGAAGCCTACAGTGGCTGAGCCAAAATCAGTGGCTGATTATTCCAAAACAGATTTTGAAGTGGATGCAGATGCCATTCATGAATTAGATCAAATTGAATTTCATACGAGCAATACTGAAATGCTATATTCCAAAATTGTTAGTAAAACTATGAAATCAATTAGGCTTGAGAAAACAGTGCTCAACCTCCAAAATCAAATGAAGTTGGACAAAGCCTCACTATATGCTAATAATTTAAGAATAAAAGCACTATAAGATATAGTGATTGAAGCAGGGGGTGACCCAGCCAACATTGAAGGGGCAAAAGTCTTAATTAAATAGAAAAATGAGGATATAGCTACTCTTAGAAAATAGTTGAAGTTGCCTCATAGTGAAAACTCTCAAGCAAAAGAAATTCTACAACAAAAAACAGAGAATGATGAATTAAAGAAGCTTGTACATCAAATGACAGATCATATAAAAACAATGGAAAGTCAAATAGAAGCTCTAATGAAAGAGAATGAAGAACTAAGAAAATCACAACCAATGGTCATTCCTACAGTGATCCCCACTGTAAACACTGCTATACCATCTACTTTGGTAGAACACTTGGCACCGAAATGAGTACTGGCAACTGCAGTGCCAATTACTTCTCAGGAAATCTCTGCCTCTTCTTCTTCATCCTCATAGATGAGCACACTACAAGACCAAGCAGCCGTGATCAAAGCCATGGAGGACATATCTATTAAAGATAAAGAGATTCTTAGTTTGAAAGGCATTATTAAAAATTTAGAAAATTCCAAAAGTGATGCCTTGATTACTTCTAAAGGACATGAGAAAAGGGTCGATCGACTACAAGAATAGGTAAAGATTCTGCAAGCACAAGTAAATCTTACAGATAAAGTGGCCTATATAAAAAATCATTTATGGACCAAAATTATTGAAGGCATTCATTCTCAATGGCATTAAATTCGGATAATTTATGAACAGAGGGGGTTACTTCAAGTTGCTAGTGCAAAGATTGACAGTACTAAGAGGGAAATTGACAATAAACCAGCCCAAGCAATCCAACTCATAGCTTTTTTAAACAGTAAAAACAGGGAAGAGTTGGAAGAATTGAAAATTGTTGATAGAACAGAAACCATTCTTCAAATCAAAAAGGTCCTGAACAAAAGAAGCATAATGAGTAATCTAGAGGACCGGTGTAAAGACATCAATGTATCCATCTCAAGATTTTTAGCCAAATACAAAACATTGTCAGAAGCAGGTTTGCCTGATATTCACGCATTGAATGACAAGTTAATGCCTCAAAAATATTATGATCTAAAAATCAGAAATCATGCAAAAGAGAAAGCCAGACAACCACTGCCTCAACGATCACCAACAGGCAAAATACTTCTTCATTATTTTTAAAATCTGTTCTTTTTATATAATGATATCAAGCATATGTTCACGATCAAGCCTAACTTTTCCAAGTATACAGAGGCAGATGAAAGTTACAGAAAATTGAAGACTATGAAGATCCCCTCTGCAGAAAAGTGGCAAGAATTCACAGATGTGCTGTGAATTTAATGGATAAAAAATAGGAAAATCACTTGGAAATTCATTTTTTACTGTTACCTCAAATGGTAAAAATACAGGGTTAAAGTGTATCAGTAGGTGAAAGAGTATCAGTGAAAATAAAGTTATTGTTGGTTATTTTTTAATTACCACAGCAAAACAGCTCAAATCAGATGAATAAAGAGTATCGGCGTTGAAAGTTAGAGGAAAGGAAAGTTCTTCAACCACTTTCCACGATAAGATGCACCTAATGCCAGCAGTACACACAGCACAACAACAATCAGTTCAAATTAGAATAATCAGGTCTATTTTTGCTTGTAAAAAGGTAACAACTTGCAAACTGTTTTGCAGCTGTCCCTATTTTTAAGTTTTCTTTCCTATTTTTTATTAAAACATTATCTCAATTCCTGAGATATTTTGTAAACAATTTTTTGTATAAATACTTCACAATTCGAAGTATCCAGTGTGAATAAAATTTCTCAAGACAACTATAGTCTTATTTGCTGGTTATATTGAAGTTGGTAAGTCAATTAGCGAAAGCAGCAGACTGGAAAGAGATCAGAGACATCATAGCTAAGGATTCTCGTGGTGACAAGATAAGTCTCGTTTCTTTCCTTGTTTTCAGTGTATTTCTTTAAAGTTTACATTCATTCATATTATTTTTTTCTAGTCTATAATGATCAACTAAGCAAAAATTAAACAGGATTAGTGATAATAAGCTCCCTGTTTCGAAACTTGTTGGAATTTTAATGTTTTCTACTTGATAACCAGACCATAGAATTCTTAATTGCTCTAGGTCCCAGTTAGATCCCCTTCTTCAATCTTCTTATCTGTAGCTTAAGGATTCTTAAGTTCCTTTTTGGTCAGATTCCATCCACTCCATCAAATCAAGCCTATACATAGCCTTAGAAGGTCACCTATCTTGCCCTTAGCACATTTGCATCTCTGATCCTTATTTCTTAGTTCTGCTTGCCTAGAGAGTTGACTCCATTGCCCAATATTCTGGTAGATCCTTCTGGTTTACCTTGAAATCTCTTTATTCCCACCAATATTTTAAAATCAAACCCAAATACACAATCATAGCTAGCCTAATATTTGTTACTAAAACAAAGCTAAATCATACGGAGAGATCCCTCTCTAGAGTTCAAGAAGGCTAGATATTGAATTACCAAAGTGGTTCTTGGTTACCCCTGGTGTTCTTAACTTCAAAAATCCCCATCCCACAACCTGAGAATTACTAGGGTGATAACAGGCCTTGGGGGTATTATGATCCTTGGAGGAAACTCTCACAGCTAGAAGAGTTGACAGAGAAAATTGGATCTAGTACAAAGGTGTGGCAGGTGGCTTTTACCCTGCACCAATTGTTATGGTGCATATATGATGTGTATTACAGTTTATCTTATAATTTTTTTGAAGTAGCATACAACAATTTACATAGTGATATGAGAACCACTCTCTAGAGTATACATCGATTTTGTACACATGGCTTTTCAGTTTCTTTTTAAGATATATCATTGGTGATGCTCACATGATTATATAATGAACCATTAAGTTGAACTATGAAATTATTCCTCACAACACACACACACATATTGATGAATTAATAATTTTTCTCATATAATTTTTTTAATCTATTTTGAAAAAAAAAAAATTATATATAATTATTTCTAAGAAGAACAAGAGAGAATTCCTTACCATATCTTCGTAAAACATATAATAGCAAGAAAATTAATCTATTAAAATTTCATTTCCAAACATATTTATGGAGTAAAATGAAGATTAAAAGGAGATATTCATGGATTTACCTATAACATCACCTCATAATTAAGAATGTAAATGTACAATATTGATGATACATAGGTTAGGAGAAAATTAATCTATTGAAATTTCATTTCCAAACATACTCATGGAGTAAAATGAGGATTAAAAAGAGATATTTATGAATTTACTTATAACATCACCTCATAAAAGTGTAAATGTACAATATTGATAAAATTTATTTATATATGATAAATAATAAACCTTTATCTCACATGTATCATATAATCTTATAAACAAACAATTGCGCCGGGGGTGCAAGGGAACGTCAGAAGGAGGGGATGTGAATCATTTTGTGCTATATGAGGGGTAAAATGTGTAATAACTGAAGGAGATGAATATTTTGTTCATTTGTGACGATATGGAATATTGGATTTTATTTTTAATAAAAATAATAATTATTAATTTAATATTATTTAATTTAATTTTTATTTAATTTAATTTAATTTATTTATTTTAATCTTTATTTTATTTTATTTCTATTTATTTATTTATTTTATCGGAATAGTGCTGAGTATTATTGGGAGCTTCTTGTCAAAGGCTCAACCTATGGTCTCAACCATAGTCAATTTCATTTCTCTTTTACACAAATGGTTATAAAACCATGCACCCAAGGTATACTGCTTGTGCAGGAGTGCTTTACCTTCACTATATGGTTATGAGCCCATACATATATAGTAAATCTACATATATCATTTAACCCGACATTCACCTTGTACTTACGGTCCACCAAGCTTTCGCCTTCAACTATGCAAATATATATATATATATATATATTGGCCTAACGCATATACCATTTCTTGAAATTTAATCATACCATTCAACTTCATAAGCCTCGATTGTGATTAACCCCGAACCCTATATAATATTACTCGGCCCCACATATATTTCATATGGGCGCTAACTCTGCAAACGCATTGATATAGGCCTACCACCTTTATGTTTTCGATTTGAATTAAAATCACGACATATAAACGGATGCTCGGGCCCACGTTCATATAAATGCACCTTGCTTAAACGTCGAGCGGATCCAACGATCCATATGGCGTCGCTCCCCAAGTGTTAATCGGACAATCACTGAGCAATTTTGCGTTTTTTTTCTCACCGAGCGTTAATGCTTAGAAATAATGTGAAACTCGTGGTTTTGCAAATCCTCTTAGGGACACATGGCATTTGCTTTGTGGTATCGTGTTTTTTATTTCAATACAACTTACCACTAGTGGACCTGCGTGAAAACCATAACCCATTCCAAAATACCACCTTTACTGTTTATGCATCGTGGTTTCGTTTCATCTCCGCTTCGAGGTTCCGCTTTAAATTTTCAATTCCAATTAACTCTGGTTTCTTCCTTTTCCATAGAGATCAAGCTACGCCATCGATCATCCACTTAACAAACCAACGTTTGTTACTTCAAATAGGCGGGGAGTAAGCTTTAGGCAAATTTCGCCATCCTTTAATAGATAGAGCGTGGTTATACTTGCTCTTTTAACAGGGCCTTATTCAATCTTTCTCAATTTCTTATGTAGAACGCACACACAATCCCTTGTTGGAATATTTGAAAAATCCAGAACAATAAATGGAGAATAAAACTCCCCTCTTCAACACAGAGAAAATATTAAAAATTTCTTCACTGGAGACAAAGTTCAACACTTTGAAAAATTTCTATTCCATTCATTAACTCAAAAAAAACTATTACAAATCTTCCTCTGCCAGAGGAATTAAAAAATGGTGACTGTTGCTATGACACAGTGCACACAAAGACTTCACTTTTTCACTCATAAACACACTCTGTCTCTATTCAAAAAAATGAAACGCACTGTTGTGCTATTAAAAAAACTTTTACAACACTCTACTGTGCAATCCTCAAAAATTTTAAACTGTCTAATGTATATGTTTTAAAATAAAATAATACGCCCTTTTTCCTTTTACATTAGCCTTCGGGCTATTTTAAAACACATGCTATTACATATAATAACAAAACAAAAAACTATTAAACCAAACCTATTTAAAGTATTCAGGGCCCACATTACAAATGCCCAAAGTGAAATATTTGCGCATATGTTATATATGAGCCAATGGTTTAAATAACTATCGGGCAGTGAAACAAAACTTATAACAAAATATTAATAAAACTATATCATACGTCTGGACTTCAAAAAAAATAAACCCGATTTCAATCACAAATTCGCGTTCCAAAATAGCCTGCTGATGTCACCCTAATTTGTGACGCGAAAACTTCATAGAATACGCCATATAAAAATTTGGGTCTGTTTTTTGGCTTTGCATACGGAGGAAAATTGTGACGTGAAAATCAAATTAATTCTGCCCTATAATGTTTCGGGTCCAGAATTCCACAATGCAGACGGGCCAAAAAATAACGCGATCGAATCTCCTGCTTCCATGTGGATGGCTGATTTGGTCTGTGGTCTGTGGGACCAAGTTCTTCTAAATTAAAATCTCCCGCGTTTACTATTAAATTTCTCTGTTTCCAAAACAATACAGCGCTCTGTTTTTAAGTGTGCAGGGACTGTGATTTCAAAACCAAAATTGATTGTTCATCAGTTTTAGAAAACGGCTGTTTGACAGAGCCATTCAAACAGATTTAGAAAGTGGCCAGAGGACAAGGTAGTTGAAATTAATATTTCAACATCCCTCATTCACTAAGAATACCCTCCTTGGTGCCTTCTTCGCCGGACTACGATGTGTTCATTAACAGTCATGAACCCGATGTTTGTTTCTTTTCCAGGCATCTTCACAACAGTCTTGTTTCCAAAGGATTGCAAGTCTTTCTCGATAGCATAGAATTGCAGGATGGACAATCCATACCTTCACAAATCAAAGACGCAATTAAAGGAGCCTCTCTCATTATTACTATTTTCTCTCCAAATTATGCGCAATCGCAAAGGTGCCTCCATGAACTACTCCTCGTGCTGCTCTGTAAGCCGACCATTTTTGCAAAGGCATATAAGTGTCGTTTATTGCATATAAGTGTCGTTATACTGAAGATGGCCAAAGCTTCGCTATTGCGACAGATGCCTCCAAACGTCACAATTGCGACACTTAGACATTGTGTCGCAATTGCGACATTTTAAGCAGTCGTCGCAATAGCGACGCTTTGGGGCATAGTGTCGCAATTGCGACGTCTTCCTCCAAACGTCGCAATTGCGACACTTTGTCTAAGTGTTGGTATTGCGACACTTTTCTCTAAACGTCGGTATAGCAACGGTTTTGGGTGGGATTGAAAAAATTCAGGGAAATTTCCGAAATTTGGTCAAAAGTGTCGGAACCAAGTGTCAGAATTTCCCCCAAATGTACTAGTGACGATATTCCAATACCACTATGGAGACAAGATTCTTATTTAGTCGTGGAACATACAAAACATATGTAAGTCTGAGAGGGGACCAAGACTCCCTTTGAAAGGTAATTGTACCTATGGTGGTCGCGTTATACCTCCCTTCATCTCAAAACTCTATGTTCTGCTGAGGTACTTCTCCTCCAAGTCACTGAAGAGATCTATGTTAGTGTCCTATAATCTACAGGATCTCAAGGCGACTAATTATTTTTCCTCATATTTTTCGCATCGAAAATAATGCTCCATGACTGTCATTTATATCTAGGAAGGTACTTCTGGCACAAAAGATGGAGAAGAAGGGCTATATTCACCTCACTTCAAATATAGTCCACAGCTAAGCCTAAATGCTTTGGCTAGCACTACCCATCTCATCAAACCCGCCAAAACCCACATACATAAAGTTTTAGGACTTTATATTAAGCCTCGACACTTCCATTTCAGATATGCCCCCCACATTAGGCCATTATATATATATATATATATATATATATATATATATATATATATATGTATATGTTATAAAACACACCTTACCACTTCAAACCTTTATCACATCACCTCTATTCTCGTCGTACATCGCACTTCGCGAGTTTTTTCCTTTAACTCTTGCTCCTCATAAAAAAACCTTAAAATTTGTGATTTGCGGTATTAAATGGGCCCCATATTCATCCTGCCACATCACCTTCCATCAGCTCACATCGTACTTCATAGGTTTTAGCACTCACCTCATTTCCCTAATCCCAAACCTTGCGATGTGCGATAAACTTTAAATCTTGCGACTTGCGATACTGGTGGGACCCCATCGCATATCACACTTGGAAAGCACATGAGGATAAGTGCTAAAGGAAATTTTAAAATTTCCGAAGCACGATGTGGACGCGATATAGTTCAAAGAAAAATACTGAAGATTTCAAGTCCGGGTTCATGAGATTTTTACACTGTTTTCTGAGGAAAAGGGCTAAGTGTGGCAGATGGACTTGGCCACCAATTCAAATAAAATGAGGCAAAAATGGAATAAATGATGCAGTTGATCAATGAACAAGATGAGCAGATGAATAAAATGGAAAATTAAATGGAAAAGATGGTAAAGGACAGACATAAAGCAGTGAGAAATGCAGTTAAGGAAGTAGCAAAGAAAGTAGCCAAAGCGATGATTCCACTAACAAGCAGTCCCTATTATAGTGATTCCAACATCTACATCAATAAAAAGTACACCAGGGGAAGGCACTGAACAGTTAGCTAAAATATCAATTCAGTGACCTACACGACTAGATGAAGAGGAAAGATTAAGAGATAGTTTTGTAGCTAGAGGTAGAAGCCTAATTCCAGCAACACCACTCATCCCATCAAGACCTTGTAGTTCCACACCATCCACTCAAGCTCACATACCATTCTTAGTAGTTAGACATATACTTCCTGAGGTATTAAGATAAACAACTCAACCTATAGATTCACCAACCTCATCAACTGAAGCAGTTGTGGAAGAATAAGACCCTACATCCCCAACATAAGGAGTGATTTTCCTAACCTCTACTGGAGAATTTTTTTAGTTCAAGAACTAAAAATCCCTAATGAGGAAGAGGAATAAGAGATCTAATTTAACATACCATTGATAAAGGAACCTGAAAAATTTAGAAGAAGAACAAACAATCCCAATCTTGGAATCTTATATCAGTTCAGAAGAGTCTACAATGGTTGGGGAAGGGGAAGGAGAAGTACATAACAATGATAAAAATTTAAGAATTGGAGGAGGTGGACCTAGGATTCGAGGTGGAGGTGGTGGTAGAGGTAGAGGAATAAATATAGGAAGAGGAAGAGGTGAAGGTAAGGGAGATAGAGGAGAACCAAATTCGATTGGATTTCCTATACTTGATGAAGACACTACTTCCATAATGAAAAATATCTCACCCTCTATTCTTCCTAAATTCCATGGATTAAGAAGTGAGGATCCTGAAGCATTTATTTTTGAATTCGAATTTTTATGTAGATCATATGACTACGTATTCGATTCTCAAAAATTGAAATTGTTTCCAGCTACCCTTAAGTCTGCAACATTGAAATGGTTTATGGGCTTAAAAACACATTCCATTATGACAATGAAAAATTCCTTCTTACAGAAATAAAAGGATTATTGCACACCTCATAATCGTAAGAATGAATTTTTTAAGATGATGGAAAGAGAGGATGAGAATCTAGAAGATTTAATTGAAAGATTCAGTTATAATTTTAAAAGGGCTAAAATGGAAAATTCGGATGAAGATACTATGAAAGCTCTCCTATTGAACACCATTAGAGATGAATGGATAGATATCCTTAACATGATGGGAAAAGGAGACATTTATCAGCTATCATTACTTGATATTTATGAATTATGCATACATATTTCAAGAGGTAAATCAAGAATTGGAAAGAATTCAAGAGATCTCGTTCTCTCTAGAATTAATATATCTGCAGCTGTAACCGTAAGTAGGGCTGAAATAGGGAATTTTCCTGATGAATTAAAAACAAATATTTTGGGGAGTCTTAGTGAAAAAATAGACACCTTGAAATTAAAAAATAAGAAAAGAGTTGAAAGTGATTCCTTATCTATCTTCTGTCCTAAGTACAAAAAAAAAATCCTTAAGAGAATGTCCTATTGATTTGAAAAGTGTAGAAAATTGTGTTATCTGTACAAAAAATCATGAAACAAAGAAGTTTCCTTCCATTCCAGGTCTTAAAGCTATCTACAAAAAGGAAATGGTTCCAAATTAGGTAGATACTCTTTTGTTTGTTGCTAGAATACCATGGCAAGGATCACAAAATAAAGGTTTCAACACTCACATGTATACTCAACCCCCAAAAAATAAATGGACTACACCAATGCCATGGCAGCAACGTTGGTCTCAATCCCAACCTTGGACACAAGGATAGAAAATTACTTATGGTAGATATTCTCAATATCACCAGTACCCACAACCTTCTCCAAACTTTCCACCACCACATTTTCCTCAATCTAGTCAACAACCACAACCTCAATTTCAAAATTAAAATCCTCAACTTTCATTACCATTTCCACAAAGACCAAATAAATTTCCTGCTCAACCACTTCCAAACCCAAACAATAAGAATGCACAACCTGTTTACAACATGAAGGGTCAAAATTTTCAAACCTATATGATAACTCCACTAGGTCTTAATAATGTCCAACTAAGATATGGTAGAATATTAGAAAATAAATGACCATCTATTGTTATCCAGGAAAAAACAAAAGATGATCATTCTGATGAAGAGATATATCTTCACCAAAATAAAAATATTAAAAAACAAAAACATGAAACTCCAATAAAATCAACTCCCATTATAGAACAACCTTCAGTATCTGTCTCAAAACCACATTTTCCTGAAATATTACAAATTGATAAAGGGGTAGAAAAACAAATCATGATGCCTGATTATGATATGTTAGATGATTTGAAGAATTTTTGTATAAAGATTCCTTTGTTACAAGCTATCAAATAAATTACAACCCTTGCAAAGATAATAAGAGAGTTGATTATAAAGAAACTCGGAAGAAAAAGGAAATAAGTAAAAATAATACAGTTAGTTGGGAAAATTGCAAACATCATGATGGGAAAAACTAAAATACAAAAATATTTGGATTCGGGAAGTCCCATTTTGAAGACGCACATCAATGGTATCGAAATCCCAAACACCTTGATCTACTTATGAGAATCCATAAAAATCATGAGTAAACAAACTATGGATCAACTAAGACTACCAAATATTTAATATACACCAACATTATTACAATTAGCAGATAGATCTGTAATTAAACCTGATGGTGTGTTAGAAGACATTTATGTATCCTTAGATTCTTGAGAATATCCAGTTGATTATATGATTTTAACCCCCACGAATAACTTAGGAGGAAATCCACTAATCTTAGCAAGACCTTGGTTAGCTACAATTGATGCTTTTATCAGTTGTAGATCTAGTGATATGTTTATCTCTGATGGTAGTTAAATGAAGAAATTCACATTATATCCACCATAAAAAAAAAGTTAGAGGTATAAAATGAAGAATGGATGGATGATGACAATGACATACAACCTATTTTTACTATCTCTCAAATTAGTGAAGAAAATCTGATTCTAAATTCAATAGAAAATAATGAATTATCTTCACAATCTGAGAGTAGTCAAAATTTTCAGGAACAATGCATTTGTTGGGCCATGGAAAAGGTATATTTTACCCCCATATTTAGCTTGATTTATTATTAAATTTTATATGTTTTCCTTCATTTTAGAAATAAATCAAAGGAGAATAGTGTAAAAGTAGGGTAAAACGAAATATTAATAAATAGTGTGTTTGATAGTATAAAAAATAACTTTTGTTGTCTTTATTGATAGGAAATATGAACCAAATAACTGCTGACGAAACGACCAAACAACAGCAGTCAAGAAAAGAAAATGAAATCACGTCTGGTTCCTGTGAATCAACAAGAGATGAAATGATACGTCTATTCTTGAAGCATTCAGCTAATAGTTGTGAAGCCTCAAGATCTCTTGATCCTGAGGATTCACTATTCTCTATTTTTTTTCTCCTTAAAGTTATAAAAGGTTGTAGTTGAAAGAGAACATGGGAGATTTTGTTGGAAATACTGAGAGGGGGGGGTGAATCAATATTCCTTTCAATTCGAGCATTAGTTAATCTTCAATTATTATCAGTGTTTGTACAATGATAACAGAAAACAAGAGGAACACAAATGCACATAGTTTTTAAGGTGGAAACCCACTCCAGGACAAAAACAACCTAATGCTTTTCTAGTAATTCTTTAATATTCAACTCCAATTGAAAATAAAGCTCCAACTTCCTAGAATATAGAAAAGAATTCTTCTCCAGCTCCCACTGGATGGATTCTCCAACGCCCGATATTCTTCAGTAGTCAACTGAACGGATGCCCCAACACCCAATGAGCTACAACTCACCCTAGCACCACCCTACCACCCTGTAAAAGAATAAAAAAAGAATGGACTCTCGTACCAGGGAAAATGTTCCACTTTACAATGATATAGAATGATGTAGAAGAAGAATATGTACTAGACCATAACCCCAAATTTGACACAACCACCTAATGATGATCCTAGACCTCCCAAAACTGTCTCTTCAACCCTGGCAGATAGACGCTAGTACAATTTTTACAATAATGTATTTACAATGACCTAGTACAAAGATACCTTTACAATGATTGTATGCAGTGTTGCCCACTTGAAGACTTCATATGATGAAATTCTTGCTTCTGTTATGCACCTTGGTTGCTGCTCTTATCATGCTACCCTTTGCTACACTTTTCTTTACTTTTATGCCGTAGAAAGTCTGGTCCTTTGCAACCCTTGACAACACATGATCTAGCTTTTTCTTGCCTTCTAGGAGCTTGATATTGAATCTATTGTATATCTATTATTTCATATCCTCAATAACTAATTTTCAGTCATGTAGTATTCCTCTGAGTCATCTTTCCAATTCCATAGGTCTGACCCAATTTGGATTCTTGAAGAGAGAGTTATACCCAATCTCTCACAATGCCCTAATTATGGATTGTTTCATAAAATCACACTTGTACGGCGTGCCACGTGTTACTATTTCTTCATTTGGCTCTGAAATTGATAGATCAAAAACTAAAGACTATGCACTATCTACCACTTTTTACATAATTCCAATCCGATACTCAGAGAGAGAGTTATGACTATTTTACCAAGGTCACTTCTTTGAGATGAATTTCAGGAGCCTGCAAACACCCTGACTTCCACAAATCATATCTCCAAAAATGTTGCGCACCTTGATCTAAAATTTTTACTACAACTTCCTCAGGATTTTGGCTTCGCCTCATAAAAACTTCAGCTTCTGAACCTTTTTAGAAAAAAATTTAGAGGAAAATTCCATGATGACCTGTTTTAGATGTCGAAATCCCTTGTATAAGGAGGAAATGAGGATCACAATTTATATAAATTCTTAGGTTGAGTGGGGCTTCAACAAGTGAACGTGGGAGGGATTTTAGGAGCTTAAAAAATATTAATTATGACTTTTCAATGACCCATACCCCAACCCCATGGGGTTTTAGCCCACTAACTGAGGGTACAAACTTCAAACATGAATACCTCTCAAACCGTGAGGAATTACATGGCATGCCATATATCAATGGAAACATCTCGACAAGTAGAAACCATCAAAAGCATTATTGACCTAGAATATATTAATTTGGTAGGTAAAAATTCCCATGCAATATTTGGTTAGCCCCTGGTGCTGCTTGGGTTGACATCAATGATAACCGCTGATCAACAATCTCCCCCTTTGGCATTGATGGTAACACAAGTACTCCCCCTGCGATCATGACACCTCTTCCTACAACATTCTCTCCCCCTTTGATATCAATGGAAAAGGGCAAATCCCCCTGAAACACAACCATCCTGCGGATCTGTACACACTTCCACTCCCCCTGACACACAACCATCCTGCAGACCTGTAATCTACTTCCACTCCCCCTTTATATTCTGAAAAAGGAAAATCTAATGAGAACTTGGGAGAATCCCAATATTCTCGCGAAGATATTCCAATGCTGGCAAATATTTAATATGTGATTCTTATGGTGCTACTTGGAATCTTTCTACTTGTACAACTACTTGCATAACATCTGGTCGGGAGGCTGTTACATATAGAAGACTACTAATCATAGATCTGTACAACCTTTGATCCACATCCTTACATGAGTCGTCTATGCTCAATTTGCAACCTATTACCATTGGAGTAAGGATGGGTTTGAAATCTTCCATTTTAAATTTCTTGAGAATTTCCTTGATGTACTTGGATTGACATATAAATATTCCTTTCTCTTGCTGAGATATTTGAAGCCCTAAGAAGTATGTCAGCTCACCAAGTAAAGACATCTCGAAATCAATTTGCACCTTTGTAGCAAAATTCTTACTTAGTCGATCATTATTGCTACCAATTATTGTATCATCCTCTTTAGCTATTAGACATGCGTTAGTTGCTTCATCCAGAACATATATGTCATTTGGAGCTCGACTTGTTGTAGCCACAATTTCACTAAACACGCCTTTCCTGATTTCACATTTTGTGGAGTTGAATAGTATTGTGTGTATTTCATCACACATTTGTCCAACACTGATCAGATTGTGATTCATGTTTTGAACCAATAGAACATTCTTGGCTAGAGCATATTTTCTTCCAAGAGTGACAAAACCTGATCCTATAACATTTGAAGATCCATCATTTCCAAAGGACATGGTTCCATCCTTCTTCTCTTTCAGAGATACAAAATTATTTCTATCTCCAGTCATATGCGTTGAGCAACCGCTATCAACATACCACAAATCTTTGTTTTCTTGAGCCTTGAAAGCGAGAGAAAAATTATCATTCTTCTTCTTCTTCAATGTTTGTTCGTTCTGTGGCTTCGAAGATTCTTCTGGAGGATTTTAAAGTATGCCGTCTTTGGCTATGTGTACAAATATTCGACATTTGTAACATTCAATATTATTTCTTAAATGTTCAAATCTATTGATGTTTCACTCAGCCCTGGGAGGTTCATATTTGAAAGATCTCCTAGAATTGTATTCATTCCTAGGGTACGTGCGACATTCTACAACTTTATGACCAAATTTTCCACATGAATAACAGTAGACATAAAAAATATGTTGGTACCTGGATGGAAATTTTCGTCGAGGAATTGTCTTCCAAGGCTGTTCTTGTGAATCTTGTCTAATGAATTCTACATGCATGTCAGATCTCATAGGTTCATTTTATTTTGTTGTAGAAGGTCCTTCTTCTTCTTCTTTGTAACCGATGTCAGTTTTTTCGTTGTAAGATCGTTGATTGTTGATGAGTTCTTCCAATTCCCTTGAGCTGTTAGCATAGTTTTGGATAGTTTTTCCTTTCTTCACTTCCTCACGTAGCGAGACTACTTCGGCTTCTAATTCTTCCCTTTCTTGGTTGCTTTCTTCCAACTTATTTTGAAGTGACTCTTCAATGCATTTGTGTTCTTCAACTTCAATTTTGAGACCTTGAACTTGTTCTTCAAGAGTATTGGAACAGATCTTCTCCGCCTTGAGATCTTTTATAAGCTTGATTGCTTCCTCATAAAATTATTCTATGGTCCATCCTTCTTCTTCGTTGTTTGATACCTCTTGCTTATTGTGCTTGGCCATAAACAATACTCTCTCATTGGCTTCTTCTTCACTATCATTGTCTTCATCGGATGATGAGATATCTTCTTTAGAGAGAAAGTTCCTTTTGGATCCTTGCTTGTTGAATTTCTTAAAGCCTTTCTTTCTTTTTGAGTTGCCATTACTTTTGTTTGGAGATTTTGCTGCAAAATGCCCAACCTCATTACAGCTGAAACATATCAATGGAAGTTTACCTTTGAATTGTCCCTTACCAATTTGTAGTTTTCTCGTGAAGTAAGCATATTCTTCATCTGAAAGACCTTCTTCATCATCTCCCTTTTCTTCACACTTGTAGGTGCATGTATTTTCAATTGAAGGTTGTTTATCCTTATTGGTTTTCTTAGATGCAACGAACGCAGTTTCTAGATGCGAAGTACCCTCTTCTTCATCAAGTCTCATTTCATATGCTATAAGAACTCCATGTAATTCCTCTTTGCTGAGTTTGTCCAGATTTTCACTGTATTCTAAGACCGATACCTTTGGGTTGAATCTCCCTGGTAACATTCTAAGAATCTTCCGTATAATAGTCTTCTCGTCAACTGGCTCTCCCAATCCTTCCAGAGTATTGGTTATTTCATCAACGTATTGAAAGTATGCAGCAATGTTGCAATCTTCTTTCATTCTGAGTTGCTCAAATTTTGCTCTATAGATTTGAAGCTTTGCTTCTTTGACATTTGAGTCACCTGCATATATATTCTCAAGATTGTCCCATACATTTTTGGCAGTTTTACAACCCAACACCTTATGATAAGCAGATTCAATAAGTCCACTGATAATAATATTCTTTTCTTTTGCATCATTTACCAAATTCTTCTTACCTTGTTCATCCGTAGTTGATGTAAATCCATTTTTAACAGTGTCCCATACTTCATAACCTTGTGCCAAGAGATAGACCTCCATTCTTCCTTTCCAGAGTGCATAATTATTTTCATTGAATAGAGGTACACCATTCTTGGTATGCTCCATGACCTCCTTCCAGCTGTTAAACTTCTATTGAAGGAACCAAGCTCTGATACCAATTGTTGGAAATACTGAGAGGGGGGGTGAATCAATATTCCTTTCAATTAGAGCATTAGTTAATCTTCAATTATTATTAGTGTTTGTACAATGATAGCAAAAACAAAAGGAACACAAATGCACACATTTTTTTAAGGTGGAAACCCACTCCGGGACAAAAACCACCTAATGCTTTTCTAATAATTCTTTAATATTCAACTCCAATTGAAAATAAAGCTCCAACTTCCTAGAATATAGAAAAGCATTCTTCTCCAGCTCCCACTGGATGGATGCTCCAACGCCCGAGATTCTTTAGTAGTCAACTGAACGGATGCCCCAACACCCAATGAGCTACAACTCACCCTAGCACCACCCTACCACCCTATAGAAGAATAAAAGAAGAATGGACTCCCGTACCAGGGAAAATGGTCCACTTTACAATGATATAGAATGATGTAGAAGAATAATATATACTAGACCATAACCCCAACTTTGATACAACCACCTAATGATGATCCTAGACCTCCCAACATTGCCTCTTCAACCCTTGGCAGATAGACACTAGTACAATTTGTACAATAATGTATTTACAATGACTAAGTACAATGATACCTTTACAATGATTGTATGCAGTGCTGCCCACTTGAAGACTTCATATGATGAAATTCTTGCTACTGTTATGCACCTTTGTCATTGCTCTTGTCATGCAACCCTCTGCTGCACCTTTCTTTTCTTTGCTGCCATAGAAATTCTGGTCCTTTGCAACCTTTGACAACACATGATCTAGTTTTTTCTTGCCATGTAGGAGCTCGATATTGAATCTAGTGTATCTCTATTATTCCATATCCTCAATATCTGATTTTTGGTCTTGGAGTAGTCGTCTAAGTCATATTTCCAATGCCACAGGTCTGACCCAATTTGGATTCCTCAAGAGAGAGTTATACCCAATCTCTCACATTTTCCTAATTATGGACTGTTTCAACATAGAGCACTTCTACGGCATGAAACGTGTCACTGTTTCTTCATTTGGATCTGATGTTGATAGAGAAAAAACTACATCTTGCCCGAACTATCTGCAATTTTTACGGAATTCCAATCGATACGCGAGCGTTATGTGATTTTACAAGGTCACTTCTTTGAGATGAATTTGAGGGCACATGAAAACCTTTGGCTTCCACGGAGATCATGTTCCAAACATATTGCGCACCTTGACATTAAATTTTTATGGCAACTCCACTCAGGAATTTTTCTTCGCCTCATAAAAATTTCAACCAAAACAACAATGAAAAAAGTTAGAGAAAAAATTCCACGATGACCTGTTTTAGATGGCGAAATCCCTTGCATAAGAAGGAAATGAGGATCACAATTTATATAAATGCTTAGGTTGAGAGGGGCTTCAACAAGTGAACGTGGGAGGGATTTTAGGAGCTTAAAAAATATTAATTATGACTTTTCAATGACCTATGCCCCAACCCCATGGGGTTTTAGCCCACTAACTGGGGGTACAAACTTCAAACATGAATATCTCTCAAACTGTGAGGAATTACATGGCGTGCCATATATAAATGGAAACATCTAGACAAGTAGAAACCATCAAAAGCATTATTGACCTAGAATATATTAATTTGGTAGGTCATAATTCCCATGAAATATTGGGTTAGCCCTTGGTGCTGCTTGGGTTGACATCAATGACAAACGCTGATCAAAATATTTTTCTGTATATTGTAATTTTCTGTAATAAATATTTATTTAGACAGAGTCTTTGAACTCGTGATGATGTACCTATTCTATTTATTAATGAAAGAGTTAACGTTTTCGTTATAAGAAGATTATGAGTATTTATTGGTAGAAGACTTTTGGAGGCTTCGTGCCCGGTCGGGAGTTCTCCTACTATTTTGTGTTATATGTTTATTTCTCGATTCTCGCAAATTAGTTATTCTTACGTTTTGTAGAATTACGATTCAATTCAGTAATTTTTAGTGTAGTGTGTTACGATTTCCTTTTCAATCAAGTAAAATTTATCATTAATATTCCTTTACTGTTGAGTGATGTTTTTCCATTTATTAGATTGATTTCAGCATGGTTAGGTAGTTGTTGTTAAGTTCTACACATTGTTATTTCTTGATTTTTTCCCATTGCAAGTGTGAATGTAAGGTTTTTTGTTCAATTATGAATGTTGTTATTAAATGAATCATAGAGAATTCCATTGCAAAATATTAGTAGGTGATTTCTATTCAATTTATTCAGCATTCCTTTTCTACTGTTTTTCAATTCCTTAAGCTTGTTGTTCAACTGCAACCGATCTTTAATTTCAGCATTGAGTGTTTACTTTCTGCATAAGTTCAGACTAGAAATTCATTCTTTTGATTTTAAGTATTTCACCGTTTACCTTTGAATTGATTGATTGAACTTCGAGAATTACATAGTGTTTTTTGAAATGATTTAGAATAGTTAACCTCTGATTTCACTCACATATACTTTGCTTGCACTCTTGAAATAAATAGAATTTCCCTGGGTTGATGATTAATGTGAAGCATTAAGATTAATTTTAGCAGTCATATTTTTGAACCAACATTTTGGTGATGTTTCCGAGGAGAGTGTTTAGGAGTGATGTCTTTTATTTTCCCTTTTTCTGTGAAAGAAATGGGTATTGAAAATGAGAGGTAAGAACCTACATATTAGCAAGTAAAACGCTTGCTCACTAGCTCGCTTTTCAACAATTGTGCAAAGGTTAAATAGGATAGGTGTTTTTTTATGAATGACTAGAAAGAAAAAGATAGAATTAGATCGAAACCCCCCACCTAAATCCACAAAACCCAAGGGATCGGTGACCCTTAGCAAAACAACATTCATAGACAAAATCACAAGGAAAGATGAATCTTAGGCATCTGTAGGACCCAAAATCATTTCTGAAAAGAGTCCTACTATAATCCCTCAGGTAGTAGCCTCACCATATGCAGCCCATGCCGAGATCCACAATGAAAATGAAGGATCTGAATAGAGCTTTCAGACTACAGAACATTTGAGTCCTGACCCTTCACGAGAGGGAAATTATTGCAATTTGTAAGAAGGAGAGGGAGAAACAAGTAGTGTTGTATGGATGAATATAAAAAATCCAGAGCCTGGATCTCCTAAAATAGTGGTTGAGATAGAGACACCCAATATACTAGATCGAGGTAGTGCTACAAGGCCTCCTCAAAATCCACCTTCTAATCCCACTCAAATTATTCTCCCAGACCAGGAAATCCCTGAAGGTTATTGGAACATCTTTGATCAGATGCCACACAATCAACCCTAGGGACAAACATCAACATTGGAGTATCCCATTGTTGACCCAGTTGCAAATTCTCCTTTGAAAGCTATTTCGTTACAAAACATCCCCACTTTCCATGGACTAGCTTCGGAATATCCGGATGCATTCTTATTTGAATTTGATGTTTTTTGTAGGGGATATGATTACACCAATGACCCTAAAAAATTGAAACTGTTCCCCTCTACATTGAAGGGGGTAGCTCTATGCTGGTTTATGGGGCTCGGTGGGGGAACCATTAATAATTGGGATCAAATGAAAAACTCTTTTATTACTAAATACCAAGATTACTGTTGTACTAGAGAATTAAAATATGATATCTTCAACATGACTGCAAAATATAATGAGACATTAGAATAATATGTTGAACGATTCCAATATAATTTGCAAAGGCCCCCATATAATGCATTTTCTAAAGATGTCCTAAAAGACGTAACAATGATAAAAGGAATGAAAGATGAATAGATAGAAACACTTAATATAATGGGAAAAGGATACATCTATCAGGAAAATTATGATGACGTTATTCCATTGTGTATCAGGTGCTCTCGAGGTAGTACGCGTAATAGGCCAGCTGGACAGGATTTATTTGCTAGGAATTACAAATAGTCACGTGGCAGCGTAACTAGAGTAGAATTCAGTAATTCTTGGAATATTTCAAAACCGATATCTTGGGCACCCTCACAACACAACTAGATGTCCTGCAAGCCAAGCAGAAACAAGCTTTAGTATAACAAAACTTAGCTATTTTTTTCCTCACTGTCGAAAGAAGCACAACTAGTGGGAGTGTCCATTGGAAATGGTCCAGACATGTGCCATCTATACCAAGGACCATCCCACTGAACAATGCCCTTCACTTCCAAGGTTGAAAGAGATCTTCAAAGAAGCAAAAGAAGAAAAAAAACTGGTATATTTGATGAATCATCGTCGATAGTGGTAAGCCTGACCTTGAATAGGTATGTCACAAGACCCATCTTAGTTCTTTCCTTCTTCACAATTTAATCAACAGAACTCTGGGAAATCATGAAAAAACCAATCACCTTTCTCTTCTTGTACATCCCAACCATTTTCCATGCCCCCTTGGCCAACTCAATCCTTTCTAGGTAATGGTTGGCCGAATTTTCCTTTCTCTCCTTCATTCTGGAAAAACAACCCATATCAGTCCTAGTGGCCTACCTCCGTCTCACAAAATTCAAATTGGTCTCAAAACTGGCAGAAACCCCTAGGAATGACCAATTTACCTATGGGAATAGGGGCTCAAACTCAACCCACATTACTAGCTCCATACTATTACACATCATTTTGTCACTGTCCCTGCAATCCCCATCCCGAACATTGGAGGCGCATTTTTGAGACCAAAATAAAGTAGCATGCCTTGCAAAGACCATCATTGCATCCCTTGCCATGAGTAAAACATTCCTTCTATTGACAACTTCCTGAACAGACCATCAGAAACACCTGTTTTTTCCTTGGCGCTAGTAGACCATTATGCACTCGCGCCGATTGGGAAATTAACACTAGGCCCCGCACCAATTGGTGCTCTTTCTTAGTGAGCTACCTGTGCCAACCTGTTTATGGAATGTTTTTTAAAAATAGAGACAAAGTTTCCATCATAACAAACTTCATGGGCGAGTCATCTAGAGTGGTTCGACTGAATAACCATGACCTTCCTTCTTTGGCCTCTTGTTTCCACCTTTTGGGGAAACCTCCCAAGGGATAAGGCCTCCCTTCCACTATTGTATGGATCCCAACCTCCTCCTCTCCCTCTATAAATATGGCCATATTCTATTGATGATCCAAATTGGATTCTGAAATTTGTAGCGAAATTACAAAATGACCAAGATGGTCATTTTGAAGTAAGTAATTATTGATTTTGTAATAAAACAGGTTGAGTTGAAATTGTTTCGACCAAAATGGTCATAAGAACAAGGATTCATTGACTCAAGTCGTCAAGAATAATATTGTCTAAATGGGAAAGTGACCAAGATGGTCACATTCAAAATTCTTGCTAAGAGCGGGAAATTCAAGTTCAAATGTTCGTCGTCGACTTTGACATCAGCATCAGTGACTTCAACAATGATCATCAATGTTTTTCTAATATTGTCGTCATAATAAAAGTCGTCATTTTGTCGACTTGTGACATTTAAAAAGTAAAGCACATTAGTCATGATTGTAAAATTGTTATATTAATGTAAAGACTTAAGGAAAACATTATCCTAAGTCTAAAACAATAGCGCTATGAGTCTAAGTGAAAATTTAGGTGAAAATGTTGGTTAAAAACTAAAATTCCTAAGTGACTATATCAAGGCGCAATGATGATTAAGTCCTAATTTTAAACCTAAAGGTGAAAACCTAAGGTAAAAGTACTAATTCTAAACCTAGTTCTAAAGTCCTAGGTCTATGTCCTAATCGAAAACCTAAGGCGAAATACTAGTGCTAAGGTATTAGTCCTAATGCATGGTGTTAAAAAATTTACAATACACCTTTCAGACTTAGGACTAAATCTAATATCAAACCTAACTGTCAGGTTTTTAAAAACTATGTAAAAACATTATAATAAAACTTTAAAACCACACCGCTAGTGCTAACTGTGTGAAGACCATGTCGGAATCTAAATTCATGTGATAGGTCTGTTTAGACCGCGACAGAGTCGAGGTTTAAATTTGTTGATAAGCCGTAGCGGAACCATGGTGTCAAAGTTCCATGTGATTGAACCGTCAGGTTTTATGTGAACAGGAGATTGTAAGCCATCATCAAACATGTGGATGTAGGAAGGTTAAACTGCAGAATTTTTATGTTACTGTCAGCAAGAATACCAGGTCAGGAGTTGCATGTGACAGGTCACACTGGGGATAAGACAGAACTGTCAGGGTAGACCGTGACCACTGGAGCACACCGTAACCACCGAGATCATGTGATCACATGCCGGAGATCCTTTATCTGCACCGCTAGCTAGACCGCCAACAGACCGCATCGAGATTTTGATGACATGTGAATGGATATAGCCAACAAATGTAACAGATAAGAGTTGACCCTAACAGTCGGGCTCAACCGCAGCTGAAGCCACCTATTGAGCATGTTCACATGCCAACATCGATCCTCCACCCAGTTAATAAGTCGCCAGTTTTTATCCAAAGTCAATTTTGGGTTTTATTTTGTATTAATTGGTGTTGAATTAAATTAATACCTAAGCCTAAGACACTAGGTGTCAAACAAACCTGAGAGCAAGAATATTTGATTCTTGATGTGGATGATTTTAAAAGGATTAAGGCTTGAAAAAGGGTAAGGAGCCATTAAATTAATGTTAAAAATGGAAAACCAATAAAATCTTCAAGATGTGAAGATAGAGGATTTAATGCCATTTTAATATACTCTAATCTTATAAAAAGAGAAACGAATGATTTGTAAGGATCAATGGGAGTAAGGAGAGAGGTTCTCGAATAAAAGAAGAAGAAGTGTTTTTTGAAGCACTAAAACACTTGGTAGAGAGTTTTTCTGGTTTTGCAGGTACATTGAGATGAAGGAGAGCTCATTTTCTTGCATAATTTCAGTATTGAAGTTCATTGTAGAACAACAAGATCTACTTCCATATTCAAAAACTCAGATCAACTACCATTGCATCAAGGTCCCTATATTTTAGTTCTTCAGATAAAGTGTGCACTTCATCCTCAGCTTTATTTGGTCATTGGAAGACCCATCAAATAAAAGAGTCTGTATTCATAAAAGCCTCATCAGGAGATTTTCCATTCTGCAACATCAGTAGTGCTACTTGGCACTAGTCAACTAATAGTTATTTGTAGTCCTATTTCTCTTGGCTTAAGCAATACAACGGATGCCCACTTTTGAGGCAGACCCGGAGACATAGTCCAGGAGGGACAAACTACGTCACAAATTTTTGTTGTATTTTGGTATTATTGATATGCAAGATGTGTAATTGTTAAACATAAAAATTAACAGGTTTATAATTATAAACACTTTATGCTAAACAGTTAATTTCAATTAAAATTAATTGTTTCAGTTATTGTTTCTTACCACTCACATTTTTTCAAGAGCTAGGAAAGATCTTGTCATTCTACATTTCAAATCAATTGATGTGCTAGCTGAACTGAACATATTGTAGCTGAAATGCTGAAGATATTTATGTACATTGGATTAGAAAATATAGAATGGAAGAGACCCTCATTGAGAGATCTTAGACTTGTGTCTTCATCCCGTCCGAATTCCCTGATGATCCATCGAGATGCGCTTCGATTGAACCCCGCTGAAGGAGACTGTGACGTCAAGGCTCTAGTTATAACTCTTTCTTCTATTAATACATATACATGACTGTTGTCTGCTTCCCATCTTGCGTAAATGTGTTTTATTTGATGCAATATGCTTAACCCTCCTTGAATGGTTAGTTGATTATGAATGAGATCATTGTTTCGTATGCTGCTCTTGTTTGTTGATCTTCGTGTAAGTATCTGAGCATTGTAGCAAAAGGATTGTGACCCGTTGAAGCAGATACCAAGAGGCCATCACCACCATAGCCACGACAGCGTTGGACTCCAGGTAGGTTGATCTACTTGTCCTTTTCATTCATTAATTAAGGAACCTACACTTTAGCTTGTCCCTTTGTTACTAGACCCACTCTAGGGCTAGAGGGATCGTCTCTGTCTGCAGAGAGGATTTACCTGCATAAAAAATTGGCGACTCCGCTAGGGATCAGTGTGAGTTTTTCATTTCACCCTTGTCAAGTCGAATTTTGTCGTTTTCTTGCTTGTATATCTTTTCTGACTTCCTTGATTGTTTAGAAACCTCTTGTTCAGCTCCAGAGTGTCAAGATTGACCTCTTCTCACTGGTTTTCCCATTATCCCTTAGATATCCAACTTGGCGCGCTTTTTGTTTGAACAGTCGCGCCAATTGGTGCTTTTTGTCTTCGTTGCAGTAGCGCCAACCCATATTTGGCACGGATTACCGCCTTACAGTCGTGCCGAACCTTGTAGGGTTTGGTTTGACCTCCCTGTTGAGTTTTTGGTCAGTTGTTCTTAACTCTAGTTTGTTTTTTGGTTTTCAATTGGTCTTTTTCGAGTTGTTTTGACTACTATAACCTTGATCTTCTAAGTTTTTTTTCTATTTTCCTATCATTTCAATTCGTAGCCCTAGGATTCTAGGTGTCTTTCGCTCATTAAGCCTTCTGGTTGAAGGTCAATTCTTTTGGTTCTTGTCAATTCAATTCCTTGATCAGTTGCCTGAGTCTTTCTTGATCCTTTGGGTTTCAGTTTGTTTAACGATTACTTTGTGTTTGTTTGACTCCCTATCTCTTCATTTTCAATCATAGATTACATTGCTCGTTTTGGTTCATTTAGAAGGCTTTCACTTTGCTTGGAAGAGTGCGTCATTAGTTTGAGTGATTTTTGTGTTTGTATTTCTTTGATTGAATCATTCAGTTTACCTCTCTACATTCACAATACTTAGAACTAGTGTTTGCTTTGTTTTTTAATGTAATTAGTGCATTGTGTGCTTTATCTCGTTGAAAAATAAAAAAAAATCATCCTTTCATTTGCATCAAAAATGAAAAATTCTTTCGCATAACTAGCGCTTGCATCTAGGAAAGAGTTTTCGTTTCTCTTTTTTATTGTATTAGATGCATTAGGAGACTTCTTCGTATGTTTTCAATGTTTGTTGCTTTCTGAAAGATCTCTATCCTTTTCGTAGTTAGTATTCATCGAATGGAAAATGGTGTTCTATTGCATATAACTTGCATTTAGGAAATTCGAGATCACAATTCAGTAGGGCCTTGAAACTGAAACGCTAATTCAAGGTCAACTATAAAATCAATTGAATTAACCTAAGAAAGCATTAGAACCTAACGCAAATATTTTTAGTGGTCTAAGCTAGAGACGTTTTCCGACGTCTTTAAACCTATTAGTTGTCGTTCACCATCTGGCTTTAGACAGTGCTAGTACGGACTTGTGCTGCTCGTACCGTCGAGTATATAAAGGGAGACCCCATTAGGTTCAAATCCTTTATCCATAGGAATCCGAGTCTTCTACCTTGTAACCGTGATACACTGAACACAACATTCGGGGAGACTACCTGCACGTACGTTAAGTCCTTGGTCATTTCTCTTTCATTTGATCACCAAGGTGTATATGGCAGTTCTCATAAACTTGGTACACCCTCTTTCTTAGATTACCTGAGTAGTCATTTCGATCTTTTCTTGACTCCTTCAAAAGAGAAGAGATCATCGAGATCTTGTCCTTTCATGCTCATTTCAACCTGAAAGTGATAGACTCACATTTTGCCTATTTCTTGACTCTTAAAATATGAAATGGCAGAGTTTTATTTCAGTGTCTTAAAATATTAACTACCCATGAAATATTCCTGGTTAAAGTAATCTTCCTTAGTGTTTTGTTTTACGGTTGTTTCCAATGGCAACGTTTCCGAATTTTACCAGCCAAGGAATCCCCTCCGAAGGGAATCCTGGTCCTTTTCCTGCTTTTGGGAATGTTGGTGCTCCTTACATGGCAACATTGTCCCTTCCGGGGTTAACTGTTGGTTTTCCTGTGTGGTTATTCTCCACCTCTGTGGTCTCAAGTATTCTGCCCTCTGTAGAACCATCTCCTCCACCTGAACAACATCATGTTGATTATAAGGTGGACCTCTCCCCTTCTTCGCCTATTTCTTCATCCTCCTCTTCTACTTTGCCTGGTGACAGTCTGGATTCTAGTAACTAGGTGGCTAAGAAGAAGAAGAATAAGAATTTAGATAAGCCAGAGGCTAATGCTACAGCTATTGTTCCTAAGACACTTTCCATCGATAAACCATCCAACCTTCCATGAAAATTAAAATTCCCTTGCATGTTGTGTAAGGGTCAACATCTTCTTCGAGACTGCCCTGGTATTCCCAAGGTACTCGAAACATGGTCTGACGGCCATCCATCGTTGCCTTTGGCTTCTGGAAGTCATATTGGTGGCACATATTCAACTAGCCATGATAAGACTCATAAGAAACAGGGTAATATTACTAATCCCTATAAGTTGTGTGAAGGGAATCATTCCATTCACCTTTGTCCGTACATGGATGAAACCATGAGAGTGTTGGACAACCCTATGGTTTCTGCACCCTCCCTTCCGGTTGGTTACAAGAAGCTTTCTTTGTGTCCTGCGCTAGTTGATATAACGATCATTCAAGGGCCATCCTTGGTCGATCCTGCTCCCTCGAAAATTCAAATTCAAGAATCCGTTGCCAACCAACCATTGGTTGTGGAATCGGTTGATCTGATCCCTCATATGGTTCATCAGGTCTTTTCCATCGAGAGTGGATCTCATCCCCCTCACGTTCTTCTTGTTTCTTCAGATTCCTCAGACTTGGAGAAAGATTCTCCCATCCCTGTGGTTCCATAAGTTTCTCCTCCTGCTCCCATGATGGAGGTACCAAAGGATGCTCCTCTTGCTCCCATAACATTGGGGGATGAACATCTCAGTTCAATGGTACCCCCTCCAAGTAGTTTGGTCACTTCTTTTGATTGGATTCGATTTGCGGGATACCACCTTCCTTCTTATGTGCCTTTTGAGATCACGATACAGATCTTCGATATGGTCATACCTAGCATGATTATAGATGAAGGCGCGTCTGTTAGTGTTCTGTCATCAACTACTCGGCAAGCTTTTGGTTCTCCACCACTTATGCCTGTTACACAAAATCTGTTGGCATTTAATAGAGGAACTAGTTGACCGTTAGGGATCCTTCCAAATTCCCCGATCACTTTGGGAGGGAAAACCGTCTATATAGACGTGATGGTTGTTCTAGGCCCCTTGGATTTCAATTTACTCTTGGGGCGCGACTATGCTTATGCCATGGGTGCACTTGTCTCTTCCCTATTTTGTGTGATCTATTTTACACACAAAGGTCTGATCGTGACCATTGATCAGCTTTCATTCTTTGATCCTGAGGTGCCAGCTGGCCCACCATCATCCCTGCCAAATTTTTATCCGCCAGTTGTATCTTCCCCGCCGCAAGTTAATTATGTGACCACCTGTCCCATGCCCACATTTAGTGATAGTTCTGTTATGCATCGTGTGCTGGGGGAATTGGGTCCTGATTTCCAAGATGTTGTTCTCCCATCAGATGCGAACCTCTTGGAATCCATGACTTCTTGTTTGACATGATGAGTTGTCTTCAAGGCATGGTTCTTCTTCTTGTGTCAAGCTCCTTAAAAAATGAAACAAGCTTAGCGGAGCATAGTTTGTTTTCTTGTGGCAAGCTCGTTAAAAAATAAAACAAGATGTTGAGGATAGTTTGTCTTCTATTTCAACCTCGTTAAAAAATGAATTATCTCATTAGGATAGTTCTTTTAATGTGTCAACCTTGTTAAAACAATGAAACACGTTCCCGTTTAATTTGAGTCTTTGATCAGATCTTGTAAAATCCTAGTCGAGTCTTTCTCTGATCTTGCAATTTGAACCTTCACTCCATCTTATTTTCATTCATTACAGCTGGAATGAAGCTTGGGGTGCATGTACCTCGAATTGAGTCACCATGTTGGAAGCATGCCTGTGCCCATTTTTTCAAGCATAATTTACCTTTGTTTCAAGCTTGCATAAAAATGAAACCAATTTCAAGCATAGTTTACTTTTGTTTTCGAGCTTGCGTAAAAATGAAATCTTTTGGCTTGGTGTGCTTTGTGAACGTTTTCCTTTATTTTGGTCATTACTTATTATGCAGATTACTTAACTGATACATTAGCTAACCTTGTATTAGGAATTTGCATAATTCATAAAATCATCATCACATAAAAAATATAGAAATAGGAAGATATATATATATATATATATATATATAGTTTGCATCAATGTGCTCCATAAGTTTCAAAAAATATGTGTGTTTCTGTTACATCCCGAGACATCATATCTCTCGAAAAATATGCAGAAGTAAATCCTAGGTGTCTAATCGATGTGATGTTCATGATAGCATGTCACTGCCCGTACAAGCCGCCTCAAAAAGTGGTGAACTCGGTTTGACACCCCTACAGTATGTCTCTGGTATGCACGAGGAACATCGTAGAATCGTGCATAATCTAGAACTCCACGAGAGATCCCCTCCAAGTTGCGCACGATTTCCTCCTCCTCGCCTCCCTCACCATGAGGGGAAATATCAAAGTTGCGAGGGACTCGCCTCGCTATTGGAGACATGCCTGCAGGTCTTTCTAGTCCAACATCTGCATAACACATGGATTTAATGTCAGAACATACATAATAATAAAAAATCATAATACTCATAAAAATAAAAATGAGTCTTACCAAGTGCTTCATCCCAATCCTCTCCTTCCGGGAGTGGGAGGTTCAGATCACTAGTGAAATATGTGCTAGAGTAGGGCCAGTCCTCCACGACAATCAACTGTCGGCGAAGCCAATCAAAGAACTCTGGTCTCTAGGACATCTGTTGGCCGCCCCCTGACCTTGGCATCAGTGCATCCCAATGGACCATTCGTGGTTCCTATGCTGGTGGTGTTGGGACTATCACTTCCTGTCGTTGGAAAATTAGTAGTTGTTCCAGGAAGAATGATACCAAGATGGATCCATATCCAAACTGCTTCATTTTTCCCTTCTTGCATTTCATCATTTTATGTTTCATATTGATCGTCACTGCCTCTACCCAGTTGTAGAGGGTCGGTGTTAGATAGTCTACTACAAGAATAAGTTGTGTTTTTGTTGCTTCATGTGGTTCTTGCGATCCCATAGATCGCGTGATAGTGTGTAGCACTACTTTTAGTGCCAAGTCCGGGATAGTTTGGATATCCACTTTCCCACTTCTTGATACTTTTCATGCCCCTCGACATACCCTGTTGATCACCATGGTCATGTTTTCCATGGTGGGTCGGCTGTCAATTAGGACTGGTTTTTCCCCCCTCCGTGATAGTCCAGTTATGAAGTAAACATCTGAGACATCAATCTCGACTTCCTGATCACGAAGAATGAATTTTTCCTGATCCTCATCCTAGATACTAATCAAGTATTGCAGCAACTCCGGTTGAGCTCTGAGGCACGGTGTCATGAAGAAATTTTTCAGTCCATAGTCTTTGAGAGCTTCCATGCATCTCTCATTATCCATGGCAAGCTCGTCTTCTTCACCGTGTTCCCTTTCCTTCCACTCGATCACCATTTTTCCACTTTACACCTGCAAACATGTTCATATGGACATTATTATCCAAACTAAAAGCTAATATTTGTGGAATTTAGGCTTTTTTACAAGGTCTGCATGGTTGGCGTGATTTTTTTAGAAACAGTCACGCCAACGAGCGTGCCCCAGTTCAAAAAATTGGGTGATTGGTGCGAGTCCGTGCCCGAAACTCGCACCAACCGTCGTGCCCTAGTTTTCAAAATTTCTCCCTCAAAATTCAAATTTTAAGGTTGCATGCGATGAAAGAAGACTTAAAATATGGGGAAGGATGTCAGTTCTTACCTGGAACTGACGGATTCGAGATTAGTCTGCCAGATTGCCCGCTATCGTCGCCGCAAACTCGCAGTATAAAATGGGTAACTATTGCTCCACAAGAGGTAAAAGTGGAAAGTAATTGTTTTTTACCTTTTTTGTAATTTTATAACTTTTCAGAACCCTAATTAGGTTTTAAGACATGTTTTTCGATTATTTTGTTATGTTATTTTGATAAATGGGTTTTACGTCTGTCTCTTGTGCAGTGACAGGTCTTTAATGAGATAGCGATGAATTAACGAGTTGTATTTTATACTTTTTCGAACTCGGTAAAAACACGAAAAAGTCACTACTGGAATCATCTTTCAACTCTTTTCTGACTCTTTAAAACTGAAAAGATGGTCGAGACTCTTGTCGTTTTGAACTCGTTAAATGGCTGGGAAACGATATCTACCCAGTATACGTTTACCCCTTTTTCGGGCTTGGATATATTATTTACAAAAAAGGAATACCTTAGCCTATCGCGACTAAGAGGTTCTTTCAGATATTATTTTCTACCCTTTTGGTCTGAGAGACTATTTATGAAAAGGGAAATTCTGGAGTTTTCTTTTCTTCTTCTTTTCAAACTCTTTAAACATGAAAAGATGTTGAGTTATCCCTTTGTCAGACTCGTTAAACTCTGATGACATCGGATATCGTCACCATGACGTTCCCCGAGTTCCTCCTTCCTAGGGCTCGTAAAATGTACTAGTTTGGATTTGTTTGAAGGACAAAATTATGGTACAAGCATATGTTATCCCCTTTAAGCTTGTTTTCGAAAATAATTGGGGTACTCACCAGAAATGGTGGGGGGAAATTGAACTATTCTTTATTTGTGTTAGTAGTATGTCGCTCTTGAACATGACACTCGTTTGCATTCGTGTCGGGTTGGCGACATCTCATTTCGCCACTTTTTCCTCCATGGGTTTGGGTAATCTGTTTTGATCTCTCATCTTCTCTTTGCCTAGTCATCATGACCTCAGATCCTCTTGATGTCAAATACTGCCAAATCCAGAGTCGTGTCATTGATACATTCAAGAGAATTTTTGCCTCTACATTTTTCAACCTCCCTCTCATTCTCTATTAGTCCTGATCCATTATCATTATGTTCCTTTGTCTCCTGCTGATGATGTGGGAAAAATTATGGCCCTCCTTCGACCAGATCACTTCCTATCGAATTCATCTCATTATCCAGGAAGTTGGTCTAGAAACTCCCTATCGGTACCTTAGAGCCAGCATGCCTCAATGGCAGGTTCTTCACATTCGACGACAGGTCCACATCATTGGCCTTCGATCGAGTGATTCTACAAGTGTTCAATGCCAGATCATTGTTCACATTCCTGGATTGTACCTGTTGTACCTTGAGATCCATTGTAATTATTGGTGGTTTCTCTCGTGCCTATTAACAACTTTCATCATTGGCTGGTAATCAGGTTATTTTCTTGCATGTTCAATTTTAGCTCACAAATTCGCATGCTTGAATTTGTACTTGTTCGGGTCGAGATGGAGCGCAAGACCTTGGGTTTTGTCTGATAAGATATAGACTATGGGATATTGTACTTTATCATGGCTTATTTCATGATTCTTTTGATTGGATGGCTGCGACCATACCTGAGTCTATTTGTTGATCCTTACTGCTAGAGGGTTGTGTCCATACCTCAGATCTCAGTTTATATATATACTCTATTATGGATGGTTGTGCCCATGCCACATGTTCATGTATCAGATATATCAGTTGTATTTGTAATTGCAGGTCTTTCGACAACGGTGTTTGGTTTGAACTCGTTCTCGTAAAGCATTTAACCCCTTCCTCTCTCTCGGATATCATGTTTTAGGGGGCATTTGTTACACAATATTTTTTCACAGTCCCTGCAATCCCCATCCCGAACATTGGAGGCTCATTTCTATGACCAAAATAAAGTGTCATGCTTTGCAAAGACCATCATTGCATCCCTTGCCATGAGTAAAACATTCCTTCTGTTGACAACTTCCTGAACAGACCATCGGAAACACCTGTTTCTGACTTGGCGCTAGTAGACCATTATGCCCTCATGCTGATTGGGAAATTAACACTGGGCCCCGCACCCATTGGTGCTATGTCTCAGTGAGCTACCCATGCCAACCCATGCCAACCTGTTTATGAATTTTTTTTTTAAAATAGAGGCAATGTTTCCATCATAACAAACTTCGTGGGCGAGTCATCTGGAGTGGTTCGACTGAATAACCATGACCTTCCTCCTTTGGCCTGTTGTTTCCACCTTTTGGGGAAACCTACCAAGGGATAAGGCCTCCCTTCCACTATTGTAGGGATCCAAACCTCCTCCTCTCCCTTTATAAATATAGCCATTTTCCATTGATGTGCTAGCTGAACTGAACATATTGTAGCTGAAACACTGAAGATATTTCTGTACATTTGATTAGAAAAGATAGAACAGAAGAGACCCTCATTGAGAGAGATTAGACTTGTGTCTTCATCCCGTTTTAATTCCTTGACGATATATCGAGACGCGCTTCGACTAAACCCCGCTGAAGGAGGCTGCGACATCAAGGCTCTAGTTGTAACTCTTTCTTCTATTAATACATATGCATGACTATTGTCTAGTTCCCATCTTGCGTAAATGTGTTTTATTTGATGCAATATGCTTAACCCTCCTTGACTAGTTAGTTTATTATGAATGAGATCATTGTTTCGTATGCTGCTCTTGTTTGTTGATCTTTGTGCAGGTATCCGAGCATTGTAGTATAAGGATTGTGACCCATCGAAGCAGGGATCAAGAGGCCATCACCACCACAGCCACGATAGCGTTGGACTCTAGGTAGGTTGATCTACCATGTCCTTTTCATCAATTAATTAATTAACCTAAACTTTAGCTTTTCCCTTTGTTACTAAACCCACTCTAGGGCTATAGGGATCTTCTCTGTCCCAAAGAGGATTTACCTGCATAACACATACCTAGTACAAAAAAATTCCCATCCTATTATATGCCCTCAACTTCTATCTCAAACAAATCCTAATCCTAATAACAGACCGGTTCAGCTGATCTAGATTGTTGATAATTGAGACTCCGAAACTGAACAGAAGGAATGCAATGAACTTACGTTGAGATCAAGGCACGTTATTTCACCTGAAGAAGATACCGCCCTGCCACAAATTGAGTCTAGAATTCCAACAGCACTTAAACAATCGACTGTGACTGAAATAGAGATAAAACAAGGGAAGGACACAGTCGACCAAAAAGATCTTGAAAATATTATTATTTCCACTCCTCCATTCCCTAAGATATTAGTAATACCCAAGCCAATTATCTCTTCATATTTTGATCTCATAGGGGAATTAAAAAATATTTTTATTAAAATTCCTCTCCTACATGCTATACAAGATATCCCTATTTATGCTAAAACAGTTAAACAAATGTGTGTAAAAAAACCTGTGAGGAAAGAAAAGACTTTGCCAACTATTCATGTTGTAGGTACACTATCAGATTTACTTTCGAGTAAAGAAACACCAATAAAAAATGAGGATCCAAGAAAACCATGTGAAACACTTGGTATAATAGTCTTGGAACCCACCACTACCTTGCTGGAACTTGCTGACTCATGCATTGTTAAACCAGAAGGTACATTACAGGATATCCTGGTTTCTGTGGACTCATGGGAATACCCGATAAATTTTTTAGTTATTAACCCAAAAATTAGATTAGACGTACATCCCTTGATATTGGTATGACCCTGGTTAGCGACGGATGATGCTTACATAGGCTGTCAAATAGACATCATGACCATTTATAAAGGAGATGCGATAAAGAATATTGCTATATATCCCCCTTCCAAACCAATTCTTCCCACTATAAATATTCACAAACAACCACTTGCTTACTGGAGACAAAAAATTCGTTCACCATTGACAGTAGTAGAAGCACTTGAATTAAAATATCAAACTGAAGATGATGTGATCAATAACTTTATGAATCAACCATCTACTTTAGGAAATTTAAAGTTCCAAATGTTAAAAGCGGTTCTTGATACTAGGAATACCCTTTAGTGGATACCGATGACCAATACATACCCACAACTTTTGTTCGTAACAACATGCCAATTGAAATCGAACCAAGTAAAATTTTAAACATCAATGGCAGTCTAGATAGTGACCAACAAAAAAATCTCATTAAAGTCTTGCAAAAATATAAATAAGCCTTTGATTGGGACTGTCCAAACATGAAATGCATAGATCCCCAACTGTGCACACATCATATTTACACTGAGAAGTATGCTCCCCCCATCTAGCAGCCTCAACGAAGACTAAACCCACATCTAAAAGACATTGTAAAAGATGAATTATAGAGGCTGCTAGATGTAAATTTCATTTATCCTATTTCAGATAGTAAATGGGTCTCTCCATGAGTGGTCATCCCTAAAAAGAATGGTAAGTGGAGAATGTGTGTAGATTACAGGGAGTTGAAAAAATCCACACAGAAGGACCACTTCCCCCTTCCCTTTATTGATTAGGTCCTTGATACATTGGCAGGAAAACGGTTCTTTTACTTTCTTGGTGGTTTCAGTGGCTATAATAAAATCCAAATAGCCCCTGAAGACCAAGATAAAACAACCTTCACCTACCCTTGAGGTACATTTTCCTATAGATTATTTCCATTCAGTTTATGAAATTCCCTGACAACATTTCAAAGGGCCATACTTAGTATTTTTTTCTGATTTAATAAATGAAGGGCTCGAAGTCTACATGGATGACTTCACTCCATATGGAGATGATTTCGATCAGATACTGCAAACAGTGGAAAAAGTATTGAAATGATGTATTGCTACCGGATTATGCTTGAGCAACAAAAAGTTTCACATGATGATGACCGAAGGCGTGATCTTAGGACACTAGATCTCTGCATCTGGAATACAGGTAGATTCGACAAAGATAGAGGTAGTTCTCTTATTATCCACACCTTTCACTCAGACAGAGGTACGTAGTTTCCTTGGATATGCAGGATACTATCGTAGGTTCATAAGGAATTTTTCACAAATTTCTATGCCTTTGTATGCCTTAACTGGAAATTTTGAATTCCATTGGTCTGACAAATATGACACTTCTTTTTCAGATTTGAAGAAACTGGTCTCGACTGCACCAGTACTGTGTGGCCCCAATTGGGAGCTGCCCTTTCACATTTCTTCGGATGCATCAGATACAGTGATAGGAGCTCTTCTCGGTCAAGTGGAGGAAAAGATGCCCTACACTATTTACTATATCAACAAAAATCTCACTCCTGCTGAACTAAATTATACAGTGATCGAAAAGAAATTATTGGCCATCATTTATGCTATAAATAAATTTATACATTAAGTGGATATCAAGTATTTCTATACACCGATCATTCTTGCATTAGGTATTTAGCTAACAAGCCTATTACAAATGGGAGAGTGATTCATTGGCTGTTTCTTTTACAGGAGTTCGATATAACTATTATGGACCGTCCAGGGAAGGAGAACATAGTTTCATATTTCCTGTCTCGAGTCCCAAAGACAAATGACCCACTAGCGGTAGATGATCAATTCCCTTATGAGAATTTGTTTTTCGTGGCAGTAGAAATGCCATGGTACGCAAATGTAGTGAATTATCTGGCAGTAGGGAAACTGCCGAGACACTTGAAAACAAAGGAACATAAGTTGATTGTTCAACACAGTGCTATATTTTCTTGGTTTGGTGGATACCTTTTCCACACAGGAGTTGATATGCACATAAGCAGATGAATTCAAGAAGACGATATCCATGACATCTTGAAGGCCTGCCATTACGAACCATGTGGCAGATATTTTATAGATCGCAGGACAAGGCACAAGGTATTACAAATGGGCTATTATTGGCCCACAATTTTTAAGGATGCAAAGAAATATTTAAAAGCCTATGATATTTGAAAAATAATGGGTTGCCCTGGCCAATCCGACGAGATGCCATTGCAGCCACAGTTGGTAGTAGAACCTTTCGAACAATGGGCATTAGAATTTGTTGGGCCATTCAATCCGCCATCAAACCAGAAGGCCTACATACTGGTTGCCACAGACTAAGTGACGAAATGGGTAGAAACAATAGATTTTCCAAGAGCTACAGAAGAGTCTGTGTTTAATTTTATTCTTGAGCTATTTGTGTGGTATGGCTTACCTAGGGAAGTGATAACTGATGGAGGAGCACAATTTGTAGGACATAAAATTACAGCCACTCTATGAAACCACCATATCACTCATAGAGTCACTTCTCCCTACCACCTGTAGGCGAACGAGAGGGTCAAAAGTACCAATAAATTCATTGAATAAATTCTCACTAAAACAGTTTCGACACATCACCAGGATTGGGCTACTAGACTACTAGAGGCCTTGTGGGATTATCACACAACTTGGAGAAACACTACTAGATATTCTCCGTACCACCTGGTATTTGGAAAGGAACCAATTTTCCCCATTGAATTTGAGATAAAGACTATTAGAATAGCCTAGGAAGTGGGGCTGGATTTCACAGAGGCCCAAGTTGAAATACTTCAACAGATAAATGAATTAGATGAAGCACGACTACTTGATCTATAGCGCACTGTAATTATTCAACAACAACGGGCTAAGTGGCACGGCAACCTCATAAAAAAGAAGACGTTCCAGAAAGGAGATTGGGCACTCCTCTATGACTCCAGATTCAAAGACTTCTTGGGTAAATTACAAACAAGGTTTCTCGAGCCATATGAAATTCAAGAAGTGCACAGCAACGGTACCATTACTTTGATCACCATATATGGATCTGGCTTTTCCTTTCGAGTAAATGGACACCGGGTCCACCTCTATCATAAACCACTCACAAAAGAGTCTTTCTACCAGTAGGTGTGTAACGATCCCACTATCCAAATCTTAGATGCAGGGAGTAATGACCCGACAACTTCAATCTTATAAAAATCTGTTATTTATTTTTAGCTATAAATAGTGTATATATTATTCCTGCATTTGATTGTAATTTACAATTTTTTTCATCATTGTATAAAAGAATTCCATTTTCTTTCTCCTTTTTTTTGTTTTTGTTGTTCAATAAATTGAACAACTGATATTCAATCGACTAAGCAACTGTTGTTCAAAGAAAATGAAAACCACATTTTTTCCTTTCATGTGTTTTTATTTTTGTTGTTCAATCAATTGAACAGTTGTTGTTCAATCGACTGAACAACTGTTGTTCAAAGAAAATGAACAGTCGCATTGTTTTTCCTTTCGCGTGTTTTTATTTTTGTTGTTCAATCGATTGAACATCTGTTGTTCAAAGCAAATGAACAGGCTCATTTTTTTTCTTTCGTGTGTTTTTGTTTTTTTTGTTCAATCGATTGAACAACTGTTGTTCGAACCAAATGAACAATTGTCTTTTAGCGTGTTTTTTTAAATTAATATTTTTTTTTTATTGATTTTGTTGTTCAATCAATTGAACAATTGTTGTTCACTCATTTGAACAACTTTTGTTCGAACCAATGGAACAACTGCAATTTTTTGTTATTGTGTGTTTTTAAAAGTTTGTTGTTCAAAATAGAAAAATTCTGTTTTTTTTGCCGATTTTCCTTTAAAATATCGACTCTTCCTTCACACATTATTGCCATAAAAACCATTATATTGAATGAGGAATTTGCAACTAAAGTAGAGAAAGGAAGTGATATTACTAATATTATGTTTTTTGGAAATTTTTATGGATATCTTTACTTTGGAAGCTGACATGGTTTATCTATATAATGATTGGCTAGATATCCCTTGTTCAGTCATATTATCACACAATTCATTATATTAATCTTATGCTGGCTTATATTTTTACAATATCAAGTGGTATTTCTATTTGGCAAGAGGATATGGGAATAAGGGCATCATTTTTATTGACATTTTTTTTCTACTTCTTACATACCTAACTCTTAAGGAGTTAATGAGCCTCCCTCCATTTATAACAAAAAGAAAATATGTCTCTATGTGAAAATTTTTAAAAGAGAGGATAGGGGGTCTCATTATGAGCCAGCCTACCATGATCATGAGGATATAACAGTGACATTCCCACGATGGCCACCACACCAAGGTAGTGACCTTATCGACAGCTAAAACTACTTGAAGGACAGGAGGTCTCATCACGAGCCAACTTGATCACTCCGTTAAATCCCCGTGAATGGCACTATGACTATCTGGCCACCACACCAGCATAGTGGTCTCTCTACAAAACAATCAAAGTCTCTACTTTTAAATAGAGGATTCTGGCTTATTTTTCGGTTAAAACAACAACCTTGTCGAGGCTATGGATGCCTACTGGCAGTAGTGGCTTTGCTTGTAGTATTGGATTATTTTTGACAACATCCAATTATCTTACATGCCCCTATATCCTATTGATCCATTCTTGAAGCGAAATGCACTATTTGAATAAGTGTTATCATTATCATAAACCTATATGCATAATAAAATTTGATTTTATATGAATTATATTAATTATGTCGAATTAAGTGATAACAACATCCGTCATAATCTGTTACCTGTCACGCTTCCATCATATTATGCCATCAAAATAGAAAATCATTTTCATAATAATTGCTCCTCCACTTTTCGCCTTTTTTGATCATTTCCATATGATGTACTTTTTCAATGGTTGCTAGCCTCTGACTTCTATTTCGTGTGCATTCATGATTTCTGCCACCTTTTCTCTTTTCTTGTGTTTAAACAGGCATGCGAATTAACTATAATAAACATGCATGCGAATCAACTATGAGACTCCATTGGAATGGGTTGATTGGACAATAAAATCATTGCATTAGCGTCATACAGTCAAATTTCTAATAATAAATTTTATAAGGGTTGCATGCAATATTTGTGTTGTTTTAAACTAACAGGGCCGAGAGAAGCACATGCAGAAGGGTGAAGAAATCAATTCCAAAAGCACAGTAGCCATGGGTGGATACTATGTTCGCAATGAACCCACAATATTTCAAGTGACAAAATTGGCTCACACTGTTCTCGACCAATCTGGTTGGATTTCATATTTGAACTGGCTACAAGGGTTCAATATGGAAATAGCAATTGTATTCTTGCAGAACTCGCATGAAGGTCATACCATAGTTAAAGGTAGAGTTATACCAGTCTCCGAAGAAGTAATTGTTGAGGTATCTGAACTTACAATGGAAGAGAAAAAGTGGATTGATAAACATGTCCTCATACAAGAAGCAGTTTCAGTATATCATGACCTGGATGAGCAATTGGTGTGAAAAGGAAATGGTATTTACCATGCATCCTTGAAGCAGCCTTGGCGAGAACTGGAAGTCATCATCTAAAAGTACATCACATGTGATGGACACCAAGATGTGGTAAAATCTCGTCAACTCCAATTGTTAGATGTACTCAAACAAAATATTTTATTCAATTTTCCTTTTTTCTTGAATTCTATATTGCATGACACTGTTGTTCGGATTAGGAAAGCTAAAAACCCTTAGGCAGTTGTCAGCCATCATGGCCTGATAAAATTGATTATTGTTCATGAATTAAAAACACATAAGTTAGCATGGGATATTTTTATCAATCCTACCCTGCCTGCCCCTGAAGAAAAACCTTGATAGAGCAGGAATTGAACATACAAGAATAGACGTACCAGTCCCTAGGAAAGCTAGGGGGAAGAGAACCCATGTCTCAACCTTAGGTCCAGTAAAACAGAGACTGTCTGAAAGAATAAAACTACACCAAAATACCTCGGCATTTCCAGACGAGACAGGACCATCCTATACACCCCTTCCAATCCCTCAAAATGCACCCTTACAGGTTTATTAGGAGGAAATGGCTCAATTGATAGAACAGATGAGAGCATCTTGTGAAGCTAGGAACCCATTTGAACAATCTGAGGAGCAGAGGGATCTTTTGAACCAGTAGGACTCTGCTGGAAGTTCTAGTCACATGGAAATTCTACCTTCCACTAATGAATTTCAGGATTTGAGGGATTTATCTCCCTATAATAATGAATGTTTGAATAAGTACGGCCATATAGAGAGAATCTCTGAGTCTAAAAATTAGTCAGGGGATACTGTTTTATTAGACCAAGACACAAATTTTGATACAACTCCTCTGACACCAAAAGAAAACATTTCTCCACCCAGCCAAGATATCAATGTCATCACAACCTCTTTAGTGCCTGAAGAAAAAATTATTTCATTAAAATATAACCCTAATACTGGCACAACCCCACCTGAACCTGAAGCCGTTGCTACACCTTCTCCTACCAGGACCCCTTTGAAGGAAAAATTAGCTTAGGCTAAGTTGAGAAGAATGTGCAGGAAATGGAGAGAACTGAGAAAAATTATGAAACAGTTAAATGGATGGTTGAAAGAGGCGGATAGGGCCTGGAAGCCTAAAAAGGAATTAGATACTGTGGGGACCCAAAAAGAACTATGTTATGCAGAATAAAATTGCATTCAAATTGAACCGAAGGAACCCCAAATAGATTTTGTCACAAAAAGTGTGGATGATGTTGTACAAGCTAATAACTGCAGTCCCTAAGAGACAACTGAAGTCTCTATGTAGACCGATTTGATACCTACAGATGAAAAAGAAACCCAAACAGAGGAAACACCTGCTTATACCCCTTTGGTACAAAGAGCTGCCAATCAAAATCTTCGCAATGAATTGATTCAAATTCAGTAAGAATTGGTTTGGTATAGGAAGGAACTAGTGCCTTTGCAAGAACATCAGGCATTACTAAAATGATTTAATGACCTTACTGCAACTGTATATGAAACATTTTCCCAACTTAGGGAAGAAAGAGTGAAAGTAAAAAGGGCACAGACTCAACTAGAATAGGCTAAGGAACAAACTAGTGTTGTTTGTTCTCTTTACTCAGATGTGTTGTCTTGCAGATCATCGACCACCAATTATGTCTTATTTCTAGTGGAAAGGTATTTGTTGTTTGAAATCAAATCTATCAGAGCAGGGAAGCCTACTACATTTAAGTCCACTGCAGAATTTGTCCAATTTTGTAATGAACAGGATGAACAGGTACAATGCCTTTTGTGCGAATTGTACTTGTACAATTTATTTTTAGAAGATGAAAGAGATAGTAAGCCCAGTCCCTTAATTGGGGACATTTAGTTTCAAGATTTTCTATATTTTTCTAAAAACTATATTATATGGGCTAAGGCCTACAAAATCTTCCAGAAAAGGGAACATGGGTTAGACTTATGGGTCAGAGGGGAACCTACAAAACCCCTACATTTATTCATTCAACATAAGAGGTTTATGCAACAGAAAGGAGTGATAGCCAAGCTAGGGAAAATTCACAAAGATATTGTACAAAATGGAATAGCATATTTCCAGGATATTTAGGGGGATGCTTTATTAGCAGCTAAGAAATGATGGCAAGCCTCTACCAATAACGTTAAGAATAGAGAGCCATTTGGGTATAGTAATTTTAAAGTTGCTGCTTCTCATTTTCATCTGTATAGAAATTTAATTTTTTTTGAGATTCAACAAGATGATTAGCTTAGTGAAAATCAATCGCCTTCACTAAGTGGGGCCGCGGGATATTTTTAGGTTCAAGTCTATTTTTAGACTATGTCTATTTTTAGACATGGTGATCATATTTTAGAAGTTGCAAGATGCTATTTGTGGATGGTTGGTCAAGTTGGAAAAATAGATGAAATTCTATTTTTAGAATATTGGGTGAAGTCTATTTATAGATCGTGGATCTAAAAATAGATGCATGTCGATTATTGTTAGCTCTTAATAATAATCTAACAATAAACATCAACTTATTCTCTTGGAGCACTTTATTTCAGTGAACTGATTTGGAAAATTAGTGGGTTGAAGGAATTACGCGATTCCTAGGGCTTATTGGTGGCTCATGCATGAGGACTCAGTTAGAACTAAAGTGGAAAAGTTATGATAGAGTTGGAAGAGTAGTTACAGGAGTTGTTATTTGGTTTAACTCAATTAATGGAGTTAAACTCAATTGAGCTAGTTGTATCTAGTCTAACTGAATGATACACTAGTGAGAGTGGAGTGAAATAATTAGTTAATTAATTCACAACTAGTAACTCATTAATCAAATGAAAAAATACAGCAGTTAACTACAGTGCATGTCAGTTCCAGTGGAGACCCAGTGGAGAGATAGGTACTGAAAGGGCAAGATGGACTATCTATTGTAACTATAGTGATGCATTGATTGCACCACACACACATTGGAGTTTCCAATGAGGATCGCGCAGTCAAGGAAAGGGTAATTAGAATTCATTCAGAGCTATTCTTTAGCAGGGATTGCATAGTGGAGGTAGGCTATCAGGTGGCAAGAAATCAGTGCATGGACTTGCAGATTTATTCTGATTAGTGTGTGACGATTGATTGTACTGAGAGCTTGATGTACTAAGCTTTGTATGAGATTGATACATGATCTCCATGATACATAATATATGATAGTTGGGGTTTCCAGCTTCAGGCTTTCCTGTTAAACAACTTTGTTATGTGCGATTGTTTTTATTGCTTCATGTTTTTGCAATTGATTTTAAATTTCCGCAAAAGATTAACAGTGGAAGGATTCTGTATTTAGAAAGAAGATAAATATTTTTATATCAGGAGAATCTGGATATATACATGCATCTTGTATATAATTTCTACATGGTGTCAGAGCAGTGTTAATTACTGAAGATTGAAATTGTGAAGAATTTTTGAGTTTGTGCTGGTGGACAATTTGAATTTGTTGCAGAAAATTCTTGGTGCGATAGTTGAGTATACATTGAAATGTATTTCAATGGGTTGCGATTGGAGTATGCCCTTTATGGCAGCTTGAATTACATAGCCTGGAAGGATAGGATGGAGGCAGTGCTAGAGGATAATGGACTGAAAGAGTTCATCGATAGCGATGTTCCTAAACCGGGATCTAGCGATGCTGCATTACTTGACGCATGGCAAAAGAATATAGAAAAGACAAGAATAATTCTATTGGAAGGTGTGAAGGACCATATTGTGTCCAGCCTTCACGGGAAAGCCACTCCATTTTTAATGTGAAAGGCTTTGACAAATTTGTTCCAAAGCAGCAGCGACCAGAGGAAGTTGGCGCTGAAAGATAAGCTCAGGAAAATAAAAATGGAGAACGACGACAGTATTCCAAAATATCTCGCAAAGTTTGTCCACTGTAGGGATGAACCGGGAAGTGTGGGGATTACTGTTGATGATGAATACTTGGTGAGCTTGGCTCTCCTTGGGCTTTCGAAGAGTTGGCATAGCTACGAAGACTTTGTCAATGGACGGGAGAAACTATCGGGATGGGAGCGACTTTGGTCAGATCTTGTGCAGGAGGAGATAAGGCGAAGTACCAGGGATGGCTCTTCATCGAAGAATGAAGATGAAGAGAATTGTGATTTGGATGCCAAAGCAAGGAAAGGGAAGGGGAAGAAATTTCCTTCAAAATCTGAAGCTAAAGGCAAGAATCAAGATTTGTCCAAAGTGAAGTGTTTTCACTGTCACGAACATGGGCATTTCACCACTAACTGCCCACAGAAGAAGAAGAACAAGAAGGCTGTTGGAGCTTCAACTGGAGAGGCCTTAGCATCGCAATTTGAACTTTATTTCTCTTTTATCGTGTTATCACTCAGATTTTCCTTGAAGTTGTTGAGAAGAGGAAAGGGGTCCGAGGTAACCACAAACCAACTTTTAGGTATGGAATCTAGCTAATCTGTACCCAGAGAGGGCTCTCTCTTTAATTTTTAGCTTTGTTTTGAAATATATTAGGCTAGTTATGAAATTTTATGGATTTTTATTGTGTTTGGGTGATGGAATTCAATAACAAAGGGGTAGGACTGAGTAGTTTAGGCCATTGGGCTAATGGAGTCAAAGAAAGATGGCTTAACTGGATTTAATTTTTTAACAAGGGATGGTTTCACAGGGCAAGGTAGTCAAATATGGAACAAATAAAGATTTAAAATGAATGGAATGGACTCAAAATGGGTGAAGGGAAATTAAGAATCCTTCAACATATTCAAAAGAGGGAACTTGAATGATTATTAATAAAGATAAAATAAGAATTCTTTACCAAATAACCAGAATGAATAAACTAGAAAACAGGAGCAATTAAGAATTCACTATTCATACGAGTTCAGAGGAAAACATTAAGAATAACAACGATTGAAAACATATTGCACTCAAGCACTTTCTGAATTATTCTTTTTCGTTTATCATTCATATATGAAACATAGATGGTATAATAAAAAAGAAAAAATTTAAAACACAAGGTATAGAAAACTTATTGATCCGGTGTCTGACTCAAGAATCCTGTGAAAAGTCCTTTGTGTCAATTCTTTATCTAGCTAGCCATGAAAAATTTGTCCAACATCACTTTATTCCAAAATAATCAGTATTACAGCAAATTCTAAGAATCCACGCCCCTCAATAATCTAATTGAGGGAGTATTTATATAAAAAAATTACAAAAAATATCTCCTAACAGAATGAGATATATTTTAGGATGACTCATGAATAAGTTACAAGAAAATAGAGACAGATAGTCTCGTAGATAGGAGAAGAAGTAAACCGATGTTGTGATGTTCCTATTTTTGTGAGTGTGCTGGAGGCAGGCCCTATAATTTGGCTTGATGTTGTTTTCTTTGGTAACTCTATGTTGGATTCTCTATTTTTTACTGATACTCTATATGTACTGATACACTTTGACCTGTTTGATATTTTTTTATCCTTTTTACCATTACTTACTGTAGTAAATAACCAAAATTCACCCAAGGATATTTGACCTGTTTGATCTCTGTTTATCCTTTTTACCATTACTTACTGTAGTAAATAACCAAAATTCACCCAAGGATATTTTTACAAAATGTCCAACATGTCTTCCCACCATTGTGCTTCTAGTATTCTGGTTCTCTAAAGCTTTCTCAAGGTCTCATCAGTTTCTGTGTATTCGAAAAAGGTAGGCTGAATTGGAAATAAGTGCTTTACCTCATGTTCGAGATAAAACAAGTTTTCCAGACTGTCATAAAGATTTTTGCCTGTAGGCAATGCTTTTGCTGATGACGAACTTGTCGATGTACTTGCCTGGTTGTCTGCATACTTATTCAATTTTTCAACATAAATTTGATGATTCATTAGTTTATCATGAGTAACTAAAGGATTTGGCAACCCTTTATTCTGCAAAATATCAAATCTTTTCGTAAAAGCATTGATTTCTTCCTGCATATCATAGCACCTTCTTTCTAAATTTTGCATCAGAGTTCTTTTAGTAAAAACCTTTTTTATCTGCAAAATTGTCCCTGTTCTGTTTTGAATGCCTAGTTCTTCAAGCTGATATTTGTTCTTGGTATTTAAAAACTGTATGAGCTTGCTGGCTTCTTTAGGCATATTTCATAATTCTGTCCTTGCCTTTTGAACTTCTTCTAGAGCCAATTTAACTAAATCATTTTTCTTATACATTATTTGGATTGATGGCCAGACATCATTTACTGATTGAATGATGTTGTCCCAAAGAATTTCCTTGATTTATTTCAAAGGTTTCTCCAATGTGAGATCCTTTTCTAATGCTTTCACCAATATTTCTAACCTGTTGATCTTTGTTGTCTTTTCTGCAACATTTATCTGTGAGAGATCATACTTTTGTTCCAAGGTAGTAAATTGTACCTTTGCTTTTTGGAGCTCTCTAACTTGGAGTTTCAATTCCTCCATTGACTTTATTAGTTCCTCTGTGCTTAAGTTAGCAGTGTTACCATGTGCTAGTCCTGCTGACTGCCCTGTTTTTGTTGTACCTGTAACCACTTCTGTTGTGGTTGTTGTGATGTTTGATGCTAGTGTTGTCCCAAGGGTAGAAGGGATTGTTGTTGAGACAACTGGTATCACATTGGGAGGCTGAGAGGTCGACTCTCCCTGCTTTTCCTTTAATGATTTTTCAAGTTCTTGTTCAGTCTCATTCAGTTGATCATTAAGTTTTAAGAGAAAATCCATCAATTCTTCTTCAGATTTTTGCTTTATAACCTCATCAGTTTGTGGATGCCTTGAAGGTGGAAGCTTTAACTGTTTCTTCTTCTGAGAGAGGATATAATCTTTGCCTTTTGATACCAGGCTGTTCTGAAGGTCCACTTATAGGGGTAGTTGTTTCTGCGTCTCTCTTTTTACTTTTTTCTTCATTGAGGGGAGTTTGCAAGATTGGAGTTTCTACCACATTGATCTGAGTGGGAGAAGTTTGTATTTGGGCCTGCTCCTTGGAATTTTCAGGCTGCTCCGACATTGTGAATTACTCTGTGGCCTGTGTAATAATCTCTTTTTCCTTACCTTTGGATATTACTGTGGCTGGTGCGCTGGTTTCCTGCAAATGTTGCTGAGAGGTTCCAGCAGAGGAAGGGCCAATTCCTGATCGTTGTACCTACCCAAAAGAATCCAGGTCAAGTATTTTCTCAAGATCTTTCATAACATTCTCAGCATTGACCTGTTCACTATCTTTTTCTACTAGGGTCCCTTCCATCCATTCATCCATGTTTGCAAATTGTTCAATCTCTGGAATCCTATGGTGAAGGTATGGTGACAATCTGTTTTTCATTCTCCTATCACATATAAAGCTGTTAGGGTCATAAGGTACCCACCAAAAAAAAATTTGCAACTTGGGATAATATTCTAGAATTCTTTACGCTCCTTTCCCTGCATCCCTAGTATTACATACAAAAGGGCCTAATTGACTCTTGATTCTGAGCTGAGCTTTCGTTTTGGCATTATAAAAATGGACTAGGTATGAATTTATCATTTGTCTGAAGTATTCTAAGGCAAAGAGCCTCATCAGAACATACTTTGGTAGCTTGAAAGGACAAAGCTCACATCCATATATCCTAATTTCTGTATGGTTTTTGTATAGTTACCAATCACCTACCTTGTATTGCTTGGAGAGTTGGAAGATTTTCTTCATATCACTATTGACCCTAGGAGGGGAAACTCCTGTTAATAAGGTGGTTGATGGGTGAAAAAATAGGTCAATGAATTCATTGTAAGAGTAGGAATACTCAAAGGAATTATGGAGGATTGCAGACCAGAAGATTACAGACCTTGGATTTCCTTTGGTGTCAAGTTTCTTGACAAGAAAGGGGAAATTCTCTGACTGATAATAGAGCATAAGGTGGTATATAAAAGTGGAGTATTTGAAAACTCTTTCATTTTCTAGTCTTATGAACTGGTCATGAATTTTATCAGCAATGTAAGAGGCAAAATCATATTTGATAGCAGGGGGCTGTCCAGGAGTAAAAATTGATAACAACACTAGGGTTAACTTATCAACGTATTCACTATTGTTGAATCCCATTACTGAATATATCATATTGACTATGAGTCTGCCCATATCTGTGAAAAAGGTATGTCCATAAGGAGGGGGGCCTTTGGGTTGATGTTCTTGTAGCATGAAATTTTGACAAAGGCGATTCAGTTCTTCTTGGGATAATTTTGTGGATTTTTCAAGTAAATCTCCCATGGACAGGGGAGTCAGGGCTTGACCAGGACGAAATTGTAACATTTCATTGATGGATTGAGCAGTTATTGGAAAAATAATGGTTTGACTTGGGGACATAACTGCTCGTTGATTAGGGTCATAATTGGCATGGCAGTGATAAATTATTTCAGGAAAGACATGAACTGAGGGTAAAAAATACATTGGAAGATTGGATTCCCACAGTCCAAAAATATCAGAGCCTTTCAGGTAATTATCTCTGCATTGGCAAAAGATTCTGAGAGGATTTTCGCTAAAGATGAGGTCTTTTATCTGGAAATCCCTATCCGCTAGAGGCAGATAGTCTAAATCTTTATGGGGGGGCATTTAGAGGTGCAACATTCAAAGCCACAGGGGTTTCCATTTCTGGTTCTTGTGGATTTAGAAATGAATTTGGGTTTTTAGTGGAAAAATGGGCAAAATTACAAGTCTGGGAACTTTATGGAGCGAAACAAAGACCAAATTGTACTGTTTTTTAATATTCTTCTGTGGAATTAAATTAAAAACCAAGACTTGCAAGGTTTGACGGGAATTGAATAAATACCTGTTTCGGGAAGTGAATAGCGAGGAAACAGGTGTAAGCAATAGCTGACTGGTTCAGCTGAAAATCGTTTGGCAAAGTGGTGGTTGGAAATCTTCAACAACTGATTTTAACGTTTTTTGCATGGGAGAACTGGTCGCAGCACAAAATGATGAAAATAACGTGCATTTGATTGTTTTATTCACAAATTCAAGGTTGTCGGGGGTTTTGTCATTTCGGATGGATGACGTATGCAGGAAATGATAATTTGTCGTATGTGGAGGGCGGTAAACGATATGTATCACACCACTTTTGGGAATGGGTGGTATTCAGCCGGGAGCCAGCGATTCCATACATTTTGTGACATGTGGCGAGGCACTGTTCACAAAACCACTCCACGATCGCGCGCTATCGTTCAGTTGTGGAGGGCGATGCGATATGGACGAAGGTCGTTGGATGCGGGGTGTTTAATCAGACGGTTGTCAGGGAGGCGAGATGACGGGTGTTTAATAAGGGCAGACCCAACATAATTAAATATTATTTAATCATATCGGGAGCAACGGGATTGGTTGGGAAAGTTGTTATTTAACCGTGGGGGTTAATTAATCCTCATTTGAATTTAATGTTATATTATGGTTATATTTTAACCAAGGGTGGGATATATAAAATCTGGGGATTTTGCATAGTTATAATAATACGGGAATGGGTAGATGTTATAGGGGAATTTAAATAATATAAGTTAAAGTTAATATGTGAAAATGAATGAAAATCGCTAAGTATAAAAACATTAAGATTGTGTATTTAACTTAGGCTTAAATGAAAATGGTTTTTTTGTGGGATATTGTGTAATTTCCTAAGTAAAATAAGATTTTACTTAGAAAAGACTTATGGAAGTAAATGAATGACTTATGGATGGTTTTAATTACTTAGTCTTTTCAAATTATTGGGCCGAGGGTCCGGTCCCTCCAAAAGTCAAGGAAATGCCTTGAGCCCCTCTAATTTTCAAATGCCTTAGTACTTAGGGGAAATTAGTGAAATTTTTTAGGGAAAAATGAGAAGGGGAGTTAATCATTTGACTTTGTTTTGCTTGAAATTTCTCCAGTATAATGTCTGCCTTGCATTTTTTATTAAAATAAGGATTAACACATTTAGAGTCATTATCCATCATATGTAATTCTGCAACATCATCTACCTACCTTACCTACTTTAACCTAGCATTTTTTCTTCTTTATTAGGGTGCACTTAGACTGGCAAACCCTTATCACACTTTCTTTTCTTTTACATGTAGAAATCTATCTAAGTCTAACCTTATTACATCCAAGGGCTCAGATTAAGCTATTGAGCTCCTTTTATTTACTCTACCTATCTACTTATCTGCCAAGATTAAACAGTTTGGTCAGATTTTATTCTCTATCTCTAAAACATAAAATTCAAATATGAACAAGCCAAGCTTAAGCTGTTTGACTGTTCAATAATTGTGGCATAAGATACAAGTTGCACACAATTTTTTTATTACATAAGAGCAAAAAGTAGTGGCATTTAGAATTGCACACTTTCCTTGGCCTTTCTTTTGGTGGGGTTCATTTTCTTTCACTTTTTTGGTCATTTTATTCTTTTCGCCCTTTGATTTTTCTTTTAGGGTATACCCTCTTTACATTTTTTAAATTTTTTGATTTTTTTGACAATATGGAAAACCTTTGCAACAAGGAAAGGTATGAACATATTACATAGCCCATCAAGTCAATCATGATAAATGACACCTATTGGTATAGGAGCATAACACTGACTCCACTTGGGGATGGCTTTTCCTGGTGAAAAGTTAAGAACAACAGGTCAATTGGCCTCAGAATGATTTTGGCTGAACTATGGAATCTTCTTCTGCTTGTTGCTTTATTGTATGTATGACAGTGACATTTCTGAAGCTTAGGGCCTTCTCTTCGGACTACAACTCCAGTAAGCTACTATCCAATCAAAACTGTGACATTACAAAGGATATAGTATGTACATGTTAAAAATCAGGATACCTTAATAAGTAGGATCGAAGTAATGTTTCAACATTCGACCATTAACTGGCCCATCTTCAGTTTCTGTACCATCCAAGTTTTTCAAATAATATGTATTGTTTCCTTGTAAGGCATAAATGATATAAGGTCCTTTCCACAAGAAGTCAAACTTCCCATGTTTTCCCTTATCCTCTCTTCTGGAATCCCATCTTAACACTTTATTTCCAAGTTGGAAATCTTCTGCTTTGGTTCTTTTATCAAATATCTTCTTAAGCTTCTCCTGTAATACTTGGGATCTTTGATATACTTCCTCTCTGGTCTGCTACAGATTGATGGTCTAGTTTATCCTCCTTTGAATATCATTAGGTTCAACCTGAGCTTCTTGAAGTAATTTCATTACAGGAACTCCTAAAGATGAAGGAAATATAGCCTCCATGCCATAGACTAACTCATAAGGACTAGTCCCAATAGATTTTTTGGTGGTGAGTCTGTCTGCCCATAGTGCATTTATAAGTTTCTTGTGCCAATTTTTCTTGTTTTCCTCCAATAATTTCTTAATAATATTAATGAGACTCTTGTTGGAGGACTCATCCAGTCCATTACCTTGAGGGTAATAGGCTGTGGAATTGCTTAAGGTGATATGGTATTTGTTACATAAACTTATCATCTTCTTGGATTTGAAGGCAACAGCATTATCAGTTATGATTTTATCAGGACAGCCAAATCTAGATAATATGTTGGTTTCTAAAAATCCTATGATCATGGTGTCATTGGCTTGTCTGGAAGGAATAGCTTCTATCCATTTGGTGAAATAGCCTGTGGCAATCAGGATCCATTTGTGTTGGCCGGAAGAGGGAGGATGGATTTCTCCAATGAAGTCCAGGCCCCATTGTTGGAAGGGTTTTTCTGTGGAAATTGGTTTCAGGGGTAGAGGTAATAGTTTTCTCTTACCTTCAAAAATTTGACATTTATGGCAAGCAGTGACAAATTTCTTTACATCAGTGAACAAGGTTGGCCAATAAAATCTAGCTCTTAGGATATTGTCTGTAGTTGATTTCCAGTAAAGGTGTCCACCACAATCTCCTGCATGAAATTCTTGGAGAGCCTTGTTAGCTTCATCTTTTAATAAACAATTTAATAGAATACCTTCATGATTTTTCCAAAAAATAACATTATCTAAAATGCAAAACTTCAAAGATGTCATCTTTAAAAACCTTTTCTTTGTTTTGGATAACCGTAGAGGAGCTTGCAGGTTTAATAATACATAAATTATATCAGCATACCAAGGTGAATCTAAGAAGGCCTGGCTGATTTGTGGAGTCGCCATCTCCTGTTTGTTATCCAATTCATTAATGTCCACGGCTTGACAATTTGTTTCTGTCATGAACTTGGCCAATCCCTCTCCTTATTTCAATATCATACTCTAAAATGGTAGCAATCCATTTACCTCTTTTGCCCTAAATTCCATCCTGGGTTAAGATGTCTTTGACAACAGCATTTGGTACATAGGCTATCACATGGGAGTACAATATGTAGACTCTAAAGTCTTTAATGGCTTTTACAAGTGCAAAAGCTTTTTTTTCCATGATGTTGTATTTTAATGATGCATCCCTCAGTGCTTTACTAAAAAAGGCTATAGGTTTCTCACATCCTTGATCATCCTATTGTCATAAAACAGCTGCTATAGTATGTTCTGATGCAAATGAAAATATTATGAAGTCTCTATCAAATTGTGGACTTGTAAGGACCGGAGTTCTGGTCAAAGCCATTTTAATTTCTTCAAATGCTTGTTTGGCTTCTACTATCCATTTAATACTTGAATCATTTTTTAACATATTGTTAAGCAATCTAATTAGTTCAGCTAAGCTATATATGAATCTTAACAATGTTACCGATGAAATAGGTAACCGCAATGTTACCTACTTTTTTCTTGTAGCATAAAAAGCACCCGATTTTGAAAAGTGGTGATGCAAAATCACCATTTTTTTTTGTGCACATTTTTGACACTATAATATCTTTATTTATGGAGTATGAATATTTGTTTTAAAATGTTACTGAATTTCGTGTTAATTTTGAAATGTATTGATGCAACATCAACTTTTTTTTTTTAGAGCGGTGATTTTCATGCTAATTTTGAAACGTCTTGATGCTGCATCAACCTTTTTTTTTTAGAGTGGTCATTTTCATGTTGGTAATAAAACTCAAAACTTAGATAAAAAATATATATAAAAACAATAAAAAAAATCCAATAAAAATATTTAAAAAAATAAAAATAGCTCGTAAAAATAAAAAATTTAAACAAAAATAAATTTAAAAAAAAAACAAAAATTGACCCCAAAAAAAAAAAAAAACCATCAAAAACATTTTTTTCTAACTTATTAAAAAAAACCATATATAAAAATAAAATAAAAATAAAATAAAAAATAAAAAATAATTAAAATTACAAAATTAAAATTTAGATTAAAAAAAAAAATTAAAAGAAAAATTAAATTAAATTTAAAAATTAAAATTAATAATAATAATAATAATAAGAAAAAAAAATACATATTTTAAAATTAACAAAAAAAACAAATTTAAAAAAAAAAAAAAAAAATTGAAATTGAAAAAGAAGATTAAAATAAAAAAAACTATCATTAAAAAACAAAAAAAATGAAAAAAACCACATACAAATAATTAAAAAACAAATACACATAAATTTAGTGCTTTTTTTTTTTAATGAAACAATTTATAGATTTTAAAAATGAAAAACTAAAAAAATAAAAAAAAACAATTAAATTAAATTAAAATTTAAAAAATTTAATAAATAAATTTTAAATTTTAAAAAATAATTAATCTATAATATTAAATATAAAAATTAAAAAAAATTAAACAAATTGAATTTAAGATAAAAAAATTGAATTAAAAAAAAAAAAAATTGAAATAAAAAAAAATCAAATTAAAATAAAAATATTAAAAATTAAAAAAAAATAAAAAATAAAAATAAAATCAAATAAAAAATATACATATATATTAAAAATTAAAAATTAAAAATAAAAAATAAAACAAAATAAAAACAAAATTAAAAAAAAAAACAAAACAAATTATATTTTAAACAAAAAAATTAATTTTTTTGATTAAAAAAAAAAAAAAATCAAATTAAAATTTTTTTTAAAAAAATCAATTTAAAAAAAAATAAAAAAAAATCAATTTAAAAAAAAAAAAATTAAAAAAAATTAAAAAAAAAATGGCGGCGAATCAGCCCTCCCCGCCCGGGCGGCGGTGGAGGCCGGCCGGTGGGCGGGTGGGGTGGCTGCGTAGCCCCCCGCCCGCCCATCGGCCGGCCTCCATCGTCGCTTGGGCGAGGAGGGCCGGGTGGCGACGCCCCCACCACCACCACCGCCGACATTTTTTTTAATTTAATTTTTTTATATAAAATATAATTTGTTTTGTTTTGTTTTGTTTTTTGTAAATTTTATTATTTTTTTGTTTTAATTTTTTTTTTTTTTTGTCAATAATTTTTATTAAATTTTGCTTCTTTTTTTTTATTTAATTGATTTTTTTTTTTTTTTTTAATAAATTTCCTTTATTATTTTATAGAATTTAATAAATATTGTATTTTTTTTAAAATTTATTTGAATTTAATATTGTTTTTTAAATGTTTTACTTTTTTATTAATTTTTTTTTGTTAATAACATAAATTTTTTATATTTCAATTAAAATTGCGTATTTAAAATTAGAGATTTTTTTTTAATTAAACTTAATTTTTTTAAATTAATTTGTTTTTTAATTTTATTATTTAATATTATTTTATTTTATTTTATTTTTTTCAATTTTCCATTTTTAATTGATTTTTAAAGTTTTTATTTTAACAATGGTTTTTTTTTTTTCTTTTATATTTAAAATTTATTTTTTCTTTCCAAATTTATTTGTTTATTTGTTTATTTATTAAACTTTAATATTTTTGTTTTTAAATTTAATTGGTTATTTTAATATTAATTTTTTTTTAATTTAATAAAATCTGATATATATACATATTTTAATTTAAGTTCATATATATATTTTATTTTTTATAATTTAAATTTAATTTATTTTTTATAGTTTATTTGTTTTTTTAATATATATTGTTTTAAATTTAATATTTTCATTGTATTTTATTTTTATTTTTTTATTTCTATATTTTTTTACTTCTAATTTAAATAATGTTTTTTTTTTTTAATATTTTTATTTTAAATTTTTAAATTTATTAAAATTTAATTTTTTGTTTTAAATTTTTTTTTTTTTAATTTAATAAGCATTTTCTTTTTCCTTTTTAAATTTAATTTCTATATTTTATTTTTTATAATTTCCTTCTTTTTTTAACTTGTTTTTTTTTTCTTTAATTTAATATTTTTATTTTGTTTTTATTTTTATTTTTTTATTTCTATATTTTTTAAAATTTTAATCTTAAATTTTTTTTGTTTATTGTTTTATTTTATTTTTCCTTAAATTTTAGGTTTTTTTTAATGTTTGAATATATATATATATATATATATATATTTTAAATTTTATCTTCATATATTTCTAAATTTTAAGCTTTTAAATGTTTTTATTTTTTAAATTTATTTTTTTTCTTAAATTTTAGGTTTTTTTTTAATGTTTGAATTTTAAAAATTAAAAAATGTTATTTCTATTTTTAAAAATGTCAAAAATATGACAATTTTTTTTTTTTTGTTATTCCAGCGTCAACTAGTTTTGTTTTGAGGGTGTTTTTTCAATCCTTTTTCAAGAAACAATTTTGTTTTTAGCATAATTTTATAAAATGTTGAAATTTGACCTTCAAAAAAAACCAAGTGTGTTCTGGAATACACTTTTTTTTGTTTTGAGGGTGTTTTTCAATCCTTTTTTCAAGAAACAGTTTTGTTTTTATCCTAATTTTATAAAATGTTGAAATTTGACCTTCAAAAAAAACGAAGTGCGTTCTGGAATACACACTTTTTGTTTTTGGGGTGTTTTTTCATGTTTTTTTTAGTCTTTTTGGGCTAGAGTTCTCATTTTGAGGTCAGGTTACCTATTTCATCGGTAACAGTGTTTCTTCTCAAAAAAATTATTTTTCCTAAGAAAGCTTGAAGTTCTTTGACATTTCTAGGGTGAAGTATCTATGATATAGCCTCTATTCTGAGATAACTTCTAATGCCATCTTTGGAGATGATATGGCCTAAGACTTTACCTTCCTCTAGAACAAACAGGGACTTCTTTGGATTCAAAGAGATACCAAATTTTCTGCATTTTAGGAATAATTGTCTGAGATGGTCCAAATGCTGCTGATCTGATTTAGAAAACACAGTTAAATCATCCAGATATATAACAAGAAAATCATGAATTTCCTTTGGAAATGCGATGTCCATTGCTCTTTGGAAGGTTTCTCCTACATTTTTAAGTCCAAATGGCATTTTAACATACTTAAATGTGCCCCATGGTGTAGTGAAAGCCATTTTTTCCTGGTCATCAGGATGAACCAGAATCTGGTTGTATCCTGAGAACCCATCTAGAAGAGAAATCCTAGAAGCACCTACTACCCTTTGTAAAATGTGATCCATTTTGGGCAAAGGGTAATTATCCTTCAAAGAAACCTTATTCACATTTCTTAAATCAAAATATAATCTGATCTCTCCAGTTTTCTTCCTAGTAGGTACTAAATTAGACACCCACTCTGAAAACCTAATGGGAGCAATTATCCCTGCTTCATACATTCGTTTGATTTCATTTTCAATTAAGGGCAGTAGTACAAGGTTAATTCTTCTGAGTTTCTGTTTGAATGGTTTCTGATTTTCTTTTAGAGGTATTGTATGTTGAATTATAGAGGTGTCATATGATTTCAAGTCTTTATAACTCCAGGCAAAGACATCCTGAAATTCTCTCACTAGTTCAACATATTTTGGTTTTTGGTCAGGAGGCAAAGATTTAGATAACTTTATCATTTTCAGATTTTCTTCAGTTCCCAAGTTATATTCCTCAATATCTACTTTCAATGGTTCCATCTTAGGTTTCTTTGGAATATCGTTAGAATTAAAAAGATCTTCCAGAGGAGTTAATCCTTTAGGCAAATGATTGTCTTTTAAATTAATGTCCTCAGATTCTCCTTCAATAATCTCATCAACATCCATTTGTTTAAGGTCCTGCATTTCTTTTTTGGTGAATTTTGTTGGATGAAGCATTTTAATTTTACTTTCTTCTAAAATGTCCATTTCTTTCTCATTTGTTTGATCAAATTCAATGACTGTATCTTCATCTATGTTACTGTTAGAAAATTCTTTCTCTAAATTTAGGAAATTGTTAACCTGCTCATCACTTGAAAAACACTTGCTAGTTCTTAAAATTGTTAGGTATGGCTGGTCTGTGTCTAATCTTAGCTGTGAACTGATGATTGGGTTCGAATGGTAATTTACAGGTGCTGGCAAACATTGCCAGACTATGGGCGTGCAAGTTCTGTTTTCTTGGGATTTTAGCAAGCTGAGCTTGTAGAAAAGTATTGAGTATCTCCACAACTGTTCCTCTATATTCTCTCAGTCTGGGATCGTTTGTGAGATAGTGTCCTTTGATCTGTTGAATGATTAAATCAGAATCTCCTATGACAGATACTCTAATTGCCCCTAATATTTTGACAAGTTTAAGACCTAGAAAAAGAACTTCATATTCCGCCATATTATTGGTGCACTTAAAGTTTAATCTGTAGGCATGGCCTTCAGCATGATCATTTTCAAGGTTGTGCACCCAAACTCCAGCTCCTGCTCCTAATTTGTTAACTAAACCATCAAATTCTAAATTCCAAAGAATTTCATGTTCATAATTGGTATCAGGAGTTTCAGGAACTTTTTTAACAGTGAGATTTGATTTTTTACTTTCTTTTGGTTTCTCTTAGGTATCTGATGTTTCATTGTTCTTAGAGATCTCCTGGATTTGAACACTAGATTTTTCAATTGTAATTTCTTTTGGTTCTGTTGTTGGAACTTCTAATTCAGTGGGAGGATCAATTTCAACATTATAAAGAATAAATGAATCCATATCAGAGTGTACTGAGTAGATGGGGAAATTTTCGAATTTCTCCTGACTACTAACTACATATTTCATTAAATTTTCTCTGTATAGTTTCTTTGGGTGCCCGAACACTGAAATAGTAGCGTATGACATGTCGAGTTGAAGAGATCTTTGAAGTTTTGCACCCCAAGATCTAGACAATAGCATGCCATATTTTGGAGGAATATCTGCTACTACTATGTCCATCAAGATTGTTTTTACAGGGTATTGAACCAGTGAAACACAAAAGTCTTTGATTAATCCTAAACATCTCACCTGACTTGAATCGAAAGAAAAGAGATCTTTGTATGGCCTGGTGATATCTAGGTTTAATTTCTCCATTACAGATTTAGGCATTAAATTGTGAGATGCCCCAGAATCAAGCATGGCATTATGAAGTATTTTATTATGAATGTTTAAACTTATATAGAATGGAGGAGTTCCTCCATTAACAGGTTTTCCATTTACTTCAGGGCCAAAGAGTAATTTAGGTTGGTCATCAAAAACGTTTACTGAGTCTTCACTTCTAGTGATCTTGAGTGATCTATTGATTTGACTTCGGTAGACATCATGTTTAGCTAATTCAGACAATGGAACAACTATTTTTAATTTTCCTACTTCAACCTCCAGATTAAAAGGTTTTTCAGTCTGAGTTCTTGTATTTTGAAGAGTCAGATTCTCTTTATCTTCTGTATTTTCTATATTTTTCTCTTTCTCAGGAGTGGGGTTGTGGCTGAGGTTGTTTCCAAATCAACTTCTGGAGGTTCTTCTACATTTCCTTTGGGAGGAAGAGTATTAGAGAGTTGTTTATTATGTTTATTATCGGATACATCTTCAATAATTGGATTAGAAGGATTAGGATCTGATCTAGAAAGAATATGTACAGGGGTAGTATTGGTTTTACCTTTGAGGGGTTGTTTTGTAACTTTCTATTTATTAGTTTCAGGGACATCAATTCTTTTGCTCCTCAGATTATATTGCTCGTGAACTTCATAAATGGCTGTATTATATCCCTCCTTGAAGTCAAATGATTCTCCTGACTGAGTCTGGAATTGTTTGAGAATGTGAGCTTCTTGATCCTCTTAGGTCAAGAAAACTTGTTGTTCATTATTGAGTCCCATTAAGTTTATGGTTGTATCTTCTGTTGGTTCATCATAATTTGAAGCTTCAGCGTAATTTTCCTAGAATGGAGGCCTAATGTTTTCGTCAGGACCAGTATTTCCAGTGTTTTGGTTTTGGGTCTTTCTGAAATTTGGATTTCTCCCAGTATTTCTCGGTTGACCATCCCAAGGAGATTTCCTTTCAATTGTTTCTACTCTATCTCCTAGCCTTTCCATTCATTTAATAATAGCATCTAGTTTCTATTCAAATGCCGAGGGTTCTTCTTTTAATGGTATCCTCCTTTCACTTCTGGCTTTAGTTCGTTTGGATATCAGGTTGGCTTCAACACTGACAGCTATACTTTGCATATCTTCTAAAGTCCGAGGAGATCTTTCCCTAAGCTGGTATGCCATATCAAAATCAAATCCATTAGAGAATTTGATTAATGCTAAATCTGGAGGAGGTCCGAGGTTTTGGGGGGTAGCATTGTAAACATTATTGAACCTAGTGCAGTAATCTTGCACAGTTTCTTGTGTTCCTCTTTTCAGGTTTTCATATTCTGATAAGATTTGGAGAGGATCTTTCTTCTTTTCCCATCCGTTTAAGAATGTTCTATAAAGAGCTTCTGGGTCAGTGATAATGTTTCTAGGAAGGGTTATAAACCAGGTTCTAACTTCTCCAATCAGACTTTAAACAAATATTCTCATTCTTACATCATCTGCATCTATTTCATATATTTCAAAATAATCAGTCATTTTTTTAGTATGCTATTGTGAAGTGTAGGTACCAGAACCATCAAATGGAGTGATTTTACTTTGGTAGTCTTGGGGCATAGCTCCTGGATTGGCTTGTAATACCAAGGGAGCATATCTGTTTGCCATTGCAGTAGGTAGTGATGAAACAACAACCGAGGTTGATCTGGGAGTGGTGGATGGAGGGGTAGAAGGGGTGGTTTGAGGTTGAGATGTTTGAGGAAATGTTGATGAACTTGGAGAGGCTGTAGTGATCACAGAAATATTTGGTGTTCCTTTAGAGGTAAGTTTAGATTGTACAAAATTCCTCAAATGTTTTTCAAGATGTGAGGTAACAAATTCAAGTTGTAAATCTTTAATAAATACTGGGTCTTGAACCAAGTGAGCCAACTCAGATTCAGAAAAAGTTACAAATAAATAAGTTTCAAATTGCTCATCAAAGGGTTCGTCCTCAAGGTAAATCCACTTCACAGGATAGGATATTGATCTATAGAGAGGCCGAGAGCTAGCAGAACTCTCTTGGATCTCCTATCTCCTAAGAATTCTGGGGATCAGATTAGGATTTTCAAACACAGGCGGTGGATTTGGATCAGGATTAGCCCTGGTGTAATGAGTCCTTTCTGAAGCCAGGTTTCTAGGTGATTTTTTTTTTGTTTTTTGTCTAAATGGAATTAACAATACAACTTCAACAATTTCTTTAAGAGGTTTTAGGTATTAGTTTTAGATTTTCTTAAAGATTTATTTGACTAGAGGAACTGATCAAGTGTTTGGAACCGAATGTTCAGTTCATAAACTAGACCGGAGATAGACTGAAGCAATATTCATTTATTTATGAAATTGCAAAGCAAGAGAATTTCAAAGGCTACCTGGCTAACTTCAGGCTCCGTATATAGTTTATAAAGTAAACAATAGTAACAAGCAAATTATTCGATTCCCCAGTGGAGTCGCCACTATGTTATCACTCAGATTTTCCTTGAAGTTGTTGAGAAGAGGAAAGGGGTCCGAGGTAACCACAAACCAACTTTTAGGTACGAAATCTAGCCAATCTATACCCAGAGAGGGCTCTCTCTTTAATTTTTAGCTTTGTTTTGAAATATATTAGGCTAGTTATGAAATTTTAGGGATTTTGATTGTGTTTGGGTGATGGAATTCAATAACAAAGGGGTAGGATTGAGTATTTTAGGCCATTGGGCTAATGGAGTCAAAGAAATATGGCTTAACTGGATTTAGTTTTTTAACAAGGGATGGTGTCACAGGGCAAGGTAGTCAAATAGGGAACAAATAAAGATTTAAAATGAATGGAATGGACTCAAAATGGGTGAAATGAAATTAATAATCCTTCAACATATTCGAAAGAGGGAACATGAATGATTATTAATAAAGAGAAATTAAGAATTCTTTACCAAATAACCATAATGAATAAACTAGAAAACAAGAGCAATTAAGAATTCACTGTTCATACTAGTTCAGAGGAAAACATTAAGAATAACAACGATTGAAAACAGATTGCACTCAAGCACTTTCTGAATTATTCTTTTTCGTTTATCATTCAGATATGAAACATAGATGGTATAATAAACAAGAAAAACTTTAAAACACAAGGTATAGAAAACTTATTGATCCGGTGTCTGACTCAAGAATCCTGTGAAAAGTCCTTTGTGTCAATTCTTTATCCAGCTAGCCATGCAAAATTTTTCCAACAACACTTTATTCCAAAATAATCAGTATTACAGCAAATTCTAAGAATCCACCCCCTCAATACTCTAATTGAGGGAGTATTTATATAAAAAAATTACAAAAAATATCTCTTAACAGAGAGATATATTTTAGGATGACTCATGAATAAGTTACAAGAAAATAGAGACAGATAGTCTCAAGGATGACTCATGAATAAGTTACAAGAAAATAGAGACAAATAGTCTCGTAGATAGGAGAAGAAGTAAACCGATGTTGTGTTGTTCCTATTTTTGTGAGTGTGCTGGAGGCAGGCCCTATAATTTGGCTTGATGCAATTTTCTTTGGTAACTCCGTGTTGGCTGCATTATTTTTTACGTGCTCTTTTATCTGTCTTGTCACACTTTGACTGTTTGATCTCCCATTTGTCCTTTTTTCCATGCACTTACTTTGTAGTAAATAACCAAAAATTCACCCAAGGATATTGGACACATTTTGATCTACGGTTTATTCTTTTTGCAAGTACTTCTTTTGTAGTAAATAACCAAAATTCACCCAAGGATATTTTTTTTTCAAAATGTAACAATATTTTTTTTTTCAAGTCATCGATTTCTATGTATCCTAAAGGTAACGTTAAACAAGTGTTTGCATTACAGATAAATTTTCAGTACCATAATTTTCATTGAAGCAACTTTTGCTGCGAACATGCGTGTACTGGTTAATGCATGCCCATTCTAATTTCAACATAACTTAATTCATTAACTGCATAGCAATGCATGTAAATATTTATTAAACATTGATTTCTTCCTGCATATCATAGCACCTTCTTTCTAAGTTTTGCATCAGAGTTCTTTTAGTAAAAACCTTTTTTTATCTCCAAAATTGTCCCTGTTTTGTCTTGAATGCCTAGTTCTTCAAGCTGATATTTGTTCTTGGTATTTAAAAATTGTATGAGCTTGCTAGCTTCTTCAGGCATATTTCCTAATTATGTCCTTGCCTTTTGAACTTCTTCTAGAGCCAGTTTAACTAAATCATTTTGCTCATACATTATTTGGATTGATGGCCAAACATCATCTATTGATTGAATGATGTTGTCCCAAATAATTTCCTTGATTTCATTCAAAGGTTTCTCCAATGTGAGATCATTTTCTAATGCTTTCACCAATTTTTCTAACCTGTTGATCTCTGTTGTCTTTTCTGCAACATTTACCTGTGAGAGATCATACTTTTGTTCTAAGGTAGTAAATTGTACCTTTGCTTTCTAGAGCTCTATAACTTGGAGTTTCAATTCCTCCATTGATTTTAGTAGTTCCTCTGTGCTTAAATTGGCGGTGTTACCTTGTGCTAGTGCTGCTGACTACCCTGTTGTTGTTGTACTTATAATCACTTATGTTGTGGCTGATGTGTTGTTTGATGCTAGTGTTGTCCCAAGGGTAGAAGGGACTACTGTTGAGACTACTGGTATCACATTGGGAGGCTGAGAGGTCGATTCTCCCTGCTTGTCCTTTAATTCTTTTTTAAGTTCTTGTTCAGTCTCATTCAGTTGCTCATTAAGTTTTAAGAGAAAATCCATCAGTTCTTCTTCATATTTTTGCTTTATAACCTCATCAGTTTGTGGATGCATTGAAGGTGGCAGCTTTAACTGTTTACTTAGGGCTGCAATATCATCATCTTTCTTTTTTATCAAGGCTTCTGTAGCCTTAACATCTTTGGGATTATGACCCAATCCAATAATTATTTCTTCCAAAGTTTTTATTCTGTTATCCTTGGCCTAGGAGGAAGCTTTTTCCAAATGCAGGTGAGCAGTTGTATTATCTAGGGAATTTTGTAATCTTTGGGCCATCATTGACTTACCAGTCAAGGTTGAATAAATCATCTCTCCATTTTGTTTATGTAATTCAATCTGATCCAAAGGATGAATATCATTTTCCATGACTTCAAAATTGGTTCTAACATAGTCTGCTGTTGTTTGAGGTTGCTATACTTTAGGCTTGAAATGACTCATCACCATTTTACCCTCCTTGATGTCATAGGCTGACATCAATCTCTGTTGATTTTTAGGGGCCATCTTCAAATATTGATTATAAACTTGAAGTCTTAATGGATCATTTCTGGCTTTTATGTTTATAAATGTCTTCTTAATATCCCAAGCATCCTTCACTGGTGGTCTAAAGGATGATACCTCTGCACTTTGTTGTCTTTCTAACTCCTTTCTCTATGAGTTGGTGGATGTCCCACTGATTGTGAATGTTTGTTGGCTGTCTAACCCTTCTCTCCTTTGACTATCAATGGTTTCTTCAACAAATTCTTCTTCTGAGAGAGGATATAATCTTTGCCTTTTGATACCAGGCTGTTCTGAAGGTCCACTTATAGGGGTAGCTGTTTCTGCGTCTCTCTTTTTACTTTTTTCTTCATTGAGGGGAGTTTTCAAGATTGGAGTTTCTGCCACATTGATCTGAGTGGGAGAAGTCTGTATTTGGGCCTGCTCCTTGGAAGTTTCAGGCTGCTCCGACATTGTGAATTTCTCTGTGGCCTGTATAATAATCTCTTTTTCCTTACCTTTGGATATTACTGTGGCTGGTGCGATGGCTTCTTGAAAATGTTGCTGAGAGGTTCCAGCAGAGTAAGGGCCAATTCTTGGTCTTTGTACCTACCTAAAAGAATCCAGGTCAAGTATTTTCTCAAGATATTTCATAACATTCTCAACATTGACCTATTCACTATCTTTTTCTACTAGGGTCCCTTACATCCATTCATCCATGTTTGCAAATTGTTCAATCTCTGGAATCCTATGGTGAAGGTATGGTGACAATTTGTTTTTCATTCTCCTATCACATATAAAGCTGTCAAGGTCATAAGGTACCCACCAAATTTTTTTTTGAAACTTGAGATAATCTTCTAGAATTCTTTCTGCTTCTTTCCCTGCATCCCTAGTATTACAGACAAAAGGGCCTAATTGACTCTTGATTCTGAGCTGAGCTTTCTTTTTGACATTATAAAAATGGAATAGATATGAATTTATCATTTTTCTGAAGTATTCTAAGGCAAAGAGGCTCATCGGAACATACTTTGGTAGCTTGAAAGGACATAGCTCACATCCATATATCCTAATTTCTGTATGGTTTTTGTATAGGTACCAATCACCTACCCTGTATTGCTTGGAGAGTTGGAGGATTTTCTTCATATCACTATTGAGCCTAGGAGGGGAAAACTCTATTAATAAGGTGGTTTCTGGGTGAACAAATAGGTCAATGAATTCATTGTAAGAGTAAGGAGACTCAAATGAATTATGGAAGATTGCAGACCAGAAGATTACAGACATTGGATTTCCTTTGGTGTCAAGTTTATTGAAAGGAAAGGGGAAATTCTCTTACTGATAATAGAGCATAAGTTGGTATATAAAAGTGGAGTATTTGAAAACTCTTTCATTTTCCAGTCTTATGAACTGGTCATGAATTTTATCAGCAATGTAAGAGGCAAAATCATATTTGACAGCAGGGGGCTGTCTAGGAGTAAAAATTGATAACAACACTAGGGTTAACTTATCAACGTATTCACTAGTGTTAAATCCCTCTACTGAAGATATCATATTGACTATGAGTCTGCCCATATCTGTGAAAAAGGTATGTCCATAAGGAGGGGGGCCTTTGGGTTGATGTTCTTGTAGCATGAAAGTTTGACAAAGGCGATTCAGTTCTTCTTGGGATAATTTTGTGGATTTTTCAAGTAAATCTCCCATGGACAGGGGAGTCAGGGCTTGACCGGGATGAAATTGTAACATTTCATTGATGGATTGAGCAGTTATTGGAAAAAGAATGGTTTAACTTGGGGACATAACTGCTCGTTGATTAGGGTCGTAATTGGCATGACAATGATAAATTATTTCAGGAAAGACATTAACTGAGGGTAAAAAATACATTGGAAGATTGGATTCCCACAGTCCAAAAATATCAGAGCCTTTCAGGTAATTATCTCTGCATTGGCAAAATATTCTAAGAGAATTTTCGCTAAAGATGAGGTCTTTTATCTGGAAATCCCTATCCGCTAGAGGCAGATAGTCTAAATCTTTATGGGGGGCATTCAGAGGTGCAACATTCAAAGCCACAGGGGTTTCCATTTCTGGTTCTTGTGGATTTAGAAAGGAATTTGGGTTTTTAGTGGAAAAATGGGAAAAATTACAAGTCTGGGAACTTTATGGGGCGAAACAAAGACCAAATTGTACTGTTTTTTAGTCTTCTTCTGTGGAATTAAATTGATAACTAAGACTTGCAAGGTTCGATGAGAATTGAATAAATACCCGTTTCGGGAAGTGAATAGTGAGGAAACAGGTGCAGGCAATAGCTAACTGGTTTAGCTAAAAATCGTTTGGCAAAGTGGTGGTTGGAAATCTTCAACAACTGATTTTAACGTTTTTTTGCATGGGAGCACTGGTCGCAGCATAAAATGATGAAAATAACGTGTGTTTGATTGTTTTATTCATAAATTCAAGGTTGGTGGGGGTTTTGTCATTTCAGATGGATGACGTACGCGGGAAATGATAATTTGTCGTATGCGGAGGGCAGTAAGCAGTATGTATCGCACCGCTTTTGGGAATGGGTGGTATTCAGCTGGGAGCCAGCGATTACATACATTTTGTGACGTGTGGCGAGGCACTGTTCACAAAACCACTCCGCGATCGTGCATTATCGTTCGGTCGTGGAGGGCAATGCGATATGGACGAAGGCCGTTGGATGCGGGGTGTTTAATCAGACAGCTGTTGGGGAGGCGAGATGACGGGTGTTTAATAAGGGCAGACCCAACATAATTAAAGATTATTTAATCATATCGGGAGTAACAGGATTGGTTGGGAAAGTTGTTAATTAACCATGGGGGTTAATTAATCTTCATTTGAATTTAATGTTATATTATGGTTATATTTTAACCAAGGGCGGGATATATAAAATCTGGGGATTTTGCATAGTTATAATAATACGGGAATGGGTAGATGTTATAGGGGAATTTATATAATATAAGTTAAAGTTAATATGTGAAAATGAATGAAAAGCACTAAGTATAAAAAAATTAAGATTTTGTATTTAACTTAGGCTTAAATGAAAATGGGTTTTTTGTGGGATATTGGGTAAGTTTCCTAAGTAAAATAATATTTTACTTAGAAAAAGACTTATGGAATTAAATGAATGACTTATGGATGGTTTTAAGTACTTAGGCTTTTCAAATTATTGGTCTGAGGGTCTGGTCCCTCCAAAATTCAAGGAAATGCCTTGAGCCCCTCTAATTTTCAAATGCCTTAGTACTTAGGGGAAATTAGTGAATTTTTTTAGGAAAAAATGAGAAGGGGAGTTAATCATTTGACTTTGTTTTGCTTGAAATTTCTCCAGTATAATGTCCGCCTTGCATTTGTGATGAAAATAAAGATTAACACATTTAGAGTCATTATCCATCATATGTAATTCTGCAACATCATCTACCTACCCTACCTACTTTAACCTAGCATTTTTTCTTCTTTATTAGGGTGCACTTAGACTGGCAAACCCTTATCACACTTTCTTTTCTTTTACATGTATAAATCTATCTAAGTCTAACCTTATTACATCCAAGGGCTCAGATTAAGCTATTGAGCTCCTTTTATTTACTCTACCTTTCTACTTATCTGCCAAGATTAAACAGTTTGGTCAGATTTTATTCTCTATCTCTAAAAGATAAAATTCAAATATGAATAAGCCAAGCTTAAGCTGCTTGACTGTTCACTATTTGTGTCATAAGATACAAGTTGCACACAATTTGTTTATTACATAAGAGAAAAAAGTAGTGGCATTTAGAATTGCACACTTTCCTTGGCCTTTCTTTTGGTGGGGTTCATTTTCTTTCACTTTTTTGGCCATTTTATTCTTTTCACCCTTTGATTTTTCTTTTAGGGTATACCCTCTTTACATTTTTTAAATTTTTTGATTTTTTTGAAAATATGGAAAACCTTTGCAACAAGGAAAGGTATGAACATATTACATAGCCCATCAAGTCAATCATGATAAATGACACCTATTGGTATAGGAGCATAACATATCGCATGCTTGGTTTCAAGCTCAATGGGATCGGTGTGGTATCTTGATAGTGGTGCGTCTTTCCATATGACGTGAGACAAAGAGTTGTTTAGTGACTTGGAGGAGAAGGATCTCCAAATTCATATAGAGATGGGAAATGATTGTCGATACAGTGCAACTGGCATTGGGACCATTACCTTTGAGAGGGAGTCAGGTAATACATTTCTGTTGAAATATGTTATGCATGTTCCAGGTCTGAAGAAGAACTTGGTCTCGGTCGCAATGTTGGAAGACAGAGGTTATGACATTTTTTTCAGTGAGGTAAAAGCCTTCCTTCGACATAAAATAATGGGTCAAACCAAGAGGATAGGGATTCGAGTTAAGAATATCTACAAGCTAGAGGTAGATGGCTGCGTTGCAATGATGGGCAAAGCAGAAGAAGTGGTGAGCTGGGATGAGGACGAATTATGGCACAGGAGATTGGGCCATCTTCACCATGGCACTTTGAAGATTTTGCAGCATATTTCTACTAGAATTCCCAAGGGTACTCTTACGTATTCAAATCAGTGCAAGGGATGTACTATGGGTAAGTTTTTAAATACCGCCTTTCATGAGAAGGAGAACTGTGCTTCGGTGATCCTGGAGAGAATTCACACAGACTTGTGTGGACCTTTCTTGGTTGCTTCAATAGAAAAACACAAGTATTATGTTATATTTTTTGATGACTATTCTCGTAGATGCTGGATCATCTTCATGTAGAAGAAGAGTGAAACATTCTCAAAGTTCTTTGAGTTTAAAGCATTGGTGGAGAAGGAGTCAGGGAAGTAAGTGAAAGCTCTACGAAGCGATAATGGTGGTGAATATATCTCGGGCGAATTCAAATACTTCTGTATAAAAGAAGGAATTCGAAGAGAACTCATAGCGCCTCATAACCCACAGCAAAATGGGGTCACAGAGAGGAAGAACAGAACGATCGTGGCTGCTGCAAGAGTGATGCTACATGACCAGGGCCTACCAATGCACTTGTGGGTGGAAGCATGCAACACTGCGATTTATGTGCAAAACCATTGTCCTCATAGAGTACTTGGCATGAGTACACCTAAAGAAGCTTATTCTGGTAAGAAGCCTAATATTTCTCATTTGAAGATTTTTGGCTAATCTGTTTACATTCATGTGACAAAGGACGCCAGGAAGAAGCTGGAGCCGACTGCAGAATTTGGGATACTTGTGGGGTACATAGAAACGCCCCATAATTATCATGTGTATTTTCCAAACAGTCGGATGACTGTGGTGCGACCGGATATAAAAATCAATGAGGTGAAAGCCATGAAGTTGTCGCTTGAGAGGGAGCTACACTTGCATGCAGAGGAGGAGCTTCTTGTTCCCAAATATGAGCCTCTAGATGTGGATCAACCACAAGAGGAGATTCATGGAGTGGAGGAGTCCACTCATGCAAAACCAAACATCAGACAAGGCATAAAGTGTACCACAGAAGCTGAGAGACTGAAGCTTGATGCGGCATAGAATGTAGGAGTCCCTACATCACAGCACAGACAGAGACAGTCACTTGACCGATTTACTGGATACATGGATCTTATGAGCAAGTGTATCATGACAGAGCCATCTTCTTTTGAAGAAGCAGTGCCAAAGCCCACATGGGTATATGCCATGGTGGAGGAGTATGACTCCATTGTCAGAAACAATGCTTGGGAGATTGTTCCAAGGCCGGTGGATAAATCAGTGGTATATTCAAAATGGATCTACAAGGTAAAGCAAGTTGTTAATGGGAGCATTGAGAAGTATAAGGCAAGATTTTTTTCCCGGGGCTTCTCATAGATCGAGGAAATTGATTATGAATAAACCTTTGCACCTATCGCACAGTATTCTTCCACAAGGACCATCCTTGCTCTCTCAGAGCAGATGGGTTGGCACATTCATCAGATTGATGTGAAGAATGTGTTCCTTAATGGGATCATTGAGGAAGAGGTGTACATTGAGAAGCCTGAAGGATTTGATATCTTCAGCAGCGAGTCACATGTGTCCAGGCTCAAAAGAGCATTGTATGGGCTGAAAAAAGCACCTCGTGCTTGGTACACATGGATCGAAAGTTATTTCACTGGACTTGGCTTCACCAAGAGTGAGGTGGATGAAAACCTGTACCAAATTGTGGTGGAGGGTAAGCTTTTAATCATTGTTCTTTATGTTGATGATTTAATACTAGCGGGTGATGAGCAGTTGATACACTCATGCAAGGCAGATCTTGCAAAGGAGTTTGAGATGAAGGATTTGGGCCTCCTTCATTATTTCCTTGGATTGGAAATATGGCAGCGGGAAGGTGAACTATTTGTGTTTCAAGGAAAGTATGCACAGGAGATACTAGAGAAGTTTCACATGCAAGCCTGCAAGCCTATCGACACTCCTCTTCCAGGAAATTGGAGGAAAGAGAATGCTACATCGACAGAGGTAGTGGATGCCACTATTTATCGACAGTTGGTGGGTTCGCTCATGTATTTAGTTAATACAAGGCCGAACATATGCTATGCGGTGAACCAGATTTCACAAGCGATGGTTAAGCCTACCAAGCTCTTTTGGAAGTTAGGCAAGCATGTCCTAAGGTATCTTAGGCGCACATCTAAGTATGGCTTATGGTACAGACAGACGGATGAGGTGAAGTTGCATGGATTCACGGATACAGATTGGGCAGGCAGCCCAACAGACTAAAAGAGCACATCAGGAGGGGTTTTCAGTATCAGATCTACAACATTTTCTTGGTACAGAAGGAAAAAAATATCCGTGGCACTCAGTTCAGCAGAAGTAGAATACATGGCAGCAAGTCAAGCTGCATGTGAGGCTATCTAGATGAGGAAGATCCTGGTCGATTTGTTCGGTTCACATTTAGATCCTACAGTGATACATTGTGATAATTAGAGTTGCATTAAACTCTCAATTAATCTTGTGTTTCATTATAGATATAAACATACTGATATCCGGTATCATCATATCAGATTTGTGTGCAGTGAAAGATCATGTTGCTTCAGTACATTCCTACGGAAGATCAGGATGCATATATTCTGATGAAGGCGCTCGGCAGGAGCAAATTCGAATACCATAGAGGTAGGATCGGGGTGAAGGATAATCCCTATCTTGTTGAGAGGGAGTGCTGAGATTCAACAAGATGATGAGCTTAGTGAAAATCAATCGCCTTCACTAAGTGGGCCCACAGGCTATTTTTAGGTGCAAGTCTATTTTTAGACATGGTAATCATATTTCAGAAGTTGCAGGATGTGATTTGTGAATGGTTGGTAAATTTGGAAAAATAGATGAAATTATATTTTTAGAATATTGGGTGAAGTCTATTTATAGATCGTTGATCTAGAAATAGATGCACGTCGATTATTATTAGCTCTTAATAATAATCCAACAATAAACATCAACTTGTTCTCTTGGAGAACTTTATTTCAGTGAACAGATTTGAAAATCAGTGGGCTAAAGGAATTATGCAATTCCTAGGGTTTATTGGTGGCTCATGCATGAGGACTCAGTTAGAACTAAAGTGGAAAATTTATGACAGAGTTGGAAGAGTAGTTACAGGAGTTTTTATTCAGTTTAACTCAGTTAATGGAGTTAAACTCAGTTGAGCTAGTTGTATCTAGTCTAACTGAATGATACACTAGTGAGAGTGGAGTGAATTAATTAGTTAATTAATTCAAAACTAATAAATCATTAATCAACTGAAAAAATACAAAAGTTAACTACAGTGCATGTCAGTTCCAGTGGAGACCTAGTGGAGAGATAGGTGAAAGGGCAAGATGGACTATCTGTTGTGACTATAGTGATGCATTGATTGCACCACACACACATTGGAGTTTCCAATGAGGATTTCACAGTCAAGGCAAGGGTAATTCGAATTCATTTAGAGCTATTCTTCTGTAGGGATTACACAGTGGAGGAAGGCTATCAGGTGGTAAGAAATCAATGCATGGATTTTCATATTTCTTCTTATTAGTGTGTGACGATTGATTGTACTGAGAGCTTGATGTCCATGATACATAATATATTGTAGTTGGGGTTTTCAGCTTCAGGCTTTCTCGTTAAACAATTGTGTTATGTGCTATTTTTTTTATTATTCCATGTGTTTGCAATTGATTTTAAATTTCCACAAAATATTAACAGTGGAAGGATTCTGTATTTAGCAAGAAGCTAAATATTGTTAGATCATGAGAATCTGGATATATACATGCATCTTGTATATAATTTCTACAATTTTAAACATGGGCCCTACATGGATAGGAATCATATATAGATGCCCCATCATATTGTACTCTCCCGAATATTACCACCATGATTATGAATTTCCAGAGGGACATACAAACTTGACATTTTCAAAAGTGAAACAAAATCATGGTTTTAGATTTTACAGGGAAGAGGTATATCCTACCTATTTCTTAACTCAAGTACACCTCAATCATCTGCTCACATGAGGAAATGCAAAATGGTAAGCAGGGGAGTATGTTGTGCCATGGAAAAGGTACATTTTACCCCCATCTTTAGCTTGATTTAGTATTAACACTTATATGTTTTCCTTAATTTTAGAAATAAATCAAAGGAGAATAGTGTAAAAGTAGGGTAAAACGAATTATTAATAAATAGTGTGTTTGATAGTATAAAAACTAACTTTTTTTGTCTTTATTGATAGGAAATACAAACCAACTAAGTGATGACCAAACGACCAAACAACAACAGTCAAGAAAAACAAATGAAATCGCAATTGGTTCTTGTGAATCAGCAAGAGATGGAAAGATATGTCTATTCTTGAAGCATTCGGTTGATAGTTGCGAAGCCTCAGGATCTCCTGATCCCGAGGATTCACTATTCTCTTTTTTGTTTCTCCTTAAGGTTATAAAAGGCTATAGGTGAAAGAGAACAGGGGATATTTTTCCGTAGATTGTAATTTTCTGTAATAAATATTTATTCAGGTAGAGACTCTGAACTCGTGATGATGTACCTATTATATTGATTAATGAAAGAGTTAGCATTTTTGTTATAAAAGGATTCTGAGTATTTCTTGGTAGAAGACTTATGGAGGCTTTAGGCTTAATCCCTGGGAGTTATCCTGCTATTTTGTGTTATATGTTTATTTCCCGATTCTAGAAAATTATTTATTCTTAAGTTTTGTAGAATTATGGTTCAATTCAGTAATTGCTAGTGTGGTGTGTTAGGATTTCTTTTTCAATCAGGTTAAATTTATCATTAATATTCTTTTCCTGTTGAGCGATGTTTTTCCATTTATTAGATTGATTTCAGCGTGGTTAAGTAGTTGTTGTTCATTTCTGCACATTGTTATTTCTTGAGGTTTTCCCATTGCAAGTGTGAATGTATGGTTTGTTGTTCAATTTTGAATGTTGTTATTAATTGAATTATAGAGAATTCCATTGAAAAATACCAATAGGTGATTGATATTCAATTTATTCAGCATTCATTTTCTATTGTTTTTCAACTCCTTAAGCTTGTTGTTCAACTGCAACATATCTTTAATTTCAGCATTGAGTGTTTAATTTCTGCATAAGTTCAGACTAGAATTTAATTCTTTTTATTTGAAGTATTTCACAGTTCACTTTTGAATTGATTAATTGAACTTCGAGAATTAGACATTGTTTCTTGCAATGATTTAGAATAGTTAACCTCTGATTTCACTTGCATATACTTTTCTTGCACTCTTGAAATAAACAGACCTGCCCTGGGTTGATGATTAATGTGAAGCATTAAGATTACTTTTAATAGTCATTTTTTTGAACCAACAACAATATTGAGTATTTGTCATCTAGAGAAATGTATTTTTATTCTATGGAATAATTTGGCAATTCTTCAATAGAAATATTTCCAAGTAAAACTTTAAATTTAAATAAAAGTCTAGGATTCTTTTGAAATGAATATAAACGTTACAAAAACACTCTTCTACATATGCATGGGAATACACTAACATGAAAGGAATTAATACTGAAACTTGCATGCATCACATATATATTAAAGAGAACGCCAGACCAATCCAACAACCTCAGAGAATAATGAATTCAAACATAAGGGAAATTGTAAAGGAGGAACTACAAAAACTGTTGAATGTAAACTTTTTTAATGCAATTTTAGACAATCAATGGGTTTCACCTTTAGTAATTGTTCCTAAAAATAATGGAAAATGGAAAGTATGTATTGATTATAGGGAAATGAATAAGGCTACCTTAAAAGATAATTTTCCATTACCTTTCATAGATCAATTTTTAGATACATTAGCAGGGAAGAAATAATTTTCATTCTTGGATGGTTTTAGTGGATATAATCAAATTTAGGTAGCACCAAAATATCAGGACAAAACCACTTCTACCTATCCATGGGGAACTTATGCTTACCGAGTACTTCCTTTTGGATTATGAAATGCACCAGCAACATTCCAAAGAGAAGTATTGGGTATTTTCTCTAATTTAATTCATGATTTTGTGGAAGTTTATATGGATGCTTTTACAGTCTATGGAAATAATTTTGAAGAAGCCCTTGAAAATTTGGAAAAAAGTTCTAATAAGATGTAAGGAAGGAAATCTCTCATTAAGTCATGAAAAATGCTTTATGATGTTTTCTAAGGGAATTTTTTTAGGATGCCATATTTCAGGAAATGGAATAAAAGTGAACTCATCTAAAGTTGAAGTTATTTCCAAATTAGCAGTTCCAACTTGTCAAAGAGATGTTAGAATTTTTCTCAATTTCACTGGATACTATAGAATATTTATAGAAAACTTTACAAAGGTTGCATCTCCACTCTTCAAATTTCTTACAAAATATTGTGAATTCAGTTGGAATCCTAATTTCCAAAAGGCTTTTGAGATGTTGAAAGAAAATATTTCTGAAGCACCCATCTTAAGAGGACCAAACTAGAAATTTCCTTTCCATATTTCGACCGATGTGTCAAAAAAAACTATGGGAGATCTATTGGGACAGAAAGACTTGAATCCTTACGCTATTTACTATACGAGTCAAAATTTGACTCCTGCAGAGTTAAATTATACTGTTACCAAAAAGGATTTTTTTGTTGTTCCCCGTGCCATTAAAAAATTTAGACATTACATCACTGGCTATGAAACTTTCAATCACACAGATCATTCTGCAATTAGATATCTAATGAATAAATCAATCAATAATGGCAGAGTCACATGATGGCTATTTTTATTGCAAGAATTTAATATCACCATTTTAGATCGGCCTGGAAAAAAAAACAAAGTTGCTGAATTTTAGTCTAGAATTCAAAATGATAACAATGATACACGAGTATAAGATAGTTTTCCTGATGAATATATTTTTGCAAAATCTATTAAATCTCCATGGTTTTCATACATTCCTAACTATTTAGCCACATCGAATCTACCATCATATTTTTATCCTAGAGAAAATAGAAAGATAATTCAAATGAGTGCATCTTATTCATGGATAAATGAAGAATTGTAAAAGACATGTCCAAATCTCATTATCCGAAAGTGTGTAAGAGAAGATGAAATACTTGAGACACTAAAAGCATTTCATGATGAACCATGTGGAGGACACTTCGTTGACAAGAGAACTTCTTACAAAGTCCTTCTCTTACAATATTATTGGCGTTCCCTTTTTAAGGATGCCAATGAATATGTTAAGAGATGTGATAGTTGTCAAAGAATGGGGAAACATGTTCCTTCAGATGAAATTCCTTTACAACCCCATGTACTTATTGAACCTTTTTAAAAATGGGCTCTAGATTTTGTCAGACCAATCAATCCACCATCAAGACAAAAGAGGTATATTCTTTTGTGCACTAATTATGTCACTAAATGGGTCGACGCTAAAGAAATTTCTTTTGCTAGTGAAAATTTTGTAGTTTCATTTATTTTTGGGGATATTTTTACTTTTTTTTGTGTCCCAAGGGAAATTGTAACAGATCAAGGAACTTAATTTACATCCAAAATGGTGCAGAAGATAGTGGATGACTACAAAATCAAGCATAGAAAGTCTACTCCATATCATCCACAGGAAAATTGACAAGTAGAATCCACCAACAAAATAATTGAAGTAATCCTTACAAAGGTTGTACATTTGCATAGAAGGGACTGGAAAGAAAATATTCTAGAAGCTTTATGGGCCTACTGCACTACATGGAGGAGCACAAAATGACATACTCCCTATGAACTTGTTTAAGGGAAGCAAGTCTTATTTTCAATTGAGTTCTAAATAAAAGCTCTCAAGACAACTATTAAGTTGGGACTTGACCTTTCAGAAGAAAAAATGCATAGAATGGAACAACTCAATGAGCTTGATGAAATGAGGCAAGGTGAAATTACAAAGATCAGTCTAGTTCAACAATAGAGATCTAGATGGCATGATAAAGATATAAAAGAAAGAAAATTTCAAGTAGGATATTGGGCACTACTTTTTTATTCAAAGATCAAAGATTTAGAAGGAAAATTTCAAACTCAATGGCTTGGACCTGTTGAAATTTGCAACAAGAAACAGTGAAATTGGCATCCAGAAACAAAATCCAGAAAATTCACCCAGAAATGGATACCATGTGAGGCTTTTGAATTAATTTTCCCTTAATTAAATTGAAATAAAATTGTAATTTCATCTCATAACAACTTGTATCAGTTAACTAAGTCAGAAAGACCGAGTTAGATCAAGAATTTATTGTTGAGGGTGAAAGTTGAGGCATGTAGATTGATTCTATTATTTTCAGGGTCTATTTGCAATTAATGCATGTGTAATCAGTTAACTCAAATTAATTGAGTTAAATTCAGTTTAACTAGTTCTAACTGGGTGATGAACTAGTGAGAGGTCAAGTGAATTAAATTAGATTTAATTCACAAGTAGTGATATACCAAGTAACTGATGATTCACTATTAATAGTTGCATGCATGTGAATTATGATGACGACCTCGTTGAGACAAAGGTTAAAGGGAAGTTAACTATCAGTTTTATAATTAGCGAATTTCCTGGGCACAATTATAAAGTCACAGGAAGGCTCATGATGGATTACATAGTCAAGGAAGGATGATTATCCTATTTAATAGGGATTAATTTCCTATGGATTGTGTGAGCAAGGTTGGGCTAAGTAGGGGCTGAGAATTGGCTAAGTGTTGGTTAATTTTTCCTGAGAATTTCTAGTCATTTTTTAGCAGGATCAGGGTGAGACGATTGGCAGAATGTAGGATTTTCTCGATGTGAGAAAGCATTGTATTGTTTCATTATTCTTTGACTTTGTACAATATATGATAGAGGGGTTTTGAGCAATTTATTTCCCAAGATACATATTTTTTTGTGTGATTGATACTTTCCTTTCTCTTACTTGCATGTGATTCAGAAATCTTGTTTTATATTCTGCAAATATAGTAGAAGGATTCAGTATCTTGTTTTCGTACATTACATGATTGGATTGAATCCATTGACATAGAGTTTCTATATAATTTCAACATGGTATTAGAGTTTTGTTAGATATTTTCTACATGGTATCAGAGCGCCAAGAATCACAATAGTGGAGCAGAAATTGAGTTTGTGTTGAACAATATTCAAATATATAGATACTTTCTTTGGAGCTAGAAGCAGATCAAGATGTCTTTCAATGGCTTGAGAGTCGAATATGCACTCGAGGTAAATTAAAATTAAATTTCATGGAAGTATAGGATGGAGGTAGTGTTGGAGGAAAATGGGTTGAAGGAATTCATAGATATTTATATTCCCAAGCCCACAACAACAGATGCCCAACTTCTTGATGCATGGCAGAAGAAGGTAGCAAAGGAAAGAAGGATCTTGTTAGAGGGAGTTCGAGATCATATTATCTCAAGTCTCCAAAGGAAGGTGACTCCATATTCTATTTGGAAGGCCTTGACAGATTTGTTTCAGAATAACAATGACCAAAGGAAGTTGGTGTTTAAGGAAAAGCTCAGAAAGATCAAGAAGGAGGAGGGCGAGACGGTACCAACATACTTGGCGAAATTCACTCGATGTTGAGATGAGCTTGGAAGTGTTGGTGTGACTGTAGCCGATGATTACTTGGTGAGCCTAGAAATTCTAGGCCTTCCCAAGATCTGGCATAATTACCAGGACCCTATGAATGGGAGGGAGAATTTACTAGACTGGGAGCTTTTGTGGTCCGACTTGGTAATAGAAGAGATCAGGAAGAGCACCAGAGATGGGACCTCTAGCACCAACAAAGAAGAATATTGTGAATTATTTGGAAAATGAAATAAATCCAAGGGAAATAAATCCCAAGGTGAAGAGGGCAAGAGAGAATTGTCCAAGATCAAATGTTTTCACTGTCACGAGCATGGGAACTATGCTTTGAATTGTCCAGAGAAGAAGGAAAGCAAGAAGGAGCATGAAATTATAGTGGGTGAAGCATTGGCTTCACAGTTTGAGCTTTATTTCACTCTCATTTCATGCATGGACAACATTGTAATGGGATGCAAGTGGTATCTAGAGAGTGGTGCCTCATTCCATATGATGGGGAATAGAGATCTCTTCAGTGACTTGGAGGAGAAGGACCTCCAGCAGAACATAGAGTTTGGAGACGACGGGAGGTATAGCACGACCAAAATAGGTACATTTACCTTTCAGAGTGATTCTGGATCCCCTCTCATACTAGAAGATGTTTTGTATGTTCCAGGCCTAAGGAATAATATTTCCTCCATAGCGGTATTGAAACACCGTGGTTATGAGGTGATGTTTAGAAAAGGAAAGGTGTTCCTTAAACAAATAGACATGGGACAGGTGAAACAGATCAGTTCAAGATTCAATAACATGTATTCTCTCGAGGTTGAGGATGCATGCAAGGCTTTGAGGAGTAAAGCAGTGGTTAATGACTTGGTGGTTGCGAGGGAGAAATTATCTCTCAACATGCAGCCTTAGAAGTAGTCTCATAAGGTTATGGAGCAGCCACAAATGGAGGATCAGAGAGGAGACCGAGTGGAAGAGTCCATAAAAGTAGAGACCTATAGGAGGGGTAAATTTAGAGCCAAATTAGTAGAGGGAGCACATGCAGTTATACCTCCAGGTCTGAAGTGGGGCGATGTGAAGATATAATACGAAGAAGAAATTTGGGCAGGGTCCATTGAGATGGTGTGTCTCATGGATCGAACTTGGCTATGAGGAGCCCACAATAGAGCAGTAGTAGGAAGGATTGGTTATATTGATGTAGTCATATGTCAGGAAACAAAAATTAGAGTGACAGATGTCGGATACTAGAGCACATATCAGAGTTTCCAGCAGTGCAGAGGGCACAGATGCAAATGTCAGAAGCAGCGTAGAGAGTCCAGTAGGCAGGTGTAGTAGGATCCAGCAGTCAGAAGAATTTGATGACAAATTCATTATACTGATTCAGTTGTTTGGAGGATATTCAGTTTCAGGAGAGTTGCATGTGTGAGAAACACTAGAGAATTGTTGCATGCAAGAAAATTCCAAAGGTATCATACGTGGACATATTGGTTCCTTTATTGTTGAGAGGGAACGTTGAAATTTACAACAAGAAAAAATGAAATTGGAATCTGTTGCGAAAGCTGTCACCTTTGACATTCTGGCTGACTGTATGAGCTTATTATTACTCATACTTCCTCCTTTTGTAAGTCCAATATACCAGCTCCTCATGTCAAGCTTCAAAATCAGAAGAAAATCCCTAAAATCCCTTAAGAATTGGTATCTTTTCTCACATGCAGCATGCATTCCTTGTGGTCCCCTCCCAGATCTCGGTCTGTCTGCTTGGAACCATGCCTTTACTTTATTTGTGTTATGGGTGCGGACCCACAGCCAAAATATAAAAGGTGAAATTAAAGATAAAAGTGAGTTTGGATTAGATTCTAGGAGTGCTGGATAGGGTACTACAGAATGGATACGCTTTGAGAAGGTTCATGCATCCCTCACTTGATGGAGCTAACCCCTTGATGTAAGGAGCTTATCCCTTTGAAGGAGGATTCTATCCCTTCATATTTGGAACAAGAAACCTCCTCTTTTCAACTATAAAAAGAGGTCTTGGGTAGCCTCAAAGGGAGTTCAAGCTTATGATATTTGAAGTTAAATGCTGTTGAGATTCAGACTTAGTTAACTAAGACTTTCTGTGAGGTTAAATCACTCATCTCTATTTGTCTTGGTTCAAAGAGTGCAATGCTTGTCAAATTAGAAGAGATTCCTGCTTCGGACCCCAGGAGGACCTGCACAACATCAAGGCATAGGTTGTAAAGGTTTTCTATATTTGAAGTTAATACAAATATACTCATTTCTCTCATTAAACTGTCTATTCATGGTTTATTTCATAAATTCCTTGATCATTATGATAAGTATGATTTGTAATAATGTCTATACAGGTGCTGCTTAATCTTTTTGCTTGTTTGTGACTGCAGATTCACGAGGAACGTTCTTTCAGTGCACGGGGAGGACTTCAACGAAATCAAGCAAGCGTTGGACATAAGGTAGGCCTTACACCTATATAGTGTTTTTATAAATCTTATATGCTTAGAGAGAGATTAGCATAATTGGCTGTTTGTTGCTAGTTACCTTTTGTACTAGAGAGATCGGTCTTGTCCGCAAGACGGATTAATCTACACAACAAAATGGCGACTCCACTGGGGAAAGAACTTGTTGTTTTTGGTTCTCTTTTATTTTTGATTTGAGGAAACATTTTTTCCTGGTTTTTTATTGATACACATCTCTCTGGGTACTTTATATTTTTTTTTTGTTTTTGAAAATTTAGAAGTGTTTTGAGTTTTTCTATAATTTCTCCTAGGACCGCACTCTGCTTTACTTTGACAGTGCGGGCAGTTTCGCACTTTCTCTAGAGAATACAGTGCGGGACTGCACTTGTCAACACTGGTTACCTGCGGACCCTGTAAAAATTTTAGAAAGTCTCTAGGTTTCTTTTTCTAGTTTATTTTTAGATCTTTGGTTTCTGCCCAGACTGGTTATTGTGTCTATCAAGAATTTATTGTGAATGAACTCCAACAGTGTTAATGTTTTGATGATTTTCTAGAAGATTTTTGCCGATTGGATTGTTTTTCTTGCTTGGTCTTTGTGGTGATTCAAACTTTTGACAATTTGCAGTATCTCAGATTACATTGATCTCTTTTTGTCTTTTGAATCCGACCTGATTGTGAAAACATCCTATGTTGAGAAATTAAGCCTTTTGATTTCTTTGCAAATCTTCGAAAAAACTTGCTTCAAAGTTTTGAATTTCATTTTTTGTAAAAACATATTTTGAGTGTTTTTGATCTGTTTGTTATCTGAACGAATAGATTCTTAGTTTGCTGAACAACTAAGGGAAACATTCATAAAAAAAAATCTAAAAAGCTTTTACTCAATTTAGATCATAGTTCTCAAAATTAGATTTTGTAGTTTTGAATAGTTTTAATTTTTGTAGCTTTCTTTCGAAAGAAAATTGTTTTGTAGCTTTTTGTTTGGAAAAGAAAAAGATTTTTCTTGTGAGCTTTGATAGTTTATTGAAAAGACAAAATAGTTTCTTTCAATTATTTTTCATGTTTGAAGAAGGAATTTAAAGGATTTCATTCTCTAACTCTTTCTTTAGATAGAAAGTTCATTGAAAGAAAAAAGAATTGAATATCATCATAGGTGCATTTTAGTGTTTTTTGGAAGTCGAGTCTTCACATCATCCAAAGTTTCATTTCCGCACCCTTTGACTTAAGAAACAACTCTTAAAAGTAACGCTTAAATAAAATTCATTTAGTAATCTTTTTATTTCTAGGGCTCTCATCACCAACATAGCTTAGGCTAGTATCTTGGAGTAGGGAGTAATTAACTCTCCAAGATAGATAAAACAAACAAGTAGATATATCTTGCGGTAGGAAGAATTCTAGTTGTTGCATGTATGCTCTGGGAAGCTCCTCTTAAAGGAGTTAAACACGAGATCATATCTGAACCAGTGGGGTAATCAATCCTTCCTCATTGGGAACGATAGAAGATATACACGTATTAAAAACGGTAAACCTCGGATAGACCATTGTCGAGGAGCCAGGGGTCACTTGTCGGTAAACCTTGGATTCTGTTCAAGGAGCCTTCAAGGGGATTGAGCTTTTTTACTCTGCCCTTGCGTGTGTATCGGATCGTAGACTGTTCCCCCAGGTATATTTGTTTCAGTTGGTAACCTTAGTGACCATAATCTTTAGGATTCTTTCCTAAGGTGACGGTGGAGGGAAGATCCCACTGTACCTGGAACAGACGTCGACTAGACTCACTTGGACTCTCTGGGGGGTTCTCTTCCCTCGAGATGGTTATGTGAAGAAACTTGTGCCAGTCTGTTTCATTAAGCAGGTTGTCGGGGTAACTGTTCCAACCGCCCTTTTCGTGTTAAAACTCTACTAAGTTGGATTTCATCACCAACTAGTGATTTTAGTACGGAAAGTTACTTGTTTGTGTGTGGTTTGAACTCTTAGATTTTTTTAAGCGAGTGATTCAATTGTTTGTTTCTTAGAGACTTTAGGTGTTTTCATTGAAATTTTTTCTTTGTTTGCGTGTGATTAGATAATTTTTCATCGTGGCGGAATTGCCGAGACAATCCCGGAGAATACAAGGGAAACCCCCTGAATTTACACCAGGTCATCTTGAAGGGCTTCGAGCTCTGGTACCACACAGTAGCCATAGACTTAGATCAACAGAAGTTGAAACCTATGCTATTGTAATACATCCTGATCATCAAATTCCTACAACAGAATATATTCAAGAACCGATTTCAGTTTCCGAAGTTACTGAAAATATTTCTCCTTCTGGTGAATTATTTGACGAACCTGAAATCTCTGAACCTGAAACTGAATCTTCTGTGTTAGAAACTTCCTCGGGATTTATCTCACCAACTTCTAGCGATCCAGGTTCACCTAGGGTAAGAAATATCATTATAGAAAATCTTCCCTCTGGACTAATTTCTATAGAAGAACTTACTAATCCAGACGAAGACATATCTCTTCCCAACTCCCCTCAATCGTTAAATCTTAGGGAGCGTGAATCTATTTTCTATAGCCCTATTCGAACTAATCCCTGGTATCTCTCTTTAACTGATTTTTTAGAGAATCCAGGTCTTTCTTTTTATCCACCTCGAGTTCCATTTCATCCTACACCCAGAGGTTATTATCCATCATCTATTATGGCTGGTGAGTCATCCATGTTTTCTCAAATGCCTGAATCTTTTTTACATGGTGGTCCTTCTTTTCCTTCGGGATATCAGTCTTTGTCTGGTACTTTCTCGGGAGCAGCTCCTCAACCCCTCGAAAACGTGTTATCATCTGGTCTTGGTGGACTTAAAATTGAAACGTCGAACGCAGAGAAAGTTTATATGATGTCTGGTAATATTCCTAATCCTCAAGCTCAAGGCAGTCTGTTTCCTTCTGGGGGTCAACCTCAGGGAACTCAGTTACCGCCTGGGGGGCAACCTCAGGGTAGTCAATTACCGCCTGGGGGGCAACCTCAAGGTAGTCAGTTACCACCCGGGGCACAACCTCAAGGTAGCTTTTTCCAAGGACAAACTGTGGATTCATATTATTTTGGGGGGCAACCCCAGGGACAGTACATACCCCAGGGTTATCAACCTCAAGGACAGTACATTCCTCAAGGTCAACCCCAAACTCAATATGCTCCTCAGGGTCCTCAACAACCCCAACTTCAGTACGTGCCTCAAGGTTATCAACCTCATGGGTAGTACCCAATGCAAGGTTACCAACAGCCTTCTGGTCAACCATCTGTTCAAGGAGCCGGAACTTTACCTTATTATCAACCCTACGTTCAACCAGGTTTTGGTCCTTATGTTCAACCTTCTACGGGACAATACCCCGGAATGATGGTGTGGGATTCATCCCAATATCAACAGCCTTTGCAGCCTAATGTGTAGTTACCTTATCAACCTGGTCAGCCTTTGGTTTCTGGTTCAACCCAGCAGCCTGTTCAGCCATCTATTCAAACTCCTGCACCTAGTTCAGTTCAGCAGGCTGGGCCTAATACACCTCAGACTCCGCCCCAAACTGCTGCAACTGCCGCAACGCCGGTTCAACCTGTCACACCTATTTCTAGAGTATCTGTAGCCCCGAGTTCGGCTATCCCTGTATCCGTGCAAATCCCTCAAGTCTCTGTACCTCAGTCAGGACCCTCAGTTCAGACCACAGTTCAGATGCCTGCAGGACAAGCCGGTACAAGTACAGTTGTTACAAGTCAACCTCAATTTACTTATCAACCATACCAGGGACAGCCGCAATTCGGTCCCCATGTACAGAATCCAAGCTATCAACCATACCCTGGTTATACTTATCAACAACCTCAGTATGGTCCGATTCATCCTGGTTATCCAGGAGGTTATACGATACCTAATGCTAATCCGATTCCTAGTTATCCTGGGTATTCGCCTCCTGGATCTGCTTTGGCTTCTCAAGGTTTTCGTGACCCTAACCGTCAATTGCCGTTTATCGCAACTTTGGACTTACCTGATTTGACGCGCTTACAAATGATCCTATTTTCTATTATCAGAACTGGCCGTCAATGCCTCATAAGTTGCCTAGTGATATACCGAAATTTGAAGGTAAGTCAGGAGAGGATCCATCAAATCATGTTATGACTTATCACCTTTGGTGTGCATCTAATTCGATTATTGATGATTCGATTCGCTTACGTCTTTTCCAGAGGACACTCATAGGTCTTGCAGCCAAATGGTACATTGAGTTGCCACGAGGCTCGTTTCATAATTTCAGTCAGTTAGCAACGTCTTTCTTAACTCATTTCCAGTTGTCTGTCAGATACGACAATGGCACAGAATTATTAACTTCGCTAAAACAATCTACGTCCACATATATTTCTGATCATATTCATGAATGGCGACGTAGACGACGTTTGGTGAAATTTTATATTCCGGATCAAATTTTGGCAGAATGGTTTGTTAAATCATTATTACCCAAGATCAATAAATATGTAGCTAAGGCTGGTGTTGTTACTGAAGAGCAAGTAATTGCTCAGGCTCAGTACCTAGACCTCGTCTATACGTAGTCAGGTACTCTACATGAGAAAATTCCCGATCTTCCCAAACAAGGTCAAATAGCTGCTGCTCCTTCAGGGTCTCATGCCACTGACGGTATGATTGGTACAGTTAGTTCTAAAAGTAAGAAGAAATCCTCAAAGAATTCTTCTCCAATTATAACTTTACCTGATTCCCCAAAAGGAGAATCCTCTCAAGAAGTTTCTGCCGATATTCATGTCGTTGAAACATCTACGGAAAAATCAAAATCCGGTGGTAAAAAGAAGGGGAGGAACAAAAACAAGAAAAATTCGAAAGAGAAAATAGATAAAGAAGAATCCAATGACGAGAAACGTAAACCTCGCTATCCTTGCTTCATTTGTGATCAAGATCATTTCACAAGAGAATGTCCATATCGAGAGGAAGTTACGAAACTCGTTAAAGGATCACAACAACCTACTGTCTTGAAGGATCCTTTTCCAGTTCAAGATAGTAAGATGATTGGTTCTTCCTCGACTACTTTAGAAGAGACTATTATGATGATGTCTCATGTAAGGATTGCGACGCGATCGCAAGATTACGGTTCTAAGAATCCCGTTGATGGCAAAGAAGGAGAGTCTTCTAATGCGAATGCATCAAATACAACTCCTCCTGTTTCCGGTCCGCTACAGATCGAGAAACAAAATCCAGACTTGATAATCAAACCACCTGCTAAAGGTGTTCTTCGTAAATCAGCTTTCAATCCACATGCGAGAGTTGCTCAGAATTACAACATTGTTGAAGATTTAGCTGTTTCTCCTTCAGCAATGTCGGCTTTGGAAGTGCTGCAATCGTGTCCAGCACAGCGTAAATTATTATTGTCTGCCATAGGAGCTGTCGATGTTCAGGATTCTAACCTTATAATCTTCGATTTAGAAAATAGTACACCACGTCTTCCTCATCAAATGGCTTTCCAGATTCCAGTGTTAGTAAAAAACAGACCTATTTTTCGGACTGTGATTGATGAGGGAGCTTCAACTTGTATTATGTCGATTCAGTGTTGGAAATCTCTTGGTTCTCCTACACTTAACCAATCTCCGACGATTCTAAAAGCTTTTGATGGTCGAGGTTTTCAACCTTATGGTATTTTGCAGGATTTACCCATAGGGGTTGAAGGTAAAATCGTTAATCTAGATGTGGAAGTGGTTGATGCCCCTCTAGATTACAACCTTCTTCTGGGTCGTAGTTGGTCTTATGCTATGACTGTTGTTGTCTCTTCGGTCTTTCGACTTATAAAATTTCCATATCAAGGAAGGATCGTGACAATAGATCAGTTAACTTATTTTTCGTCGGACCCAGCCTCTACAGAAACAATCCAGCATGTTGGTAAAACGACTATCCCTTATAAGGATGTTGGAGTAGGTTTGGTTAAAGATTCTGGTTTGCTAGGAACTTTTTCCTTTCCTCCTCCTAACGTATCGTCTTCTACTGCAACTATTCATATGATTTCGTCAGACACAGTTATGTTTGATGATCCTTGGATTATTCCTTCAGAATCCGAGATAGATTCATTTGATGGCGCGATGCCTTTGAGTCCATTGGAAATTGCGTACCAGACTGTACAGTCTTTTTCCAACCCCTCTTCAATCGAAACCGATCCAATGAATGGGATCCAAGAGGAATCGCTTTCTATTTCTAGTTCAGATGCAACGACATTTCCTGAAATTGTTCATACAGATGAGAAAATTCGTGAGTTTTTGTCTGTTGATGATTTACCATGGGAAGATCTCCATCATAGGTCTTCATTCTTACCTGAATTAGATCATTTTGAAAATGATTTCGCTTCAATTTTTACTACTGAATATGCCAAGGAACCTCAGAATCCATTGCAACATCCTGATTCTGAGTTAAATTTGGAAAATATATCTAGAACGGTTCCAATTGACATTTCAGTAAAACCAGGAATAATTGAAAACATTCATATAGGTGCTTGTTGTACGGATGAAGAAATTCAGACTTATAAAGCCCTATTTCAAGAATTCCATGACGTGTTTGCCTGGTCTTATGAAGAAATGCCAGGAATTGATCCATCGATCGTGGTTCATGAAATTAAGACTTACCCGGATGCTAAACCTGTTCGTCAACGATTACGTCAAATTCATCCTAGAAAAGCTGCTGCTATAAAAACTGAAGTTGAAAAACTACTTCGAGCAGGATTCATTTATCCAATTCCCTTAACGGATTGGGTATCGAATATTGTTCCTATCACTAAAAACAAGGAACGATAAGAGTATGTATCGATTATAGGGATATTAATCGAGCATGTCCAAAAGATAATTATCCAACTCCCTATATCGATCAAATAATCGATGATTGTGCTGGCAGTGAATTATTTTCCTTCATGGATGGTTTTTCCGGCTACAATCAAATAAACATACTCCCTGCAGATCAACCTAAAACAGCTTTCATTTGTCCATGGGGAACGTTTGCCTATTGTAAACTACCTTTTGGACTAAAGAACGCTGGAGCAACTTTTCAACGGGCTATGTCTTATGCATTTCATGACATTAAGCACATTGTTCAGCCATATCTCAATGATTTACCTGCTCATTCATTACGTAGGGCCGATCATCCCACTCATTTACGAGCAATTTTTATGAGATGTCGGCATTATCGGATAAGGTTGAATCCGCATAAATGTGTTTTCTGCGTAGAATCGGGTCGATTACTAGGATTTGTTGTCTCGAAATCAGGCATTCGTGTCGATCCATCGAAGGTTGAAGCTATTGTTAAATTGCCTCCTCCTTCGACTTTACGCCAACTCCAAAGTTTGCAGGGGAAAGCAAAATTTTTACGTAGGTTTATTCCGAACTATGCCGAGCTCGCAAAGGGTTTTACCCGGTTGTTGAAACAGGACATTCCGTTCTTTTGGGACGAGATCGCTGATCGATCTTTTGATGCACTTAAACACGCGTTGACCCATGCACCGTTATTGCATCCTCCCAACTACAACCAAGATTACATTTTGTATCTCGTTGCTTCTCATTCCACTATTGGGATGGTACTAGTTCAGGAAGATGAATCTCACAACGAACATGTGATTTATTATCTTAGTCGAAATTTGAATCCGACTGAAATCAAATACACACATGTGGAGAAATTGGCCTTGGCAGCTGTTCAAGCTGTCCAACGTTTTAGACATTACATCTTGTTACGTAAAACCATGGTAATTTCTAATTGCAACCCTATGATGTATATTTTGACCAAACAATTGCTAGGGGGCAAATATTCTAAATGGATAGTTATCCTGCAGGAATTTGACTTGGAATTTGAAAAATCCAAGGCAAAGAAATCTTTGGTATTTGCGGAACTGATGTGTGATTTCCCCTCTACTGATATTGAAACAGTGGCAGAAGAGTCCATTGTGGACGAATCTTTGTTTCTTATCAGTACGCTTGATCCATGGTATGGGGATATTATTGTGTATCTCCAAACCCAATCTTTTCGGCCTGACATTTCACGAACTCAGCGATGGAAAATACGCTTCCAATCCCAACAGTATAATATCATTGGTGATACACTTTATCGACGTGGAGCGGATTCTGTTTTCCGACGTTGTCTAACTCATGAAGAAGCTGAGAAGGTGTTAAATGACTGTCATTCTGGAGCATGTGGCGGTCATATGTCTGGGTATGCCACTGCCCAAAAGATATTGCGTGCAGGTTATTTCTGGCCAACGTTATTTAAAGATTGCATTTATGCGGTTCGGAAATGCCACAACTGTCAAATTTTTGATAGAAAAATGCGCGCGCCACCCGCTCCTCTTCACCCTATAATTGTTGTTGGTCCTTTCGCAAAATGGGGTATCGATTTTATCACATGTAACCCTCACTCGGCCGGGGGGCATGCCTATATTATTCTCGCAGTAGATTATTTTACGAAATGGGCCGAGGCGATGCCTACATATTCAGCTGACGGCAAGACTGCTACAACATTCGTATTCAATCATATAATTGCTAGGTTTGGTGTTCCTCAGGCTATTATTACGGATCATGGAAGTCATTTTCGGAACATCATGATGACTGAACTAACAAAACAACTTGGCCTACGCCACGATAGTTCCACTCCTTACTATCCACAAGCAAATGGTCTGGTTGAAGCCATTAATAAAGTTTTAGTCACCATGATTAAACGAATCATTGGTATTCACAAGACGAATTGGCATTCCATGTTATTTTCAGCGCTTTGGGCATATCGAACCTCAGTCAAAACATCAACGGGTTTCACTCCTTTTCAACTGGTTTACGGTTTGGAAGCTGTGTTTCCGATTGAATGCGAAATACCGTCACTAAAATTAGCCGTAGAATTACTTCCAGCTACTTCTGAAGAGGAGAAACGTCTCTTGTACTTAGCCCAATTAGATGAGAATCGACGAAATGCTGCAATAGCAAACGAGGCTCATGTTAAAAGGATCAAAGCTCAGTATGATAGAAATGTGACCCCTCGAAATTTTTCAGAAGGAGACCTAGTTTTACTTTATGATCAAGCTAACGACAAGCTAGGAGCTAGGAAATTCGTGCCTATGTGGCATGGTCCTTACATTGTGAAACGAAAGTTAGCAAAAGGGGCCTATGAGTTGATAGATTTTGACGGTGTCCCTTTGGATAAACCCAGAAATGGGCTTTATCTAAAGCGATATTATGCTTAAATGAGGTGTGGAGATTTTTGTTAGTTTATATTTCTTTACTGTTGGTGTGTTTTAGATTAGAAAAGTGTGCCTAGTTTAGAAGTGTGTTTTTGTCACTATTCCTGCTTATCTGAGTTTTACTCTTGATATTGCAGATGTCGACGTCTTTTCAAACCTACATTGGTTTTGCTGATGGTGCTTGTCGTAGTACACGGAACATTTCTTCCGCAGCTTGGGTTATCTATTCACCCTCTGATGAGTTAGTATCCATGCATGGGGTAAGCCTTGGTCAAACAACAAATAACATTACCGAGTATAGTGCAGTGATTGAGTTATTATCTGAATCCATATCATTTGGAATTCGGAGTTTGATTGTAAGGTTGGATTCTGAACTTGTTGTATTACAGCTTAACAGGGTTTATACCATTAGAAATCCGGTGTTATTACGGTTATTTTTGAGAGTTCGTCTCTTGGAACGTGAGTTTGATTACATTGAATATCATCATATTCCAAGACATTTAAATACATTAGCAGATTCAATTGCTTCTAGTATGATAAATAGACATTTGCAATAATTAAAAGCAGTAAAACAAACAACATTCACATATGTACACAGATAGCCGTCAAAATAGTGATATATATCATAGGAGTGTGTTCAAAAAATATACATCGTCTTCGATCATAGGTTGGAAACACCTTATGATCGGAAAAAATGATAATATAAAAGTACAAAAATGAGTCTACACGATCATCCCATCACTGATGATGATCTCGATAAGAAACAACTGCTCGGGCCACCCTGCATAGGAAACTCCTGAAAGGTCCTGGGACTCCAATCACATATCTTTGTAGCCTGAGAGGAATGTCATCTATACTGGTCTCTGGTATATCTAGAGTCAAGCGCTCTAGATGATGCTCCAAATCACTCAAAATCTCTACTGATTGGCCTGCTGGGGCTGGTGCGGGCGCAACTGGTTGTCTCCTCTCGAAAGGTTGGAGATGAGCTGGTCGTTGTGGACCCACGTCTGTATTCAAAAAACTTTTGGTTATTAGTTTTCTAAGACGATAAAAAACTAAAAAAAAATTAGAACTTAGCAAACGTTGAAAAATATTTTACCTGAATCATCCCACTGTTCCCCTGCAGGGAGAGACATCTCTCCGTCTCCGCGGAAATCTATCCCTGCATACGGAAAATCCTCTATCATGAAAACTTGGCGATCCAGCCAACGAAAATATGAAGCAGGGAATCGTACAATCTCAGTGCCCTCAATAGCATGACGGGCCATCAGCGCGGACCAGCGAACCATTCTCGGTTCTCGAGGTCGACCGGCATCAACTGCAATAATCTGTGGAGCTAATTGAGGAATCCTCTCCAAAGCAAAAGAAACGACGATGGATCCGTATCCAAAGTTTTTTAGTTTCCCGGTTTTTGCTCTGGTAAGTTGGCCTTTTATATTGGCCAACACGGCTTCGCACCAGTTGAAGATGGTGCCGCGAAAACAGTCCACTGCAACACGCATTTGGGAACCAGTAGCCACATGAAGCGCGGCGCTCCCACATAGTTTGGTAACAGTGAATGCTATAACCTTCAGTTCAGGACGGATGATATGTTTTATGTCAATCTGTTTGTCCCGAGGATTTGCCTGATCATTGCAAAATTCGAGTTGAAGACTAGCGACAGTCTGGCCACCTGGCCTAGTCCCAAACAAGGATACATGTTCGCCCCTCTTTGGACAAACCAGTCAAAAAATATATATCCTCCAGCTCAATTTCGAGCCGGTGGCCACCAATGAAGAAACACTGGTCCTCCACGTGCCATCTGTCTACCAACCATGTTAAGAGTTCCACTTGTGCCCTCATGCCAGAGATGGCCCAGAATTTGTATAAGCAGCATGCTTTTAATGCCCTTTGTGTGGGAAAATGGAGCAGGACGGCTTCATCCACTTCCTCATGCTCTCTTTCTCGCCAAATAAGCATCTTGTTAATCCTGCAACACAAAATAAGGCAAGTTAGAATGATTTCATTTAAAAAATTTTGGCAGAAAAATGAGAAAACCGTGTTTTAAAAGTGACCGCGCGGGTACCGCACCCGCTCTTTGTAAACAGAGCGTAGCTCCGCACGCGGGATGAATGCCGGGTGCGATACCCACGATTTTTTCCCGTTAAGAAAAAATCGGGGTCCGCAGGTAACCTGTGTCCCACCTGCGGACCCCGCGGGCGCATTTTTGAACCATTTTTTGCCCTAAAAAATCAAACTAAAGCCTAAAAATGAATTTCAAACGGATGAAAAACAAGATAAGGAGGTCGTGGATTACCTGGAGCTGACGATTTTCGATTCCAGCGGTTGAATTTTCCAGAATCTTCACGGGAACTTTTTTATCCAAAAGCTTTTTACTTTTCACTCTGCAACTGAACGGTAAAAATGAAATAGAAAAAGTCCTTTTTATAAGTTTTTTCGAATGAATGAATTTTTAATTTATTTATTTTTCACTTTAAAAGGGTATTTTTGAAAGCATTTTTACTTATCTTAAACAGGTATGTGTAATGTTTTGAGTTTTTGTGCAGAAACAGGATTTTTTAGGTGAAATGATCGTTTTTCAACAAAGAGCATACTTTTATCACTTTTTCGGACTCTTTCAAAAATTTTACGAAAAAGCGAAACCTTGGAGTCCTCTTTAAGCCCTTTTCAGACTCTCTAAATATGAAAATATTGCCGAGTACTTGAATATTCGAACTCGTTAAAGTAAATGAACAGTCGTCCCTTCAGTATAAGTTTACCCCTTTTACGGACTGAAATGGACTATTTACGAAAAAGGTATACGTTGACTAAATACGGTCAATAGAGTTCTCTCCCGCATTATTTTATCATTTTTCGGGCTCGAGAGACTAAATTTACGAAAAAGAACACCAATGGAGTTTTCTTAAGTTTTTCTTCTGACTCCCTAAAACTGAAAAACACCGAGTTTCTCCTATACTGGACTCGTTAAAACTTAACAGTAAAGGACCTGTTTAATTTTCGACAGGAACGAACCACTCCTTAGGGTTCGAATTTTAAACTAAGTTGGACTCATCCGAAGGATGAGCTTATAATCAAGCAAATGTTATCCTCCTCAAGCTTGTCAAAAATAAAGAGGTACTTGCCAGAAATGGTGGGGGAAAAGAGAGAAAAATGGGCGTGTTTGTTATATTTTAAATTTTCCAAAAACTCAGTCAACCACTCTTGGACACGGCACTTATATTCACTTGGGTTGGGAAATCCTTTTTCTAACAGTCAATCAAACCACATTGAAAAGTTTTCAGCCGGTTTCTGGGTATTAGCTTTGGGTCAATTGTCACCAAGCCATATGCAGTGTCGTTATGTGTCCAAGAGAACAGTTCAAATAAAACCATTCATCTGCAAAATATCTGTCATCCATTTTTGACCATCCCTGAGTCAGTCCTTGCCAATATATTTTCAAAACTTGATCTATGATTTCGTGTTGTGGGCTTGCCTACGACAGATCACTTTCTATCGACATCAGCACATTATCTAGGAAGTTGATCCAGAAATCGTCAGTACCTTGAAATCTGCATGCCTCAATGGCAGGTTTCTCGCCTTCGACGACAGGTTGCATCATCGACCTTCGATCGAATGATTCCGTGACATGTTCGACTTCAGCTCATTCATTCACATTTCATGGATTGTACTGGGTACTTTGAGAGCCATTGACATTACTGGTGGTTACTCTCACACTTGTTAACAGTTTACATCATTGACTGGTAATCAAGTGGTTTCTACCATGTTCGACTTCGACACATTTATTCACATGGATAGAATCGTACTAGTTCGAGATGCGGAAATCAAGACCCTGGATCTAGTTTCCACCATCCAGGCTGCGAGGAATTTTGTTGTCATCTATACAGTAGACTATTTATAAACAGATGGCTGCGTCTATACCGTGTCTACATATATTTGTACTATGATGTATTCAAAATCATTCCTGTATCAGAACGATTTGAGTTAGTTTCTAGTTAGTTTTAATCTGAGTATGGGAATGCCTACCTCAGTGATGACATATATATGTATATATTTTGCATTGAATGTTTTTACAGGTTCTGACTGGGGTGTCCACAGGATGATCTTTGAAATGATAAAGTACTACACTCTTCATATATGACAGACTACAGCTTCATCTATTCCAGACTTTGCACTTTAGGGGGCAATTTGTTACACTGAAAACTGTCACCTTGACATTCTGCTGACTGTATGAGCTCATTATTACTCATACTTCCTCCTTTTGCAAGTCCAACATACCAGCTCCTCATATCAAGCTTCAAAATCAGAGAAAAATCCCTAAAATCCCCTAAAGAATTGGTATCGCACTTTCTCTATGCATTCCCTGCGGTCCCGCACCTAAATCTCAGCCTGCCTGCGGAACCATAACGCACTTTCTTTGTGTAATGGGTGCAGACCCCTATAAAATATAAAAAGGTGAGAAAGTAAAGATAAAAAGTGAGTTTCAGATGAATTCTAGAAGATTCTGGATGGGAATTTTCGGGAATGGATACGCTTTGAGAAGGTTCATGCATCCCTCACTTGATGGAGCTAACCCCTTGATGTAAGGAGCTTATCCCTTTGAAGGAGGATTCTACCCCTTCATATTTGGAACAAGAAACCTCCTCTTTTCCACTATAAAAAGAGGCCTTGGGTAGCCTCAAAGGGAGTTGAAGCTTATGATATTTGAAGTTAAATGTTGTTGAGATTCAGACTTAGTTAACTAAGATTTTCTGTGAGGTTAAATCACTCATCTCCATTTATCTTGGTTCAAAGAGTGCAATGCTTGTCAAACTAGAAGAGATTCCTGCTTCAGACCTCGGGAGGACCTGCACAACATCAAGGCACAGGTTGTAAAGGTTTTCTATATTTGAAGTTAATACAAATATACTCATTTCTCTCATTAAACTGTCTATTCATGGTTTATTTCATAAATTCCTTGATCATTATGATAAGTATGATTTGTAATAATGTTCATATTGTGTGTCATTAATCTTTTTCGCTTGTTTCAGACCCACAGATTCACTATAATCGCTCTTTTCGCCAGTACCCGGAAGGACTTCAACGAACCTGGGCGTTGGACATAAGGTATTTTACACCCATATAGTTTTTTTATAATCTTATATATGCTTAGAGAGAGAGATTATATAATTGGTCGTTTGCGTTAGCTATTTTCATAGGCTGTAGAGACCTGCCTTGTCCGCACTACTAATCACACAACACAACAAATCCATAAACAAAATCCAGAAAATGTCACCTACAAATGGCTACCATGTGAGGCTTTTGATTTAATTTTCCCTTAATTTTATTGAAAGAAAATTGATATTTCATCTCATAACAATTTGTATCAGTTAACTAAGTCAGAAATACTGATTTGGCTCAAGAATTTTGAGTTGAGGGTCAAAGGTGAGGCATGTAGAGTGATTCTATTATTTTCAGGGTCCAGTTGCAGTTAATGCATTAGTTTAATGCATGTGTAATTAGTTAACTCAAATTAATTGAGTTAAAATCAGTTTAACTAGTTCTAACTAAGTGATGAGCTAGTGAGAGGTCAAGTGAATTAAATTAGATTTAATTCACAAGTAGTGATCTACCAAGTAACTGATGATTCACTATTAATAGCTACATGCATGTCAATTATGATGATGACCCAGTTGAGACAGAGGTTAAAGGGAAGTTAACTATCAGTTGTATTATTAGCGAATTTCTCAAGCACAATTATAAAGTCACAGGAAGGCTCATGATGGATTTCACAGTCAAGTAAGGTTTATTATCCTATTTAATAGGGATTAATTTCCCTAGGAATTGTGTGAGCAAGGATGGGCTAAGCAAGGGCTGAATTGGCTAAGTGTTGGTCAACTTTGCCTGAGAATTGCTAGTCAATTTTCAGTAGGATCAGAGTGAGAAAATCGGTAGAGTGCATGATTTTCTCGGTGTGAGAAAGCATTGTATTGTTTCATGATTATTTGACTTTGTACAATATATGATAGAAGGATTTTGGGTAGGTGCTTTCCTCAGATACATCTTGTGTTGTGTGATTGATAATTTCCTTTCTCTTACTTGCATGTGATTGAGCAATCATGTTTTATATTATGCAAATATAGTAGAAGAATTCAATATCTTGTTTTAGTACATTACATGATCGGATTGAATCCATTGATATAGAGTTTCTATATAATTTCTACATGGTATCAGAGTTGTGTTAGATATTGTTTACAAGGCCTTATGAGATTGAGGGAGTCCTTGATAATGGAGCAGTCAAGATCAAAACCATTGATGAAGAAAGAGTTCCTCTCATCATAAATGGACATCGACTAAGGATATATCACAAACCATTGACAAAAGACGAATTTGTTAAGATTTTTCAAGATAATTTTGATATAAAGTTGGTGAAGAAGACTTCTTCTTCTTCCCCAACTTAAAATTCTTCTTTCATTTGATCATAAAAATAAAAATAATAATAATAAATAATATATATATATATATATATTAAAAAAAAAAAAATTGTATAACTATGAAAATGAATCATTGATTGGCATACTTATGCAAAAAATCTAAGGTGAAAACAAAATTTTTTTTGGCACCTTACATTTTCTTTAATCCTGTTCTAAAATCCTAGTTTCTTTGCATCCTTTTCCTTTTTAAAAAAGAATAAAAATATATAGATACAAAATTGTTGATATTTTACAACTCTGAAATTTTTTTGCAGCTCATATATAACATGACCTTTTTGACTAAAGCAATTGAAGAATAGACTGAAGAGCACTTGAAGGCAAGACAAAGAGAAACAATTAAAGGTTAGCAACATCAAATTCAAGGTATGCAAATGCAAAATTTTATTTAATAATAAGGATGAAAACACTGGCATATGAATTATATGGTAATTTTATACCACCAATTCAGAAACATTATTAACAAGAGCTGATCATGTCAAATCAAAATCAAATCTCAAACTCTGCCACTTAAGTCTCATCATTACATGACCTATCCAACATCAAATCCCAATTTCATTGGTGAAATCATCCAACTCATAATGGTCAGTTCTTATTAACCTTACTCATACTCTCAATAATTTCAAAGCCTCATTTATTCATTCATGCCCTCTGTTGTGGTGGATTTGTTGCACGAGTGTACGAAATCGCACCAACTTAAAGAGTGTGGTCTACTCTTTAAACTATTGGTAACAGACAGAAAGTGGGGGAGCTCAAAAGCATAACATTTAATGAAAAAACAGTATGCTAAATTATGCTCTGGTTAAACTAAAACACAAATATATAGAAGCTATAAAGAGAGTCAATACGATAATAATGCAAATGATGGCTCGATGACCTCTTTTTATTAAACGTTTGAAATGGAGAAGAAATTTTACCCACTTTACAAAGGGCCCCTAGGAAATGGCTCTAGGTCTCAATGCAAGGATGTTTCCTTCCAAGCTCTGCCTCTGATGCAGTCTCCCTCTCTCTCTTTGCTGTTTTGGACTAAGATGTTGGGTGGCCAACGATCGAGTCCTCTTTAACTCCAGCTCTGGGTCACACACTGTTGGTGCTTCTTGGGAAACTTTGGCTAGCATAGCAATGTGATCACCATGTCTTCATCTCTTGGTGGCTTTATATAGGTGAGTTTCAAGTCCTCCTTCCCTCCCTTGGTACATGATGGATAGTGACCCAAGGGAGAGGTATGATTCCATTGTGTGCTCAAATATTCTTTTGTGTGCTCACATAGTGTCTAAGGAGGCGCTGGTGGTTGTCCTTAGGCGGCTTTCACATAAGGAGTAACTGTCCTTTGCTTGGTGTGGTCCCGAAGAGAAATTTTTTTCCATTTCTAGGAATGTGTGCTTATCGGGCAAAAAGACGCGCAGAAGGCGCTCTTCTCAAAGGATAAAGTGCGTAATTCAGCATTTATGACTAGTTCAAATTTGATTTTCTCAAAACCTTAGAGTTTTTAAATACTTCTTGATTCCATAATGTGTTCCTACCCTGTAAATATTTAGGCTTGACATTAATTGATGTCGTCTTCTGCTGTACGATTTTCCAGTGTTGACAGTTGCCCCCTGATGTGTGAGGTCTAGGAAGAACTGTATAGCTGAAATACATTATAGTTTCTTTTCTATATCGTACGTAGAGAGAGAGAGAGAGAGAGAGGCCTGCGTGAATTTTGGAATTGACAACACGTTGCACCGTTTCCGAGATAACCATGGCCTAAGGGACCCCCTGCAAGCAAACAAAATATAAAACATAGTTACAAAATTTCAACTAGGCGGGCATGTCCCATGCTCGTGATGCTATGGCTAGTTAAACAAAATTGACAGATACATGTGTTGTCTATGCCACTACTGTGGTAGTGATGCTGGTGGTTGTTGATGACGAATACTGACACCCTCAGGGGAATTTTTTCTTTGACGATAGGTGGAATGTGGTAACCATATGCCTAATATTGGTATGGCATATCCCTGCACAATGTACGCATATGTACTGGTTGGGATCTTCCCGTGTAAGAATTGTTGTCAGAGACGCTTATGGAGGCACGGGTCTTCGACGGATCTTATCAAAGTGAAACGGTTGTAAGGTATGATACCATCATGACATGAAAGCTTTTGTTGTAGTCGAATGTCAGGAGGATCGATGACATCTGTGGACAATGATGTCTCCCACAGTGCCACCCAAGGATACCCCTTTGCATGGGGAGGGGTAATCCAAGGTACCGCTTCCTTTTTGGAAAAGAGGTGTCGAGGTCGACAAAAAGGAAGCCATAAACGAACCATGGGTCGCCGACCTGAGGGGTCGGGGACCTAGGTGTGATGGGTTTAACATAGGCATGTTGGTGAGAGGTGACTGAAAATGGATGATGAGGATTCAGTGGCCTGAGGTCGAAGTATACTTTGGCAGCTTGGCAGAAGTCATAGTTATTTCTAAATAAAAAATCCCTGTAGTCGGTAGGACTTCTAGGGTGGGTGTGAACCGGCTATGAATGTCGTGAAGGTGCATGTATGGGGGGTGAAATAATTTGACCAAGGGGAATGAGGGATTGCTGCCATGGGAGAAAAGGTGAAATATGAGGGCGAAGTGGTGAAGGTCATCATTTGCTATCTTTGTATACTTACTGAAAGAATAAAATAATGAGGTTTGGTTTGTACAGAACACAGAGACAGGTACCCCAAAACATGAAAAGGGGTCGCTCACTGAAGGTGTGAGGGTGGTGTTTTGCTGGGGGTAGGGGTCCCATTGGTTGGTCACATGTGCGGGGTTGATGAAGCAGAAAATGTTGCAGGTGGTATTATGTTGATGGAGGTATGGTGGGCCAAATGCGATTCACGGAGGTGCATTTTCAATATACTTGTACAACCTGGTCATCCAGGAAGGGGGTTTGAGTTTGAATGGTAAACTTGACCTTATGCATGATAGATGGATGGGCATGAGGTGCTTCCCGGACTGAAATGGTATGGCCATGGCGTCACTTGTGCGGTGATATATGGTCTACTTTGGGTGACGAGCGCCATGGAAGGGAGGCTCCACCGACCAACACAGAAGTTTATCATATGCAGGGTGAGGTGATGATAAACGTGGTCGGGTATGAGGATCCGATGGTTTATTTTTGATGGATAAATGATTTCAGGATATGAAAAGTTTTATGGGACTCTATCATGCTGAGGGTAGAATGATACTTTCTCCGAAACTTTCAGTGGACGGTGTTGTGAACGGTTTGCGGGTTTTTCCTGCAAAAAACAACTACCTCATGTGAAAGCATCTTCTTTTCATCAAATATTATTGAAAAACATGAACTTTAGAAAGGGAGATGGGAGGGTGCATACCTGTCAGCGCTGAAAATTTATTTTTTCTGGAAAGCGAATGTGTGGCATCACGTTCATTCTTCATGGCATATTGATGATGGTGCAACTTATGGTTTGCGGAATGGACCTTATGATCTCCTGTTATAGACCTCCGAAGTTCTGGAAAAGGGCGATAAATAAGGGAGTATGGCCCTAATCCTATTCATTTGTACTTTTTGAGTTTTGGGAGATTAGAGGTGATTGCAGATCCTTTCTTGCCATTGCGGTCAGCCTGTGTACTAGGGATAAGCGATACTATGTCGAGGTAACTTTCATGACGTCCTACATTTCAATTTTTTCAGTTTGATAGTGCCTGGGGCCATACAAGTTGGGTTTGTATGGCCTCAAAGGGACCTTTTTCCCTAGATTGCGTGGGCGATCTAGGCAAAGAGGCACCCCCCTTGCACGCATTTCTGAGGGACAGGTGTGCGAGGGTGCGTTGTTTCCTATTTTTTGCATGCAAGGGCGCGCCTGTGAAGAAAACAGGCGCACAAAGGGCAAGGTGACAGAAAAACTTGGGTTTTTTGTCTATTTTGATGTTTTTCTCTGTACTGATGGGTGCCTGTGTTGCTTGGATGGTTGGTGTGGAGAGAGTGAGATTAGCCCGAGATATGGAATTCTCTAGCTACTGATGCTGGGGCGCGTCGTCAATTGGCCGCATGGGGCCTTCTGAAGTTTGTTGAGAATGAGTGTCTTCGGTCTCAGGACCGACTGTTATGTTATATTATACAACATTGGTGCAGGAGGCACAATATGTTCGTACTGAGGGGGACAAACTTGATTATCTATCTGGAGACAGATATATACTGTTAGGGTCTCCGTAGTTTGCAAGATTGGAAAATACAAACGTTGTAGAGCCAACATCAAAACCACTTTGGAATCTTAGGATCTAGCCCTCCTAGATTCAGAGAGGGATCTCTCTATATGAGTGTTTTCAAAGATATGATCTTTAAGGCTTATGATATGATATTAGGCTAGTTATAAAGCACAAGGGTTTTTTTTGTTTTAGTTGGGATGAATATCATTAAAATGAAGGAAGTATTTCGAAAGGTAAAGTTGTGAGTAGTTCGAAAATGGTTCATCTAATAGGATAAGTAAGAAACAGTGTCAATCCATTGGGCTATGGAGTCATAAAGGATTTAATTGCATAATAAGTTTCAAGAGTGGTCTATGGGGCAAGTCATCTATGTCAATAGATCTCTTTAAGTTGATTTTATGGAATGAAACATTAACAGTGAAAGAAGCAAACATATGAGAAAAAAAAAGGACAGCCTAAGATCAGATAAGTACTTTTAAACTAGCCTGCTTTTGGCATGCACTTAATGAAGAGACACAAAGTAACCTAAGATCAGGTAAGTGTTTTTAAACTAGCCTGCTTTTGATATACTTTCAAGAGAAAACATTAAAAAACAAAGAATAGCTTAAGATCAAGTAAAGACTTTTAACATAGCTTGCTTTCAGCATATTCTCAAAGGAAAAAGCCCCCTTGATAAACATAAAAGTATTTAATACAGGTTGTTAGTTCCCAAATCCACCTTAGGCTGAAATAAGGCAGAAAAAGGACAACACCAAACCACGCTCAACCTCGTAGCTAGCCCTACGAGGACAGGAGAGGGCTCTCTCCGGGTCAATCTCAATGAAAATATTCAAAGGGGCTTGAGATGACTAAAAAAACAACTGATCTTAGGCTAGATAAAAAAATAGGAGGGTTTGATTTTGATTTTTAGGGGTTTTTGTTGGAAAAAGGGAAAAACAATTTTGGGCTTGGGGATGAGGCCAAATTCTTGCAGAGTTCAAGTTGGGGCGGGGTAGGCAATGATCTTGATGTCGTAGATCAAATGAATGGATTGAAAATACTGCTGAGGAGCTGAAGAGGGCAAGAGAGTGCAAGGATCCTCTTCAAACTGATGAAAAACATGTAAAACTAAACAAAAGTTTAAGGCAGAGCACCAACAAACTAATGAATTCTACCTCAATTACTCATTTGTTTAATTCAGAAGCAAAGAGAAGGGAAATGGCATACATATAAAATTAATGAAACTTACAATAACATGGAGAAAAACATCATCAAAACTCAGAAGCCACAAGGATCCCAACAAGTGCTGCAAAACTCTGGTCTTTCCTTTGCCAAAAACTGAAAATGGATATACAATGAGGTGCCAAACTTTTCCCAAGAGTCCAACCATGAAGATGTCTTAGAAAATACAATATATAGACCATCCTAACCCCATCCCATGCCTCTAGGGGTCGAGCTCATCCTTCTAGGAGCTGTTTCAACCAATTCTAAACATGGAGCTGAAATCTAGGCAGCCAAACAACTTGCCTCTATATGCTAGGGAACTGATCCATTCACTTAATTTTCACTTTTTAGTGAATGAATCCTCTAGAACAAGTAAAAACATTCCAAATTTACATCATAGCTACAAAATTACATCAAGATAGATCAATAATTACATCCAAAAGTAAAACTAGTCAAAACTGGGCGAATTTCTGAGCTGGAGAGTGAAAAATGAGCAAAAGTTCTCTATGCGCCGCGCTCAAAAACTCAATGCGTCGCGCCACTTTGAGCCTGTTTTTGAGGAACTTCCCGAAGTCCAAATTGAGCTCGTGATAGCTCGTTGGAAAGCCCTGGATGTATACTTTCCAACCCAAGCGGAATTTTTTAATTTGGATGTCATTTTCCCCTCCAAAACTGCAATATTCCAAGACTGGTTCCTGCTGGTGCAAAAAGTGGCAGAAAGGTCATTTTTGGAGTGTTTTTTACCCTTAAGACCATCCAGAACTTGATGAAATATCTCAGCCATTTCTTAACATGCATAATTTACCATAAAAAACCCAAAAATACAAATTTTTCCTCCAGAAGATGTCCCAATCATAAGCGCGCGCCAGGTGGCGCGACGTGTCGGGCGGAAAAACCTGCTTTGCAACCAAAATTTCAAAAATGACAAAATTTTATCTAAATTCCTTGAAACTTGGACTGAAGGTCCATCATCAAGTGTAATTCTCAGCCAAGGAAGCTTTGGCCAAGATTCGGAGTGGATCCGGCCTTTTACGACGTTTCAGTGCCCTCCTCGTGCATGCAATTTCTGTGGTGAAATCACTGTCTTGGTTGTATTGATGTGTCGGTGTCCGTCTCCATGGTTGCAAGTCTATGCCACGTGTATGTTTAGTTTGAAAATGAGGAATAGGTGTTTTTTCTTCAATGCCAAATATGCCAAAGGGAAATGAAGGACTGTGGGAAATAGGGTAGTGGGAACAATGAAGTCTTGCCAAGTGCTATTTGCCCTTTGAGAATTTGAAAAAATTTGGGAGAGGGGAAAACCACTAAATATTTGGAAGTTTGAGGTTTGTGAAGTTTCTATAGGTGCAATGGGAAAGTGAAAATGGAGGGAAATTAAATGATTTTATGGATAGGGAATGGAAATGAAATGGTGTGAGTAGTTTGGGATATATAGGGGATTAATCAGTGATGATATCATAAACAATGAGAGGGAGGAATAACCAAAAGGGGAATGAAGTACTTGACACCAATATTGTTTTTAAAACACCAATCCAAAACTTTAAGGGAGCAACTTTCGATAAAATGAGAGGGTTTGCAATTTCAACATTCAAATTCTCCAAAAAGAGGCATATCTTCAACAAGAGACTAAAGTTTAAATTTGGCATTCAAATCTCATATTCTCCCTTCAAACCACACTAAATACTGTCAATAGCAATTTCATAAACTTACTTGAGCATGGAACAAGCAAGCAAAATCCAATTTGGAGAAGATTGGCAGAAAATTCAAGTTACAGGCCTGTGCGCCACGCCCTGTGGATGCGCCGCGCCAGTGTTAATTTACACTGCAGAAATCTTCCCAATGCGCCGCGCACCAACCCAACGCCCCGCACTCCACATTTCTCCATAATTTCGGCCTTGAAACACTGTTTTGTTTTTCTCCATGATTTGTCTTAGGTTCTTTGATGTTTTGGTGTGCAAATGGAACTTGAACTTGGAGAGATCACTGTATTTTGATTTTGATTTTGAAAAATCCAGTTTTGTAGTGATGCAAACCTTGGCACTTCATATAAATCTGTTTTGCTTCCAGTGTGATTTTTTGGCTGAATGACAAATCTCTTTGTCTGTCTTGCAGGGATGGCTGGCGTTGAACTCGACAAAGGATGACCAGGGTTGCGCCTGAACATCTTCAACTGAAAAACCTTGAAAATATACTTGGCAATTTATTACAAAGAACAAAATGACGATTTTTTTCAAAACAGAGTTTTGAAGAAAAGTCATGATCAAGCGATCTGAGGATGAAATTTCACAAATGAAAAATTATTTTGAAACTCCCTCTGGCCTGTTGGGATTATTGGAAATTTTGAAGACTGAATTCACTAAACCCTAGACCTAAACAAACCTAAAAAACCCTAAAATGACTCTTGCTAACCAAGAGACAAAGCCGAACTATGAAAGGCTTTTAAAATTGATTTGATGGATAGACCTGGGCCAGCAGGTACAAGGCATGAGGGGAATGAGAGAACAAAGCCCTTCCGTCAGATAATAGCATGACCCTAACGGAATGCAGATTAATGAACCGAATGAGACACCTAAACATGAAATGCAATAAGAGAAATGATATCTGAAGGAGGGATGTAAATACCGACTCTAACATTGGCTCCAATGGGGATGGTAGCTCCTTGGAGGTGCCAAGGACTATAGATCTTTGGAAGAGCAGACAGTGCCTTCATCCATTGGGCAATGGAGTCAAAAACTCAAACTGAAATGCATGACTGAAAACTGATGACTTGACGACACAAATTGACACTCACTCAACTAAAAACTGACTCAATACTTAAACAAAATTGACAAACTAGAAAATATGCTCAATATGAAGCTTATTCAATACAACCTACTCTAACAATTTCATTCATCACCTGATCAAGTGAAATGAAACAACCAATGCAACCATGTAAGTATTGCAGCTGTTGTTTGGATTCTCCGCAAGTGCTCGTTTATGAACAACAAGAGAGAACTACTGAAAGGAAACTCCCATGAAAACTCGGAATCAAGTTGACTGTTGATAAACTTGCAAAGCATGAATTGACTGGATGACTTCAAGAATACTGCGAAAGGATCTTCATAAACATAGCCACTGATTTCCATCAACACATTACTACTCTGGTCCAAGTGATCTTCATAGCTGGAAATTAAGATTTTCCTCACATCTGTGATGGCTTTCTTTGGTGACTGAAGCAAGCTATCAAAAGGATCCTGAATTTCGTGAATAACCAAACTCTGGAGCTAATTCCAAACAGAACAAAAGTCTCCTTTCACTCCTCAACACTCCACCTAAATCTTGACATGGGACCTCATTTTATCGATTTGGGAGAAGAAACATCTGAACAATCCCCAGCTGACCATATTCCATCTCACTCTCAGTCAGTTAGTGAACCTGGTTCATTTCATTCTCAGTCAGACATTGAACATAGTCCATCCCATTCTCAGCCAGATGTTGATGTGAGCCCTTCTCAGCCAGATTTTGAGGACAACTCTCCTTCACGGCATTTTGGGGACAGCCCAATAAAAATGACACTTGATATAGACCCCAAGCAGCAAGAAGTATATGATTATATAGAATCTTTAGAAAAAGCAGCTACAGGTCCCAGTACTTCGTCCATTCAGCCTCACATATCACAAAATGATCTATTCCAATCACTGAAACAGGAAATCTTTGAGCTAGAGCTTTTAAATAGACACATTAAAAATGAAAATGAGACATTGAAGGAAAAAAGAAAATTGGACAAAATCATTCATGATAATACCATGCTACATCTGGGAATATGGCAGAAGAAGAACAAGAAATTGAAAAAGAAATGCCAGAAGTTAAGCAGAGCACTGGTTAATATCAAATTTAGATGCTTAATGAAGAAGCCCAGGATGTTAGCAGCACCAAGGAAGAAGAGGAGAGGATTGGATGTACTGGCTGAAGTGTCAAGGCATATGAACTGAAGAAGGATTATCAAAATTTTGGTTGCATGAGGACATACAACACCTTCACAGTGGGGGTATGTTGAGTCTCAAATCTGCATCTTTTCCATACACCTTTCTATACCTTTTTCATTCACCTGAACCTCCCAAGTTGTCAATATCATTGTATATTAATTGCAAAAGAGCATCTAAAATGGTTTTTAACTATATTTTTGTGTCTACTGTTTGATTTAGATTTTTGCTCATTTAGCTGCGGAATCTTGCCACTTTCCGCAGCTGCTGCAACTTTCCGCAGCCATTTTGTGAAAGTCTATGTTACAGGTGTCTTCAAGAAAAACGAGCCACATGGGCAAGTCGGAAATGATGTGGACATGGATCGTGTCCTATTGGCTCGAGCAAATTCACTTAAGGAGGCTGTGGTCAAAGGTGGCCAAGTGGAAGTCAACCGTAGAGTCCCACGGTGACAGGACTCTGTTTCTCATCACGTGAGGATTTGCATGACCGTTTCTAACTTACGAGAGACACATCAACACCTGTACACGGCTCCATAAGCCGAATCCAACATCCACTCTTCATAGATTTACTCCTCACTGCGGCCATGATGCTGGATCTCTGGACGTGATGGTTCACGTGTCTCCATCAGCACAAACTTTAGGGAATTAGTTATATTACCTTTGTTATAAATAACGCGTTTGCATACACATATTAGATTAGTCTCCATTAGCCTCCAGATAGCTCTATAATGTAATTACGTTGCCACTGTGCCGTAATATCACCTCTCTGTTATGAATGCATTTTAATATATAAGAAGACTCTGTTTCCAAGCGTAATTCGTATTTGAAGGCTGTTGCCAAGGCTGGTGCAGAGGGCCCCTGCACACGCTGAGGTTTTGTGCATTATTGTATAGTTCTTTTTTTATTTCTTTAAGCTCATTGTGCCATAAGTCATTCATGTGTTTATACATTACATCTTTCATGGTATTTATGCTTCATCTCTGTTTATAATCTTTCATGCTTTACATCTTACTTCTGTCCATAATCTTTCATGTTTTATGTTGTTGTTAACTGATCAGTGTTCTTGTTTCAGATTACAAATAGGCAGCCCGGGCATTTGCATATCTTTTGACTAATGACATGGAATCAATATTGTTCTGCTGCTAATTTACTTTTTGTTTAATTCCAGCACTGCTTTGTTTATTTTAGTCTTGCACATTTGTTTCAGTAGTTAGATTTAGATATATTAAATTGCTCATGTCATTTTCAGTTACCTCCGAAAGCCACAGCTGGACTGATGGTGAGGGATTGAAGTATGAGTGTGTAGTTTGATATTAGTTTACTTTCTGCAAGTTAGATATATTAAATTACTCATGTCATTTTCAGTTACCTCCGAAAGCCACAGCTGGACTGATGGTGAGGGATTGAAGTATGAGTGTGTAGTTTGATATTAGTTTACTTTCTACAAATTAGATATATTAAATTGCTCATGTCATTTTCAGTTACCTCCGAAAGCCACAGCTGGACTGATGGTGAGGGATTGAAGTATGAGTGTGTAGTTTGATATTAATTTCTTTTTCTGCAAATTAGATATCAGATTGCTCAAGTTGTTTATGGTTACCTCCGAAAGCCATAGCTGGACTAATGGCGAGGGATCAGAATATAAGTTGATGTAATTTGATTTAAATTTACTTTGTTGCAATTCTTGGATTTCTTTAAGCATAGTTTCTTTTGTGTTTAGACAGCAGCAAGGATAGTTTGGTTTTCATGCTCAATAGTTCACTGTTTGATTTATTAGGCTAGCAGCACATTTTCATTTCCTTTCAAGTTTTGTCATTGTATGTTTTTAAATTCCTTTTGAAGTTTGAAGTTGGTAAATCATTATAAAGGATATCATTGCCTTGAACAATCATAACCATACTTGTTTTTATTTTAGAATTTCCATCTCACATTAGAAAACCAAAAACGACAAAAAGACAAGAAATAGGTTATCTTGCACATATAGTGCGCCACACTTCATCATCTTACGAATCCCGGATTGATAAATTAATGTAGAAATTTAGGACACACTAAATTGACCAAACATTTTGGCGCCGTTGCCGGGGAAGTGTAACTAGGTAGCCAATTTCTTTAAAAAAAAAAACAAAATCATAAAAGAAGGGAAAACTTGATAACTTCTTGAAGTATGCTCTCCTCTTGCACCTAGTGTGATCTGGAGGATCAGAAAAGAGAGTTATTGGTTTAGTAATTTCTTAAGTATGCTCTTTTCTTGCACCTAGTGTGATCTGGAAGATCAGAAAGAGAATTATTAGCCCAACTTTTTTTTAAAAATAAAAATAAAAAAAATGACATGCATAGAGCAAGAGATTCTAGGGGAAGGTTTATAGCTAAAGCCAAGAGTTCGATTTTTACAACTCCATCTTCTTCAAGGAATAGACCAGATTCACCACCATCTACCCCTAGCCTTAATATTTTTGGAATTCAAGGAGCAGCTGAATTAGAGGATTCTCCTATACCACCTACTAAATCCCATTTAAAAAACAAAGAGACTCTCTCTCATCCTTCCTTGGTAGAAGAACTAGAGGAATTTAAGGACTCTAAAGAAACTATCATGGTAGAGGAAGTAATAGATGGAGGTAGAGGTAGAGGTAGAAGAGGAGGAAACAATGGAGACAACAATGGTGAAGGAAATAATGGAAGAAATAGGGAAGGAGACAACTTGTTTGGATTCCCTATAGTTGATGAGGAAACTCATACAACGATGAAAAATATCTCACCATCTGTTCTCCCTAACTTTTATGGATTGCAAAGTGAGGATCCTGAAACATTTCTATTTGAGTTTGAAGTCGTGTGCCGAACCTATGACTATATGGAAGGCTCTCAAAAACTCAAACTGTTTCCTTCAACATTGAAGGGAGCTGCTTTGAAATGGTTCATGGGATTAGCCACTCAATCTATTAGGACTTGGAATGATATGAAACAAACATTTTTGGATAGATACTTGGACTATTGTATGCCCACCAATCACAAGGATGAGGTATTCAAAATGATCCAAAAAGAAGATGAAAATTTGGAAGATTTACTTGAAAGATTTCAATACAACTTGAAAAGAGCAAAGATGAGCAACTTAGATGATGAAACCTTGAAAGCCCTCATATTAAAATCCATTAGAGATGAATGGATAGATATTTTAAACATGATGGGGAAAGGAGACATTTCTCAACTTCCACTTCGTGACAATACGAGAACTATGTGTCCATCTCTCAAGAGGAAAAGAAAATCTAAAAGAAACGGGGAAAAGGGCCTAGGGATCCTTTACTTATTAGAACCTTACAAATACACAGGATTTGGATCGATGCAAGTAGGGCAGAGATTGGTAACATGCTTGATGAGTTCAAAACTGATATCTTAGGGAGCCTTAGTGAACAAGTAGACACCCTTAAAATCCAAAACAAGCAGAAAGCAGAAACAGATGCTTTAGCCATCTTTTGTACGAAATGTAGGAAGAAACATGCTTTAAGGGAATGTCCCTTGGATGAAAAAGTTGTAGAAACATGTATGATTTTCTCAGAGAATCATGAGATCAAGGATTGTCCTTCAATTCCTGGACTCAAAGCTATTTTTCAAGAAGACCCAAATTCAGTAGAATCTCTCTGTTTTGTTGCAAGAAGACCTTGGCAGGGACAACAAAATCAAGGGTTTAACAACCCTATGAATCTTCAAACCCCACCAAATTGGAATCCTTGGCAACAACCTTGGCCCCAACATCAAAATTCATATCAGCCATGGGTACAAAGGATGCAAAATCCTTATGGGAGATTTGCTCAATTTTATCAATATCCTCCATCTTTTCAAAATCAACAAGCTCCACAACTTCCAAACCCAAATCCACAACTTTCATTGCCATTTCCACAACAACAACCTTATCAACAAAATCCAAATCCTCAACTCATGCTCCCATACCAACAAAATACAAATCAACTTCCAACTCAGCCATTGCCAAATCCTAACAATAAGAATCCTCGGAATACTTACATGATAGAAGGACAACAATTTCCTACCTCTATGATTGTTCCTCTCAATGATGTACAACTCAGATCTGGTAGAGTTTTAGAAAAACCTTCTATAGATATTCAAGAGCAAGATACCTCTGAGGAGGACTCTCTTAAAGTCAATGAGGGTTATGAGGAAGCATCTCTTCAAAATTCAAACATTCAAAAAGAAAAAGAAAAGTTAACACCCACAACTCCTATAGTTGAGCAACCTACATCTTCATCTACACCTCCTTTTCCTGAAAGACTACAAATTGACAAGGGGGTGGAAAAACAAATCTTGTTGCCTAACTATGACTTTCTAGATGAATTGAAGAATGTTTGTATCAAGATTCCCTTGCTACAAGCCATTCGGGAGATTCCTATTCTAGCAAAAACCATAAAGGAGTTGAGTTTCAAAAGACCAGGAAGGAAATTAAAAGACACAAGAAGAATCCACCTGGTAGGAAAGATTGCAGATATTATGATGGGAAAAATTACCATGCAGAAGTATGTAGATCCAGGAAGTCCAATTGTCAAGACACATATAAATGGATAGAAATTCCAAACACATTGATTGACTTAGGGGCTGCTATCAACATTATGAGTAGACAGACTATGGACCAGCTAAAACTTCCTAACCTTCTTTTTACACCTACTTTACTGCAACTTGCAGATCGATCAATTATTAAACCAGATGGTGTATTAGAATATATTTCAGTCTCCTTAGATTCTTAGGAATATCCAGTAGATTTTATGATTTTGACTCCCAAAAGTAATCTAGGAGGGCACCCACTTATCTTAGGAAGACCTTGGCTAGCCACAGCTGATGCTTTCATTAGTTGTAGATCTGGGGATATGTACATTTCTAATGGTAATTCGACAAATAAATTCAATTTGTATCCTCCAACAAAAGCAATCACAGAAGTAGGAGACAATGAATGGGTCGATGATGAGGACACTATACAACCTGTCTTTACCATTTCTGAAATCAGTGAGGATAGTCAAATTCTGAACACATTAGAAAATTTTGAGACATCTTCAAAATATGACCCCACACAATTTCAGTTGGAATCTGACATAGAATATTTATCATCAAGACAAATGTCTCTTTACTCTATGGAAGAGTTTGGTAGTTCTACCATTGAGATTTTTCCAGAAAAAACATTGAATATCAACAAAAATTTGGAAAAGTCACAACAGGAAGAACTAACCAAAATCTTGCAAAAACATTCTACTGCATTTGCATGGGAGTATACTGATATGAAAGGTATTGATCCTAAGACTCGCATCCATCATATCTATATTGAGGAAAACAGTAGACCAATAAGACAACCTCAGAGAAGGATGAATCCAAATCTTAGGGAGATAGTGAAAGAAGAGCTCCAAAAACTACTCAATGTAAACTTCATTTATCCAATTTCAGATAGCTGATGGGTTTCTCCTTTGGTTATAGTACCTAAAAAGAATGGTAAATGGAGAGTATGCATTGATTACAGGGAATTGAACAAAGCAACTTTGAAGGATCACTTTCCTTTGCCTTTTATTGATCAGGTATTAGATACATTAGCAGGTAAAAAGTACTTTTCATTTTTGGATGGTTTTAGTGGCTATAATCAAATTCAGGTAGCACCTGAAGATCAAGATAAGACCACATTTACTCGTCCATGGGGAACTTTTTCCTACCGAGTGCTTCCTTTTGGGTTATGTAATGCACCTGCAACATTCCAAAGGGCAGTACTAGGAATTTTTTCTGATCTAATCCATGATTGTGTAGAGGTTTATATGGATGATTTTACAGTTTATGGTAATTCATTTGAAGAGGCATTAGAAAATTTGGAAAAAGTTCTTATAAGATTTAAAGAAACAAACCTTTCATTAAGCCATGAAAAATGCTTTATGATGTTTACAGAAGGGATTGTTTTAGGACATCATATTTCAGGAGATGGGATTAAGGTTGATAGATCAAAAGTTGAAGTCATCTCCAAGTTGCCTATTCCAAATTGTCAAAGAGATGTTAGAAGTTTTCTAGGATTTACTGGTTACTATAGAAGATTTATAGAAAACTTCACTAAAATAGCATATCCACTCTTCAAATTGCTTACAAAAGACTGTGAATTTAAATGGGATCCTGATTGTCAATCAGCTTTTGAAACTTTGAAAACAAGAATATATGAAGCACCTATCTTGAGAGGACCAAATTGGAAACTCCCTTTCCATATTTCTATGGATGCTTCAGATACAGCTCTAGGAGCTGTGTTGGGTCAAAAAGATTTAGTTCCTTATGCCATTTATTATACCAATAAAAATTTGACTCCCACAGAGTTGAACTATACTGTGACTGAAAAAGAGTTTTTAGCTGTTGTTCATGCAATTAATAAGTTTATACATTACATAACAGGCTATGAAACTTTTATTCATACTGACCATTCTGCAATTAGATATTTAATGAACAAACCTGTTACTAATGGCAGAGTGACAAGATGGCTCTTAATTTTGCAAGAATTCAATATTACTGTGTTGGATAGACCAGGAAAACAAAATACAATAGCTGATTTCTTGTCTAGGATTCATAATACTAAAGAAGATTCTCCTGTAGAGGATAAGTTTCCTGATGAATACTTGTTTGCAGTAACTATTAAAACTCCTTGGTATGCAGATATTTCTAACTATTTGGTTACAGGGAAACTACCTTCACATTTATTTCCAAGTGAAAAATGAAAAATTATTCAGGAGAGTTCAAAATATTCATGGATTTCTAACGAATTGTTTAAAACAGGGCCAGATCTTGTGATCAGAAGATGTGTCAGGGAAGATGAAATGCCTGATATTCTTAAGGTATGTCATGATGAACCATGCGGCGGACACTTTGCAGACAAAAGGATGGCCTATAAAATCCTCTCTTTAGGATATTATTGGCCTTCCCTCTTCAAAGATGCAAAACAATATGTCAAAAGGTGTGACAGCTGCCAAAGAGTAGGGAAACCTACCCTTTCAAATGAAATGCCATTGCAAACACAAGTACTCATTGAACCCCTTGAAAAATGGGCTTTAGATTTCATTGGACCCATTAATCCACCATCTAAGCAAAAGAAGTATATATTGGTTTGTACATATTATGTTACTAAATGGGCAGAAGCCAAAGCATTAGTATCTGCTACTGAAAATTCAGTTGTTCATTTTCTTTATGAGGATATTTTTACTCGCTTTGGTGTTCCAAGAGAAATTGTGACAGATCAGGGGAGCCAATTCACATCCAATTTGGTGGAGAAGTTGATAGAAGAATACAAAATCAAGCACAGAAGATCTACTCCTTACCATCCACAAGCAAATGGTCAAGTGGAGTCCACAAACAAAGTTCTTGAAAGTATCATCACCAAAACTGTTCATCTACATATAAGAGATTGGGCAGAAAGGCTTCCAGAAGCCTTGTGGGCCTACAGAACTACATGGAGGAATACAATAGGACATTCTCCCTATGAACTTGTTTATGGGAAAGAAGTCTTGCTCCCCATTGAGTTCCAAGTCAAGACCTTCAAGATAGCAGTTCAGTTGGGGATGGACTTATCAGAAGCCCAAAAGCATAAAATGGAGCAGTTGAATGAGCTAGATGAGATCAGACAAGAAGCAATTTTAAGAACTGATCTAGTTCAATATCAAAGAGCTAAATGGCATGACAAGTACATCAAAGAGAAGAAATTTCAAGAAGGAGATTGGGCATTGTTATTTGATTCCAAGTTTAAAGATTTCAAAGGAAAATTTCAGACTCATTGGCTTGGGCCATATGAGATTGACAAGATCTTTAGCAATGGAGCGGTAAGAATCAAGACCATTGATGAGTTTCAAACTCCTCTTATTGTGAATGGACACAGATTGAAAGTTTATCATAAGCCACTCTCAAAAGAGGAATTTGTCAAAATGTTTCAAGAAAATTCTGCAATCAGGCTGGTACAGAAGAATTCTTCTTCTCCACCAGCCTAGCTTTTGTTCTTTCAATTAAAATAAATAAATAAATAAAATAAAATAAAATAAATAAAATAAATAAAAAATAAAAATAAAAATATTTGTATAAGCCTGAAAACCAATCCCTAATTGGCAGTCTTATACAGAAAATATAGGGTGAAAATCAGAAACACCTGACACTCTATATTTTCCAAAAAAAAAAAAAATTCTCTTTCATTTCATAAGTTTTGTAACCACTCCATTCCATTCCACTTCATTTCACTTCATTTCACTCCATTCCACTTCATTTTATCTATTTCATTCCATTTCACCAATAAAATTCTTTTTCATGACCATTTCCATCTAGTCATTTGTCATCCGTTCATTTCCATTCACCCAAATAATAGTTGTGTCAGTTTCCGCAGCTGACATCTGTTTCCGCAACTGACACCAGTTTCCGCAGCCAGAAGCAGATTCCGCAGCTACCACTCTGTTTTTCAAAAGAATGTACAGCCAGATGTTATTTCCATAATCATGAAATAAAATGCAGGTATGAGGACCAATTATGAAGACATGGAGCATTCAAGATATCAATGAGGAGAAACTAATTGAAGACCAAGGAAAAAGGCAAGAATTCCAAGGTATGAGTAAAATTTATTTCAAATAGCATTGAAAACACATTTTTATATAGTTATGAACCATAAGCTCCATTATGTGCAATGATTATATTGACAAACTCCGTAACCCTTTCACGATCTCCATATGATCTTCTCGCATTCATTCTCAAACGGTCCCATAATTAAACCTCCGATCTTCACTCATACTCCGATATTCCACCTGTGACAATGAGACGTAGTTGATTTGACTACGGCTTCTTTCAGCCGCATAAAATCCGTAGCCGTTGTTTAAACGTGCTTACATTTATTTTTCAGCCACCAAATTTCAAACACTGCCGGATGTGTTATACTCTTCCTATTGTTCTATTAATCTCACAGCCGTATCTCTGTCGTGCTCACGTAACCCTTCTCTATTCCGCTTCTCTCCATTTCATTCTCTGTTACGCTACAGTCTGTATACCCACTTTCTGATATCTACCTACAGTCATCGTGCTCATTTCTGTTCATTCAGCCGTCCTACTTCCATTGAACCCTCCTCACGCAGGCAAGTTTTTAAAGAGCAGAAAGAAGGATGGGTAAATTGTTGAGAGCAGAACCAAAAGGACCTAAATTCATGGAAGGATATCCGCAAGTCAGGGATATATTGAAGAAGGCAAAGTGGCTGCGGTTTATCCAAAAGTTTAGAGGCTACCATAAAGAAGTGACAAAAGCTTTTGCAAGGTCGTTCAATGGCCTAGAGGTAGAGATTGGAGACCTTAAGTTCACGGTGAATGAAGCATCTATAGCATCTGCCACAGAACTTCTTCAAGAGGGTGAACAATGGTTTAAGAACAAAATCATTAGTGATGAAGCTTGGAGAGTAATTCTACATAACCCAGGTATGGACATAACTATTTTTAAAAGAGGAATTCATGTTCATGCTTTGAAAGAGGAATGGGCTACTTTGCTACTAGTTGTTCAAAAATTCATCACCTGTGAAGGCTGTTTTGGGTCCATGTATATGTACCATACCAGATTGCTGATGAATTTTCTAGATAATCAAACTCTCAATCTCCCATATTTTCTATTAAATAGTTTGAAGAAGATGTCTGTGACTGTTCAGAAACATTTAGGGGATGTAGAACCACATCTATATCACCACGGTCTTGTAAAAATTTTGATTGAAAAGAGTTAAAGGAGAAGAAGGACACATGGGAACAATTTTTGATTAGAAATTTCTTTGAGGAACCTCAAGAAATTCTTGAAGGTAGCACATCAAGAAGGAGTAGGAGAAAAAGAACAAATGATGAAACTCAAAGTACTCCTACTACTACAATTGAAAGAACTAGTAGGGAAGAGAGGTTGTCAAAAAGGAAGAAGAGAGAAACCAAGGGTAAAAAGCCAATAAAACCAAAAGAGAGAAAAAGTATTGAGGCTATACATCAAACCCCTTCTTCCGAAGAAGAAGATCATCAAGTGTTATCTGAGAGATTGGTTCATCTTCAAGAACAATTATCTATAGCCAAGAAGAAAGAGAAAGGAAAACAAAAGCAAAAAGACAGTGGTCCACAGCGTGTGAGAAGAAGTTCCAGGCTTAAGGGGAAGTTAAGGAAAACGCAAATGAAGGGACCTCATTTTATCGATTTGGGAGAAGAAACATCTGAACAGTCCCCAGCTGACCATAGTCCATCTCACTCTCAATCAGTCAGTGAACCTGGTTCATTTCATTCTCAGTCAGACATTGAACATAGTCCATCCCATTCTCAGCCAGATGTTGATGTGAGCCCTTCTCAGCCAGATTTTGAAGACAACTCTCCTTCACGGCATTTTGGGGACAACCCAATAAAAATGACACCTGATATAGACCCCAAGCAACAAGAAGTATATGATTATATAGAATCTTTAGAAAAAGCGGCTACAGGTCCCAGTACTTCGTCCATTCAGCCTCACACAGTACAAAATGATCTAGTCCAATCACTGAAACAGGAAGTCTTTGAGCTAGAGCTTTTAAATAAACACATTAAAAATGAAAATGAGGCATTGAAGGAACAAAGAAAATTGGACAAAATCATTCATGATAATACCATGCTACATCTGGGAATATGGCAGAAGAAGAACAAGAAATTGAAAAAGAAATTCCAGAAGTTAAGCAGAGCACTGGTTAATATCAAATTTAGATGCTTAATGAAGAAGCCCAGGATGTTGGCAGCATCAAGGAAGAAGAGGAGAGGATTGGATGTACTGGCTGAAGTGTCAAGGCATATGAACTGAAGAAGGATTATCAAAATTTTGGTTGCATGAGGACATGCAACACCTTCACAGTGGGGGTATGTTGAGTCTCAAATCTGCATCTTTCTTATACATCTTCCTAGACCTTTTTCATTCACCTCAACCTTCCAAGTTGTCAATATCATTGTATATTAATTGCAAAAGAGCATCTAAAATGGTTTTTAACTATATTTTGTGTCTGCTGTTTGATTTAGATTTTTGCTCATTTAGCTGCGGAATCTTGCCACTTTCCGCAGCTGCTGTAACTTTCCGCAGCGATTTTGTGAAAGTCTATGTTGCAGGTGTCTTCAAGTAAAACGAGCCACATGGGCAAGTCAGAAATGATGTGGACATGGATCGTGTCCTATTGGCTCGAGCAAATTCACTTAAGGAGGCTGTGGTCAAAGGTGGCCAAGTGGAAGTCAACCGTAGAGTCCCACGGTGACAGGACTCTGTTTCTCATCACGTGAGGATTTTCATGACCGTTTCTAACTTACGGGAGACACATCAACACCTGTACATGACTCCATAAGCCGAATCCAACATCCACTCCTCATAGATTTACTCCTCACTGCGGCCATGATGCTGGATCCCTGGACGTGATGATTTACGTGTCTCCATCAGCACAAACTTTAGGGAATTAGTTATGTTACCTTTGTTATAAATAACGTGTTTGCATACGCACATTAGATTAGCCTCCAGATAGCTCTGTAATGTAATTACGTTGCCACTGTGCCGTAATATCACCTCTCTGTTATGACTGCATTTTAATATATAAGAAGACTCTATTTCCAAGCGTAATTCGTATTTGAAGGCTGTTGCCAAGGCTGGTGCAGAGGGCCCCTGCACACGCTGAGGTTTTGTGCATTATTGTATAGTTCTTGTTTTATTTATTTAAGCTCATTGTGCCATAAGTCATTCATGTGTTTATACATTACATCTTTCATGGTATTTATGCTTCATCTCTGTTTATAATCTTTCATGCTTTACATCTTACTTCTGTCCATAATCTTTCATGTTTTATGTTGTTGTTAACTGATCAGTGTTCTTGTTTCAGATTACAAATAGGCAGCCCAGGAATTTGCATATCTTTTGACTAATGACATGGAATCAATATTGTTCTGCTGCTAATTTACTTTTTTTTTAATTCCAGCACTGCTTTGTTTATTTCAGTCTTGCACATTTGTTTCAGTAGTTAGATTTAGATATATTAAATTTCTCATGTCATTTTCAGTTACCTCCGAAAGCCACAGCTGGACTGATGGTGAGGGATTGAAGTATGAGTGTGTAGTTTGATATTAGTTTAATTTCTGCAAGTTAGATATATTAAATTGCTCATGTCATTTCCAGTTACCTCCGAAAGCCACAGCTGGACTGATGGTGAGGGATTGAAGTATGAGTGTGTAGTTTGATATTAGTTTACTTTCTGCAAATTAGATATATTAAATTGCTCATGTCATTTTCAGTTACCTCCGAAAACCATAGCTGGACTAATGGTGAGGGATTGAAGTATGAGTGTGTAGTTTGATATTAGTTTCTTTTTCTGCAAATTAGATATCAGATTTCTCAAGTTGTTTATGGTTACCTCCGAAAGCCATAGCTGGACTAATGGCGAGGGATCGGAATATAAGTTGATGTAATTTGATTTAGATTTACTTTGTTGCAATTCTTGGATTTCTTTAAGCATAGTTTCTTTTGTGTTTAGACAGCAGCAAGGATAGTTTGGTTTTCATGCTCAATAGTTCACTGTTTGATTTATTAGGCTAGTAGCACACTTTCATTTCCTTTCAAGTTTTGTCATTGTATGTTTCAAATTCCTTTTGAAGTTTGAAATTGGTAAATCATTATAAAGGATATCATTGCCTTGAACAATCATAACCATACTTGTTTTTATTTTAGAATTTCCATCTCACATTAGAAAACCAAAAACGACAAAAAGACAAGAAATAGGTTATCTTGCACATATAGTGCGCCACACTTCATCGGCTTACGAATCCCGGATTGATAAATTAATGTAGCAATTTAGGACACACTAAATTGACCAAACAATGACAGTAGGTACCGCATTTGAAGTGCTTATGACGAAAAGATACATATTTATTACAAAAAACAAATTTGACAATTTCTTCTTCAAAACGAGTTTTTGAAGAAGAAACATCCTCGAGCATATTTGACGATGTAAATCTTGAAATGACACTTATTTGAAAACATCCTCATGGCTTTGCGAGCATTATTTAACATTCACCGAGCCGGACCTAGACCTAGAAGCGGAAATGACTTTTTGACCAAAATAACCATCTATGACTATAAATGACATGAAATGAACTTTGATGAATCTTGAGAAAATTTGACCTTGACGGTACAAGCATGAGGAAAATTAGAGGGCAAACCATCCAGAAATCTTTCATGCCCCTAACGGAATGCAGATGAATGAGCTGAATGAGACACCTAAAAATGAAATGCAATAAGAGAAATGATCTCTGATGGAGGGATGTAAAGAACGACTCTAACATTGGCTCCAATGGGGATGGTAGCTCCTTGGAGGTGCCAAGAACTACAGATCTTTGGAAAGTAGACAGCGCCTTCATCCATTGGGCATTGGAGTCAAAAACTCAAACTGAAATGCATGATTGAAAACTGATAACTTGACGACACAAATTGACTCTCACTCAACTAAGAACTGACTCGATACTTAAACACAACCGAAAAAATGGAAATATGCTCAATATGAAGCTTATTCAATACAACCTACTCTAACAATTTCATTCATCACATGATCAAGTGAAATGAAACAACCAATGCAACCATGTAAGTATTGCAGCTGCTGTTTGGATTCTCCGCAAGTTATCGTTTATGAACAAAAAGAGAGAACTACTGAAAGGAAACTCCCATGGAAACTGGAATCAAGTTGGCTTCTTGATAAATTTACCAAAGTATGAATTATTTGGATACCTTGAAGAAAGAAAACTGTGAAAGGATCTTCATAAAAATAACTATTGATTTCCCGTGTGATTCTTTCCGGTCCAAGTGATCTTCATAGCTGGAAATTAAGATTTTCCTCACATCTGTGCTGGCTTTCTTTGGTGATTGCAGCAAGCTGTCAAAAGGATCCTGAATTTCATGAATAACCAAACTCTGTAGCTGATTCCAAACAGAACAAAAGTCTCCTTTATAAATCTCCTCATATAACTGCAAATCTTGACATGGGCTTTGTAATGAAAAATCTATTGAACAGGACAATGAAGTCGACTTTTGACTAAGATTATCATCAACATTATTTTCTAACACATGATTAGCTAATGGAGAAGAATTTTTACAGCAAACATCATCCAACACACGAGCAATAGGATCATCAAAAACTTGAAAAGACTGCTGCAATGTATCCATTGAAACTGTATGACATCCTACTGGTTGTTCATATTTTTCTTGAGAGATATTACGAAGATTCTGCTTTATGAACTGAAATGCTTTGAAACAAAAAGGCACAAAATCCTCTTGCACCATTAAATCATGTATTTCACCTTCCACGCCTTCATCTGTAATCTGACCTTCCATTTCTTTTGGTGGCTGCAAATCTGATGCTATAGGCTGCTCATTTGAAGATTTACTATGCAATTTTTCTCTCAAAAACTGAAATGATTCAAAACAAAATGGTACGGAGTCACCTTGTATCATTTGATCATATGTACCAGCTTCCATGTCTTCATCTGCAACTTGACAATCAATGGCTTTCGAGGGCTGAAAATATGAATATGAGAAGTCTTGAACAAGGTTTTCATTGCGCTCCAAATGGTCCAGATCAAGACTTGTTGACATTTGATTTCTGATTGTATGAAAGTTGTCTCTGATGAACTGAAACGAATCAAAACAAAAAGGCAAAGATCCTTCACTTACTTCAAAATTTGCTGCACTTTCCTCATCATTTTCATAGCTAATATGCATCGGTTGATCACTGTACTCGGGCTGTTGAAAGTGAACTTTCTCCTTCCACAAACTAGCTGTTGATTTGTTTGCAAGGTTAGCTTCTATTTGGAAAACATAATCATCATCATATTGATCGAACTAAGGCAAATCATCAAGCATACACATCATATCAACAGCTCTCTCTTCTCCCAGATGATCTATAAAACAATCACTATGACAATTGGGATAAGAAACAAAATGTTTTGGATCAGCAAATTGTTCTTCTTCAATCAGCGAGCCATGGGCTTCAACATTATATTCATTCCTTGTGGTGTTCTTTTGCATCATCTCCTCTACTGCACCTACCAACATGTCAAGCTTTACCTCTAGAGATGTCGATTTCTCTGGATCTATGTTTTTCGTCTCTTCTTCCTTCAACCTTGCCCTTCGGATCAGAAAATGAGCCTCTACATTCATTGCCTTGTTCTCCATTTCTTGAAGTGTTGCAATATTCCTTTCTCTCAGCTGAAACTCCATTTCCGGATCAAAGGCACCCGGTTAGTGCAAGAGAGCAGATCTAGGAGAAGGTCTTATATCAGGTGGCATCAAAAAATATACTTGGTTAAATCAATGAGGAAAACTATTGTACTATCTCCTAGCGGAGTCTTTTCAGCTGGTTATACTCTTCTATAATAAGGAAAGGGGTGCAGTACGATCATCAACTTGTCAAGGAAAACTTTATGACTGATACGAGATGCTCGCATCGGTAGAACTTTAAACCAACTCTTCACTTGGCCTTGCAAAAAAGAAAAAAGCCTAATACTAACATCTTCTTCATCAACTTCCAAAAAGGTCAAGAAAAAGTCTCAACATTACGCAAAGTATTCAGCTCTATCCAATTCTTGCAGAAAAAATGCATTGTTTCCAATAGCAGATTGGATAAGATAAGGGCCCTGCCATAAGTTATCAAATTTTCCATGTTTTTCCTTATCTTCTCTTCTTGAATCCCATTTCAAAACTTTATCACCAATCTTGAAATCACTTGCCTTAGTTATTTTGTCAAACAAATTCTTGATGTTTTCTTGTAGTTGCTGTGCTCTTATGTATACCTCCTCCCTGATTTGTTGTAGGTGTATAGTCTGATTTATTCTCCTTGTCATATCATTATCTTCAGACTGTACTTCTTGGATCATCTTCATGACTGACACTCCTAAACTGATTTGAAATATTGCATCTGTTCCATAAACTAGATGGTAAGGATACATCCCAATTGACTTCTTAACTATCAATCTGTCTGCCCATAATGCATGTACTACTTTATTGTGCCATGATTTCTTGTTATCTTCCAGAAAATCCTTGATAATGTTTACCAAAATTTTATTTGAGGACTCTTCCAGCCCATTACATTGAGGGTAATAAGCTGTGGAATGACCCAATATGATCTGATATTTATGACAGAATTCTACCATCTTTCTAGACCCAAATGCAGCAGCATTATTAGTTATGATTTTTCTAGGACATCCAAATCTGGACAATATATGGTTTTCAAGGAATGAAATGATAACATATTCTGTGGAATTCCTAGATGGGATGGCTTCTATCCACTTGGTAAAATATTCTGTTGCTGTGAGGATCCATATATGTTGGGCAGATGAGGGAGGATGGATTTTCCCAATGAATTCTAGACCCCACTGCTGAAAAGGAGCTTCAATAGTGATTGGTTGCAGAGATAAGGGAAGTAGTTTTCTTTTGCCTTCAGAAATTTGGCATTTGTGGTAGGTAGTAATCATTTTGTGGACATATTGAAAGAGAGTGGGCTAGTAATAACCAGCTCTCAGGATTTTATTAGCAGTTGACTTCCAGTAGAGGTGGCCTCCACATTCTCCTTCATGAAACTCATGCTTGATATTTTCTGCATCATTCTCAGGCAAACATTTAAGCAATAATCGACTAGCATTTTTCCAATATAAACATTTATCCAAAATGCAGTAATTTACAGCTTTTAACTTTAAGAATCTTGCCTTTGCTTTTGACAAACCAGGAGGAACATTAAGATTGAGCAAAAAAATGTCAGCACATCAAGATGAATTCAGAAAATGATCTTCAATAATTGGAGTTGAAAACTCCTCCTGTTCATCTAATGCATTAAACATGTTTATATCAAGAGCTTGAAAGTTGGATTCAGCCATAAGTTTAGCTAGTCCTTGACCTTTTATGAGTTTAGTGGGTTTGATTTCTAAGTCATACTCTAAAATTACAACAATCCACTTTCCTCTTTTTCCATCTGAATCTTAGGTCAATATGTCTTTCACAACTGAATGAGGCACAAATGCTATGATGTGAGAATGAAAAATGTAAATTCTGAAGTCTTTTAAGACTTTGACTAAGGCAAAGGCTTGTTTTTCCATTATGTTATACTTCAGAGGTCCATCTCTCAATGCCTTGCTGAAAAATGCAATTGGTTTCTCTTGTCCATTCATGTTTTTCTGTAATAGGACAACAGCTACTGTGTGTTCTGATGAAAATGAAAAAATGAAGAAATCCCTTGTAAAATCAGGACTAATGAGAACTGGTGTTTTGGTAAGTGCTTGTTTTACCAGCTCAAATGATTTCTTTGCTTCTAAGGTCCATTTAACTCCTTTTTATATTTTAAGCATGTTTTTCATGTTTCTAAGGAGTTCAGCTAGATTGGGTATGAACCTTCTCAAGAAATTAATATTTCCACTGAAAGATCGAAGTTCCTTGATGTTTCTAGGATGGTTGATTTGCAATATACCATCAATCCTCTTTGGATCTATTCTTATTCCTTCTTCAGATATGATATGTCCAAGAAGCTTACCTTCTTGGAGACCAAACAATGTTTTCTTTGGATTTAAGGACAGTCCAATTTTTTTGCATTTTTCAAAGACTTTTCTCAAGTGAATTAGGTGTTTTTCATCTGTTTTAGAATAGACAGTAATGTCATCTAAGTAAATCACTATGAAGTAACCTATTTCTTCTGAAAATTCAATATCCATGGCTCTCTGAAAAGTGGCACCAACATTCATTAAACCAAAAGGCATTTTCAAATACATGAAAGTACCCCAAGGTGCAGTAAAGGTTGTTTTAAGTTGATCATCAGGATGCACCAATATTTGATTGTAGCCTGAGAAGCCATCTAGCAAAGAAATTCTTCTAGAACCAACTACCCTTTGTAAGATATGATCCATTTTGGGTAAGGGATAATTATCCTTTAATGAGGCTTTGTTTAAGTTTCTAAAATCAATGCAAAGCCTTATTTCTCCTATTTTCTTCCTAACAGATACAATATTAGACACCCACTTTGATTATCTAACAGGGACTATAATTCCAACATCATACATTTTTCTAATTTCTTTCTCCACCAGAGGTAATTGAACAGGGTTAATTTTGCGCAATTTTTGTTTAAAAGGTTTCTGGTTTTCTTTGAGGGGTATCTTATGCTGAATTATTTTTGTATCTATGATTTCATATCTTCATAGATCCATGCAAACACATCAAAAAATTCTTTAAAAAACTTAATATATTTCAATTTAATGTGAGCTGGCAGTGTCTTGGATAATTTGATCATTTTGGGCTTTTCCTCACTGCCTATGTTGTATTCTTCCACTTCAGTTTCTATGGGTTCCATTTTTGGCTTTTTTGCCACATCATTCAAATCAAACAATTCCTTTAAAGGGACCAGTCCTTTTGGAAAGCTTTGGTCTTTAGATTGCAACACTTCTAAGTCTTCATTTTCTAAAACTGTGCTATTCTCTGTTGCATGATTGGGCTCATAGGTTAACGGATTTATTTCAGCAATCTTGGGATACTTTTCTTCTTCAACAAGTGGGTTTTCTTCAATAGGACAGTCTTGTTCACACTCTGAATCTGAGTTCGATGTTTCAAATTCATTTTTGGACTGTAGGAAGTCTTCTATTTGTTTATATCCATAAAAAACTTGCCAATATCTTTCATTATCTGGGACAGCTGGTCTAAATTTGACTTGGGTGGTGCATTTTTTGGCTTCATAAGGTGTTAGACAAGTTCTAGCAGCAAAGGCTAAACCATTGGCAAGGACATTTTGGTTTCTTGGGACAAAGATAAGTTGGAATTCATCAAATGTTTTTAACAAGTCCATGGCATCATCTCTATAGGCTCTAAGTCTGGGATGTTTAGCATTGTACTCCCCATTTACTTACCTAATAATCAACTCTGAATCCCCGTGAAATTTTATCCTTTTGGCCCCTAATATTTTCAATAAATGCAGGCCTAAAAGGAGAGCTTCATACTCAGCTATGTTGTTTGTACATTGAAAATTTAATCTATATGAATGCCCCTCAACATGATTGTTTTCAGTGTTGTGTATCCATATGCCTGCTCCTGCATCATTTTTAGTGCAAGACCCATCAAAATTCATGCTCCAAAGAGGATTGTTTTCATATTTGTCATTTATTTCATTTCTGTCCTCTCTATCTTTTTCATTATTCTGTTCTGTACAAGGGTCTGTACCATGTTATTTTTTAGTTTTTTCTTCAATATTCTCAATTTTTTGAAGATTCATCTTTTGATTTTCTTGATTGGTACTATTTTTATGACTGTTTTGGACCTCAAGATCCTTAATCTGTTTGCTGTAAATTTCTAAATTAGAAAACTGCTTTTTAATTTCCTCCTTAAATTCCTTTTCATCATTTGCTGCCACTATGTTTGGAAGTGTCATGACCACTACCTTTGATGATGTTTCATTGACTAATTCTTGCTCATTAGGAATATCATCATTATACAGAATGAAAAAGTCAAGTTCAGTGTGTATGGAATAGATAGGAGAATTAACTGGTCTTTCTTGATTACTCACCATGTATTTCATGTGTATTTCCCTATAGAGTCTTCTAGGTTGACTGAAGATAGGGATGGTGGCATAAGTCATATCCATCTGCATAGTGCCTTGTAACTTAGTACCCCATGATCTTGAAAGGAGCATGCCATATTTGGGGGGTATATCAGCCACTACAATGTCCATCACTAAGCTCTTGGATGGTATTTGGGCTTAAGTTAACACCGAGGTCCTTTATTAGGCCTATGAATCTCGCTCTACTTGAATCAAAGGAATATAAATCTTTGTAGGGTCTAGTCACCTCTAAGCCTAATCTTTCCATTATTACCTTGGGCATGAGGTTGTGTGATGCTCCTGAATCAAGCATGGCATTACGAAAAATATTATCATGGATGTTCAAACTGATGTAAAATGGAGGGCTAGTTCCTTCTTGAAATTTTCCTTCAATTTTTGGTCCAAATATGAGCTTTGGGGTATCATCATTTAAGTTAACTGTGTCATGAACATTTTCTATGTTCAAAGCTTTCAAAATTTGGCCTCTATATACATTTTGAGTGACTAATTCAGTGAGTGGGATAGATATTTTGATTTTGGATACTTCATTCTCCAGGCTAAAAGGAATCTGGTTTTTCAAAATGTTTGATTCAGCCTTGTTAGTCACTACTTGTTCAACAAAATCAGCTTGTTGATTTCTAGTATTTACAACAATTAAAATAGTTTTTCAGGAGTATTGGCTGAGGTGCTAGTGCTGCTGGGGTTAACACTCTGTTTTTCATTGGCTTGGGTGTTTTTCCCTTTGTTTGGATCAGAATTTACAACCAATGTTTTATGAATTTCTGCTATCTTTTTGGAAACATTTTCAAGGATGTTTTTGGAAAATTTGTCAGAGGTTTTGTTCCTGGGAGTCTCTTGATTCTTTTTACATCTCAGGTCATATTGTTTAGGTGATCCTATGATGGCATTTTCAGAGTCTTGTTCATAATAATCAGTTTCTATTCTTCTATCATCATAGGGTGTATATAGACCTTGTTTTCTTTCATGGAGGAAATCAGAATCCTCATTTCTTACTCCCAGCATGTTTATGTTGTCATCCTCTATTTTTTCATTGGTTTCTTCATCCTCATTCACATAATTTTCTTGGAAAGGGGGTCTGATCTGTTGATCATCCTCTCTTTGTTTGTTTTGAGGTTGATTTCTCCTAAAGTTATGATTCTGATTTTGAGACTGATTTTTGTTTTGGGGAACTGATTGATTTTCCCTAGATTGTGCTCTCTCAAGTATGCTCATTTTCTTCATCATTTCCTCCATAATTCTTTCCATTTTTGAACTAGATTTGGAATGTGCAGTTTCCTCCCTAAATGATACTTTCTTTTCATTCTTCATCCTAGCTCTTTTTTCAATCAGATTTACTTCCACAGCAAGATCCCCTTTTTGCATGTCTTCCAGAGTCAAGGGATCTCTTTCTCTTAGCTGATAGGCCATTTCAGGATCAAATCCCTCAGGAAATTTGGCCAAAGCTGAGCCTTGTGGATGTTTCAAATCTGGGGGTAGTGCATTATAAACACTATTGAATCTAGTGCAATAATTTTGAACACTTTCCCCGGTGTTTCTTTTGAGGTTGTTGTAATATGAAAGTATTTGGAGAGGGTTTTTCTAACTTCCCATTTTTTTAGGAATGACTGATGGAGAGCTTGGAGGTCATTAATACTGTTAAGGGTTAAGCTTTTAAAACATTTTATTGCCTCTCCCCCTAAACTTTGAGCAAATAATCTGAGTTTAACAGTTTCATCATCTATCTCATTTCTATCAAAATAGTCATTCATCTTGTCCACATGTTGTGAAGCAGTAGTAGCACCACTAGCATCATATAATGGAATCTTGGATTGATAGTCCTGTGGAAGATTGAATAAAGGTAAAGGAAGGACTAGGGGAGCATACCATGTTGCCATGATAGGAAGTTGTGGAAAAAATGGGGGGTTTACAAGTGGAGGGTTTATGAAAGGAGGAGGAGGATGAAATGGAGTATTTTGGACAGTGGATGTATGGATAACAATAGTATTTGGACCAGCAAAAGATTGTTGAGCAGATCTAGGGTGAGAAAAACCAAAGTTATGAATGAAATGAAGGTTAGGTGGGGTGGTTTCTCTACTACCAGGATGTTCACCACTATGTTGGGGTGAGTGTGGAGACCTAAAGTCTATCTGATCTTTATCACTAAGTGACTTAGTTCTGAGTGGGTTTATTAAGTCAACTTGTGTATTTTGTAGAGCTAAAAGGTTTTTAGGGACAAAATTAGCTCTATGAATTGGTCTGATAACAGTTGGATTCTTGGATTTAGGAGATTTCCTAAGGATATTTTCTAGATTATCAACTATCTCAGGAGGATTTGGGTCAAGAAAATCTCTAGTGTAAATTCTTCTAGAAGCCACTATGTTGTGTTTTTAGACCAAATGATAAGAAAATTTTAACCAAGTATGACAATTTTTAATAGGCTAACTGATCTTTTAACAAGAAAAATTAGTCCTCAAAGTTTCCTTAACTGAGTTTGTATGATGTTATGATAGAAATGGGTTTCCCAGTGGAGTGTTTAGGTCAATTCAGAAATGTGGAGTCGCCAAGTGGAAATTTTTATCTTTGGGAGGTAAAATGTTTTATGTTCCACCACCACTAATTGGTCTGAATACCAATCTGAAATGTTTTGGGGTTTTTTGAGTTTTTACAGTCCTATGGTTATGAGAGTGTCCTATATCTGTTTCAACACTTAGCTATAGTGATGAGACAAACATATTCTACTCTATAGCTCACTAGCTTATTTCTCCAAGGTTTGATAAGGGTCTGTTAGAATCCTAAGAAGTACTTTAGATTTCCACTGATTTAGACAATTCCTATCATGATTACCAATATGTTTGGTAGTGCCTAAAGAAAGCTGATCTTCTCAAATGAATGTTGAGTGTTTTTTTAAGGGCTTTTTACTCAGAAGATCCCCAGTATGGTCGCAACTCTGTTAGGGTCTCCATAGTTTGCAATATTGGAAAATACAAACGCTGCAGAGCCAACATCAAAACCACTTTGGAATCTTAGGATCTAGCCCTCCTAGATTCAGAGAGGGATCTCTCTATATGAGTGTTTTCAAAGATATGATCTTTAAGGCTTATGATATGATATTAAGCTAGTTATAAAGCACAAGGGTTTTGTTTGTTTTGGTTGGGATGAATATCATTAAAATGAAGGAAGTCTTTTGAAAGGTAAAGTTGTGAGTAGTTCGAAAATGGTTCAGCTGATAGGATTAGTAAGAAACAGTTTCAATCCATTGGGCTATGGAGTCATAAAGGATTTAATTACACAATAAGTTTCAAGAGTGGTCTATGGGGCAATTCATCTATGTCAATAGATCTCTTTAAGTTGATTTTATGGAATGAAACATTAACAGTGACAGAAGCAAAAATATGAGAAAAACAAAGAACAGCCTAAGATCAGGTAAGTACTTTTAAACTAACCTGCTTTTGGCATGCACTTAATGAAGAGACACAAAGTAACCTAAGATCAGGTAAGTGTTTTTAAACTAGCCTACTGTTGATATACTTTCAAGAGAAAACATTAAAAAACAAAGAATAGCTTAAGATCAAGTAAAGACTTTTAACATAGCTTGCTTTCAACATATTCTCAAAGGAAAACATTTATGATAAACATAAAAAGTAGTCTAAGATCAGGTAAGTACTTTTAAACTAGCCTACTTTCAACATACTCTTAAGGGAACTTTTCAAAGCAATTGTTGGAGATAAACTAGAGGACAGGGCTAACCATAAACTTCTCTAGCTCAACTTTAATAAGCAGTCTTTTCAAGAACATTCAAATACAATATCTCAAGTTGTACTCAGGAAACATGGGCTTACCAACACTTCACTCGTTATACTCTATTGAATTAACTTCAAAACACATTTGGAAGAAAACATAAAGGATAAATATTTATCAGTGAGATTTAGGGTACTTCAGAAGTAAATCCTAATCTATATTTGTTGTTCTTTATTAGAGAAAAGTGGACAGAATGAAAACATAGAGAAAATAACAATTATAGTAAGAAACACATCACCATTGACATAGACTAGGATCCCATAAATCAGCTTGTATTTGATGTTCAAACCAGTTAAAATCTTCAAGTACAGTGGGTCTTTACAGCTTCAGACTTCTCATCTCAGCCTATCTTTCTTTTATTACAAAACAGAGCTTCATCAGCTTCAAAGCTATTTACACTTAATGAGTATTCAAACACCAACCTGTATACTGTCTTCTAGAGAAGTATTTATAGAAGAATGAGGAGTGTCTTCTAGAGAAGTATTTATAGAAGAATGAGGAGGTGGAGTGAAAGAAGGCCTATCTGTTAAATTAATGCATAGTAAGTGCTTCTCGACCTTTGAAGGGCCAAATGTAGGGGAAATTTTAAGGATGGAAAATTATTTTGAAGTTTAAAAAATTGGCAAATCTCACTAGTACCTAATATGCAAACTATAAAATGTTTATTGATATATTTGTAAAATTCTTGAAATTTATAAGGATTTTATATATACTCTCTATATAATGTTGGCGATTTTCAACGTAAAATAATTTTATATTGTAAAATTTGGGCGAACCTTTTTTTATGAAAAATGGAAATTGGAAAATCTTTTTTTTTGGAAAAATCATGGAAAATTAGCCCACCTGCGAATATTAGCCCCTAAAATTTTCCATGGCCAAATGGAGAAGTTTTTAAAATGTCTTAACTCTGTTAATTGATTATTACATTAAAGTTCATCAACTTCAGTCATTTTTGTTGACTTTGAGGGCTTTTGGCAGGCTAGAAATTAATTTTGAGCTGTCTTTAGAAATATCTCTGACTGTGTAATTAATATGCACTCTTTTAGATGAAATTAGCTAGTAGGTGGCATTTTGAGGAGTAATATCCTCAATGATGTGGAATTTGGAGGCTTATTTTACTAATCTATCTTTTTTTGTGGCTTTAAAACATTTTTATAACTTTGATTCTGCTTCATGCCCTTATAATCATCTTCGAGGCATTTAAACTGTATCTGCTGACTGTGTTTACTTTCAAAGTGCGTTTTAATATTAAAAATGCATGATTTAAACCTTTAATCTTGAAACCTTGCGCTTTAATCCCTCAAATGGTGCTTTATCCTTAAAATTCGGGATTTAAACCCTTAGAATCCTTAATCTTTGCTTTTGATCTCTTTAACTGTGTTCCTTGCCTTTAAACTATAAGATCATATTTTTAATCTTCAAGCTCATGCATTAATATTTTATCCTTAAGTTTTTGATGACTTCCTCTTAACCCCCTACTATCAATCTTTAAACCGTGTTTTATTATTAAAACTATAGGATTTAAACTCAAATACTTTATTCTTACAAATTTGAACCTTTTCACTTTGACTGTCCGCTGTCCTTCCCTTTAATCCACAGTTCTTTCCCTTTTGTTATGCGCAGGAGGCTTTTAATGCTTTGGGGGGCTTCACTGAAATACAAAATGGCCATGATTTATTGTTTATGGTGTGTAAAATATCCCTTTGGCCCTTTTGCATCTGTTTTGGGCTACGAGGATCATAACCTTCGGCTCCGTCCCTTTACTAAACTGCGGGGAGGGTTTCTGCTTCAAAAATCATCATAGAACCTGCAAAAATGCAATAAACTATTATAAAATCTTGTGTTATGAGGGAAATAATGCATGCAAAGGCTATAGGAGGCATAGGAGCAGTGCAGAGGGGGTGAGTATGTAGGCAGAAGAATTTTATGAAGAAAACTGGCGAAAATCCAGTTTGAAACTGTATTTGGCGCAAATTTGGGCAAAGCGATTTTTGGAAAACCACCGGCGGTTTTTGCGTAGTAAAAGGGCGGCAAGTTGTTTAGCCCAGAGGGAACGCGATCCAACCATATTGTGCCACGCTTCCTCTACAATACCACTGGTCTCGTGTGGGTTCGGGCAGTTAAACCTCGGCACAGAAAACTGCACGAAATGAAATGCGCACCGTCGGATGAGAAGGGACAGATCCAACAGTGCAGGGAGGAGGCGCATCAGAAAGCTACATGGCGAGAGGCTATGGTGGGGTACAAGTGTCAGCATAGGATTGGGAGAGCGGTTTACGTAGTGGATGGTAGGCCTCGGCTGAGTTGGGTCTCGGGTGTAACCAAGAGTCGTTGGATTAAAACAAATGAATGGCAGAGATTGGTGAGGAGGGTGACAGATAGAAAGATTTCTGGAGATCACAGGGTGAAACGTGGGCCGTCATATCCTATGGATCTACGGTGTAGATCTCATCGGGATATCGTTATCAGAGCGGACAAAATATAAAGAAAAGGCATGTTTTTCATGGAAATACCAATGCGATGGGGGTTTAGCATAAGCACTGGGGTATGGTCACCTGGAGGAGAAGGTTTAAGTGCTCAGGGGCTTAAGGCCTTTAAAATGGGGGAAGAGGTTTTTTAGGGGTTTTTATATGTTTTTTTGGGGTTTTTTAAGGTTTTTCAAAGTTCCGATAGAGCGAAAAATTAGGGGTTTAAAACCATTTGAAAGGGATTTCATGGTTTAAAAAGGATTTTTAAGGGAATGGAGAGTAAATGAAAGGGAATAAGGGGTTTTTAGAAAACAGTTTTCAAAGGGAACAACAGGCCTAACTTGGCGGATTTCTTCTAAGGGAACAACAGTATTTTGAAGGGAATAACACTTAAGGAACATCATTGTTTAAGGAACAACACACTTAAGGAACATCACTGTTTAAGGAATAACATTGTTAAGGAACAACACTTAAGGGACAACACTGTTAGGGAACAACAGACTTCAAGAATGAGCAGTTTTGTATGAAAATAATCTCTTGAAGGCTTAGGACCTGATTTAGCCATCATTTTCTCTGTCAAAAATTTACTGATGGCTAACATATACTTCGTAACCGGGTTACTACCTTAGGGTGAGGCTCTAAGGTATCCAATCCCTGCTGGGAGAGTGAACCTAGACAGATTTCAAAGGAGGCATTGCGGTGGTGCGAATCTTACTGAGGGGTGCATCAATATTGAATCAGTGACAGATGTGGCCAAGCGGTGTACTTTGTCTATTATTGTGCGACTAACGGGGTCGTTTTCTCCACATCAGGCATTGGGCCCACAGGTGGGAGTTTTACGCCATTTGAGGGGCAGGCATTTTTTCATTTTTTCCCACTTTTGTTTTGATGGTATGGTGTCGCAACTGAACAGGGTCCAACGTGGATCCAAGTCATTTGCGTACACTAGCATCCTGTGCAGAATTATGTATGAGAGGGTGGTGTTGTTGAGGCTTGTTGTGGCAATGCCTATTGGGGGGACGCGGGAGCCACGCATGAGGAGGTGGGCTCCGGTGATGCCGCATGGCAGTGGTGGCATGGTGGGTCATTATTGGAACAACACGACGTAGACCTGGTTTGAGGCCAACCCACAGATGTTCCTACCATATCTGTATGTGGGTATGGACTTTTAGGGTGATCCATATATGGGTCTCTCATTCGGTTATGTTTGGGGGCCTGCAGGTATGTGTTATATTGTTTCTACATTTGTTCACGTTTTTATGTACTTGTGTGTTTGTTATTGACACTGACATGATTTTTGTTACTCCTACAGATGTTGGCGAGGTAGGTCGCCCAGTGGCCTGTTTGGTGGGTCAGGATCCTCTGCTACGACCTCGTGGTGGTCAAGTGGGAGGTGGCGCAGGTGGATCGGGTGGTGGTGCCGGTGGACCTAGCAGGGATGATGTTGGCCCTTCTAGTGAGGGCAGCAACTTGGTGGCAGCTGAGTTGCGGCCAAGCGAACTCGTGCAGATGCGGCTGAGGCATGCATTGCAGTACTTACGACTTAGGTGGCTGCTCTAGAGGACTTCAGGGGTCGAGTGCACCACTTGACCCAGGCGATGCCTACTCGAGGTTTCATTGATGACTTCGAGGAGGTTTGGCTAGAGATGGTGATGGCCAGCAAGAGGGATTATCGGCCCACTCTATGACGGGTAGCTTTTGCAGTGGTGACAACAGCTCCAGTGGTGGCACCAGGAGCAGTGGTGGGCCCAAGTGCTCCTCTTGAGGGGGCAACCCCCTAGAGTAGTTTTGTACATAGGGAAAGCACCCACTATGAGGATGCTTCCCTTATTTTTGATGACCTTTGTGTCTTCGGGCTGGCCAGTGGGCCAGCGATACTATTTTTTCTATTCAGATACACATATTTTTTGATATATATACGAGAGATATTTTTTTGCGACTTTATATGGTATGCTATCTATTTTGGTTTATATATTTTTTGTTATGCTGATGGATATCTATGTTTTTGGTTTTTTATGTATGATTGTTTATTCACGATGCATTCCAGTCTAGGATATTGTTAGCTATGTGATCAGCTATTTGGTTTTGATTCCTTGATACATGTGAAAATGTAATGTAATCAAATTGTCTGCTTAATCTTTTGGCACGCAAATATTTTCTAAACAGGTGTGTGTCTCTGGTCTCAAGTGTTTGGTTTAACTGTGATACTACAAACTGGTAATTGAGGTAGATATGCATATGGCGGATGCCCTAATGGAGGGCCTCACACATAAGTCTGATGACGACATCATATTCTGCCTGATTGCTTGTTGCTGATCCGATGCACACGCCGTTTGAACAAAATGGTGAACGGTCAGGGTGGTAGATGACCCAGGTGGCTACAGCTAAGTTTTGCGACCATCGTGATGCTCCATCAGCAAATCTGAAATAGGGTTCGAGTTGGTGATACATGGTGGCACTTTGAGTGCATTTTTTACATAAGTCTTTGGGTCAAAACATACTTTGGTGTTGGGGTTTTTGTGTACTCTAACTCTAGGGGACAAGGGTTGTTGGGGCCCTTATGGGTAGAACTTATAAAGGTTAAGGCTGTTGACGGGGTTAGTGAGGTCAGTCCCGTCCATTTCCATCAAGATGTATGCCCCCTGTCGGAGGCAATGTTTGATGATATAGGGTCCTTTCCACAAGGTTTCAAATTTTCCTGGACCTAAGGCCTCTTTTACAACATCGTAGCGAAGGAATAATTCTCCCTCGATAAATGAGTGAGGGGTGATGTGGTGGTGGAATTATGCTTTCACCCTTTTCTTATGGGCCTCACTGTGTTGTAGCGATTTTCGCCGACTTTCGTCAACTAGCTCTAGTTGTACTAGGCACTGTTCTAAAGGTTGGGTGTCATCAAGGAGTTTGATGGCAGCGTGCAGGTTTGGGATCTCGTGCTCTATGGGAATCATGACTTCAATCCTATATACTAAGTGGAAGGGAGTAAAACCAGTGGACGTATTAACAGCCATGCGGTATGCCCACAGGGCAGAGAAGAGCATGTGGTGCCAATTGGTCTTGTGGTTGTTCACCATGCATTGTAACATAGTTTTGAGTACTTTGTTAATGGCTTCTACCTAGCCGTTGGACTGGGGGTAGTATAGTGAAGCAAATTCGTGAGTGAATCCAAGATGATGAGATAGCTCCTTGAAGACTTCATTTTCAAAGTGTTTCCCGTGGTCAGAAACTAACTCTTTGGGGATGCCAAATTGGGCGATCACGTAGTTGAACAAAAATCAAGTGGCAGTTTCTACTGTGTTATCGTATGTGGGCATGGCCTTGGCCCACTTGGTGAAATAATCGATAGCCACGATGATGTATTTATGGTTGCCTGATGAGGCTGGGTTACAAGTCATGAAGTCGATTCCCCATTTACAGAAGGGGCCGGCTACAATGACAGGGTGTAGAGGAGTGGGTGGTGGTCTTGCTTTGTGGGCGAAGCGCTGGCACTGCTCACATCTTTTGACTATCGTGATACAGTCACGAAATAGGGAAGGCCAAAAATATCCTGCCCGTAGGAATTTTTGGGCAGTAGCCATTCTAAATAGGTGGCTGCTACAAGCACCTGCGTGGCAGTCATTCAGGGCTTTCTCTGCTTGCTTGTGAGTTAGACATCAACGCAAGATTGTATCGATGCCTCTTCTGTATAAGACATCTCCCATGAGGAGGTATCGAGGGGATTGCTGACGTATGTGCCGATGGTCATCTCTCGTGAGGTGAGGTCTGAACTTTTGGGTTCACAGGAATAGGAGAATATCCCCATACCAAGGGTTGTCAGTTGCTACAAAGAAAATATGTTCATTTGGTAGAAAATCATTTACTGGTGATCCTTTGGAATCTCATGGGAGGTCGGTAATGAACTCTGCTAGGGCATGTGCCTTTTTGCTTTTGAGAGAGCGAAACTGCAAGTCATATTCTTGGATAATGAATATCCAATGGGCATACTTGTGGTTCATTAGTCAGCGCATGAGTAGGTATGTGATGGTATTAATATCTGCTATGATCGTGGTAGTTTTCAAGATGATGTAGTGACGAAATTTCTGGACTGTGTGGATTAATGCCAGGGAAGTTCTTTCTTCAGGCTCATATCTAAATTCTGGGCTTGATAAGGTTTTACTGACATAATAAATTACGTTCTGCCTCCCATCTAGGCCCTCCTAAACCAATACTCCGGCCAACATGGATTCGGAGGCTGATAGGTACAGGATATAATCCTTGTTATAGTCTGGGGGACTGATAAGTGGTGCCGAAGATAATGTTTCTTTCAGTGCATTGAATTCTTGCTGGGTGTGATCATACCATTTAAAGGGGATGCCTTGGTGGAGGAGGCGCAAGAAACCTTGAGCACAGGTGGCATAATCTGGGACAAAATGTCTCAGAAAATTAGCCTTCCCTTGCAGGCTTTGGAGCTGCCTAAGGGTTCGAGGTGGGGCGACTTCTTTAATGGCTTGGACCTTTAAAGGGTCTACTCGAATCCATTGTTGGGACACAATAAAACCTAATAGTCTTTTGGCGTTGACACAGAAGACGCACTTGAGAGGGTTTAAGCGCAGGTTGTATTGACGGCATCGCTGGAATACCAATTGTAGATCCTTAAGATGGTTGGAGCGCTTCTTGGAGCATACCATAAGGTCATCCAAGTAGGTGAGGATAAGGTGTGCCAAGTCATGAAATATGTAATTCATGGCCCTTTGGAAGGTGGCTTCGACATTTTTTAGGCCAAATGGCATTACCTTGTATGCGAATGTGCCCCAGGAAGTAGTGAACACAGTTCTGTACCGATCTGTATGGCGGATCTGGATTTGATTGTAGACGGAGAACCCATCCATAAAGGATAGGGCCTCATGGCCAGCACAAGCATCGATAACTTGGTCGATGAAAGGGGTGGGATAATTGTCTTTAGGACAAGCTTTGTTCAAATCCTGAAAATTCGGTGCACACGCGTATTGTGCCCTGTTTTTTCATGACGGGAACAGGGTTAGAAACCCAAGACGTATAAGTGATGGGGTAGATAAACCCGACTTTGTGAATCTTGTTGATTTCTCGTTTTATTTCTTCTGCCTTGGATGGGTGCAGTTGGCGTTTTTTTTTGCGGACTGGGGTTATGTTTGGCCAAGTGTCAATATGGTGCTCTACGATAGTAGGACTAAGCCTGGGCATTTTTTAGTAGTCCCACACAAAGATATCTCTATACTCTTGTAATAGTTTGGTATAAGAGGTTACCTCTTCTAGAGAACATGCTGCCCCCAACGAGATTTCTTCGACCTTTGTCAGATTTTGAGATATGTTCACCTTGATGGTGGGCGAAATATTCGACATATTTCCCTCCTCAAACACATTCGGCGTTGGGATCGGGTTTTTGAACCAATCGACCTTTCCTGATGGCAGGAAGTCCTTCGATTCGATCGCATAGATCTCTGGTTTAGTTGTCTTGTTAGGACTGACCATTTTCTTGGGGAGAAATAACGAGCGGTGATGCATTTTATCCCATGGGTAATCAGGCTTCGTCATGGTTTCTAGGATATCCTCATCCGAATGAAACAAGGTCCTGAAGGGGGATTGTTCCTTTGTAGGTTTATACTGAATGGCGGTGATCCAATTGGAGCTGGTTGAAAATCATGAAAAAATATTCCATCATGGCTATGGTGGAACCAGACGCGCTCAATAGAGTGCAGACAAGTTGGGTCTGTACTATCGTAGGAACAACTACTCTTGTAGCTGCAGTTGTCTCGATGCTTGTGGTAGATGAGTAGACAGCTCGAGTCATGGTTCCGATGCACAATTTCATGAACTATATGTGGTGCGTCACGTCGTCGGCATTTGGCGGGGGGCGGATCTCCCTAATTGGTCATCCTCCATATGGCCATGACGGGGTGGATGTATTTGTCACATCCTCTTGGGTTGTTGAACTGTTCATGGATTCCTAGTCCGTACCATCTTCTTGGGAGATGTGGACGATGGTCGATCGCATACAGGCTAAAGCTGTGCGGAATCTTGGGATGTAGTTACAACGATATATTTGGTTCCTTTTTTCGGGAACGTGGCATTGAGGTGTTTGCTTCAGAGCTGAGGAGTGGTTTTAAATCATCCAAATCCGGACACATGTGGGTAGGGTGTCCTATGACATCACATATAGCACAGGCTGATGAATCCCTTTGCATGGTGGGGGTTGTTAAGGTCCTATAATAATAAGGTTCATAAATTTTTAATTGACTTTAATAGTCTTGTAATTATGTACATACCTTGCTTTCCATAAGATTTTTCCCATATTTTGAAAAAATGAAAAATAATAAAAAAGCCAAAAAGAGGGTAAAAAGTCCTAAAATAAAGATCAAAGGACTTAGAAAAATATAAACCCCAAAGGAAAATAAATAAGGTTTGAAAGTGAGCAAGTCCAAATGCCACTACTTTTACTTTTTACTGCAAGAATAATGATTATGTTCAGAGTGTCAATAAATCCCATAATCCATGATCAGTTCAACAGTTTAATCTTAAATCTTCATGTTTCAATTTCATGTTTTAGATAGTGAATAAAGATTTGTCGAACAATTTAAACTTGAAAAACCAGTAGATAGTTAGAGAATAATGAAGAGCTCAACAGTTTAATCTGAGCCCTCGGATGAAATAAGGTAGATCTAGATAGTTTTATTCTTTGAAATAAAATGTTTTAAGGTTGCAAGACTAAATGCACCTACAAAATGAAGAAAAAATGTTAGAAATAAAGTTGGGTAGGTAGAAAACAGTTGGGAAATCATGTAATAAAGCATTAATGGGAAAAATCACTAATTTCCCTTCCCCTATAAGTATTAAGTAATCTAAGCTTTCAGTCAAACAGGCTCATATCATTTCTCTCAATTTTGTTAGGACCAGACCCAGGGCTCGATGACTGGCTAGTTAAAAATATTGAGTTCTTATGTTAAACCTACATTTATCATCATTTACCTTCATTTATACATTAAAACCCCTTTTTTCCTAAGTAAAGACACATTCTTAGTTAGTAAATATAAACCCCAAATAATTAACTTCATCCTTTCAAAATCATTCATAAAACCCTCAAATTACATTTATCCTAAGTATTAATGAAGTACATATAAAACTGGGCAATGCTTTATTTTATACTTTACTTAGAGATAATATGTGTTTTGTTTCCCTTTTTTCATATTAACTTTTAACCTATTTTTACTAAATCCCTAAAATTACACCTACCCGTAGATATTAATTCTCCTATAACTAAATAACCCCCAAAAACCCACTATTATAAAGTTTAGACCATAGTTAAATATTCCACGTGCATAAAATAAAGACCCCACCTATAAACCCTTTGGTCTAAACTTATCATTAATTAAATACCTTGCCCCTATAGTTTTTTAAACTATTCAAAAGGTTTAAAACTGTATAATATACCGGCTCCCACATATGTTTTATTAAAACATTTCACAAATGTTTTAAATGGAAATACATTACATTACTCCCCCACCTATATTTTTTATAACCCAAGGTTTTTGAATTAAACAAATGTCTATTAATAAAGTTCAAAACCCCTCCACTCATATAAAAGACCCGGCCCCACCTATCATTCCAATGCAACTCACGAACTAATCCCAGCCAATCGCATTCAACCTCCAGATCGAACAGTCGACATTCAATATCGCGCAGAATAGATGTGCGTTCCTACAAATTCCAAAGCCACACAAAATGGGTGGTTTCGCATTAACCTCTCTCCTCCACGTGGCCTTTCTTCATTGGATCATGTGGGTTGAGTTCAATACAACTTACCACCCAATAGTCTCGCGATAACCACTCGCAGTTTTAATCCATTCAAACTCCGAAACCGCCCTCTCGCCTGATGCGACTTACATTCAATGCCAGATTAATACACCCGGAATGCATAGTAAACCTTTGTAAAAGCATTTCATTCATCAAATATTCTTTCACTTTAAACCAAAACCCTTTGCAAAGTTTCCCTAATTGTAAAAACACATTTTTAAGCCATTTTCCACCCTTGTTTACGCCCAAAGCCTGCAAACATTTACCCTGCAAACCTCTAAAGACTACTGAGGAGCTCCATGTTGCTCCAGATAAGCTACTGAAGCCTTCAACTCAGGAAAGAACCTCAAGAAACTCTTCCAAAAAGCAGATACCTGCATTACAACAGGTTTTTTTCTAAAAAAATCAAACCTGCAATCAATTTGAAAACCTTTTAAAGAAAAAATAGTCTAAAAAATTGATTAAATAAACTGCCAAAAAGTCTCAAAAACAGGCCAAACTTTGGAAAATTTTTCCCAGAAACCCTTTTTCTCTGCAGTGCACTATTTTGAGGAAATTGGTGAAATTTTAACAGTTTATTAGTCTATTTCAAGCCCTGAAATAAACCAGAAAACCTTGGCAGGTACCCTAAACCCTCTTTGATCATTTTAAAAGGGTTTTCAGCCCTATTCCCATTAAAAATACTCAGAAAACCCCTATTTTCTGTTTCAAGCCAATTCTAAAGCCTCCAAATCTCTTTTATAGGCCTAATTAAACAGAAAAACCAAAGAAAAGCCTATACTTTTCCAAATTTTCCCAATTAAGCCTCTGCTAAAAGTAAATTGTCTCTGCAAATTGTTTAAACTTGCAGAAGCAGATCAAAATGCTTAAAAACTAGAGTGCAAGCAAGCCTGAAGGTTCTAAAGCACCTAAACCTACCCCTGCCATGACTCCAAGTACTAATATTGTTGTCAATCCATTGCAACCACCTGTCGTTGATATTGAACACATTCCCCTTGATGATACTGATTGTAAAATAGTTGATCCCATTGTCGAATTCAATCTGTTAGATATCCATAATTGGTGCTATGAGAAGTCATTAGATGATCATGAAGAATTTCATATTTGGAATCCAATTTGCCCAAATATGTAGTCCCATTGACTCACCCTTGTCAGAATATTATTAGGTTGTGTTAGCAGTACTATATTCCTGGAAAAAGAGCTATTGTGAATGCCAGTAAAGAAGTCCTATTTACCATCACTGCAGAGTTAATTAACCAAATGTTGCAGCTTGAACCTGACCCCCAAGCAATACATTTGTCTATTGAGGCCCTCACCAAGCTATACATTGGCCTATATTTTTCTAAAAGGTTCATGATTTTTCATACTTTTATGCCTCTGCATGTAGAAATTCCCAAGTTAAATCCTCCATATTCTACTGCTAAATTTCCTGAAGGTTCAAGACATGTAATTTCCATGCTCTCTTTCATACTTGGATATTTCACTGATGAACACACTGATGAATCCATCTTGGGATTCTTATCCACCTTTTCCCAGGTCAACCACCTTCAGTCATGTTTGATTATGCTAGTTTCATTGCTGATAGTATCCATTATCAATTGACAAATTTGCAAATAGAGGGAGTGTTTAGATATACTTTCTACCTTTTCCACATGTTCTTATACTTCCAATCAGATAATTTTTCAATAACTCTTCAAAAACTTGACATAGAGTCAAATCCTCTATCTGTCATTTTTTGGACATCATTACTCAGAAAAGTATGTATAGATTTCAGCTATTCAGAGTTTTCAGATTTATTTTTAAATCTAGTGATTACCATGTTGACCAAGAGAGAGCAGCCTAGAATAAATGAGGAAATGAAGAAATTGTAGTTATCATAACGAGATTAAGGTTGGTGACTAGTATTTGTATGAGAAATATGCGAAATTACGAGTTTTTGGACAAACTTGTTGCCTTACAAGTTACCCAAACATCCTTTAATGAGGATATTTGCCTTGGAGTATATCGAGCGGATCTAAACTCTGATTCAATCAATTTCATGGCAGCTAAGAAGAAGACCCAATTCAAACTTAAAAATCAAATTGGAGCCCATTCATATGCGATCAGGATGCGGAAAGGAAGCAACAAATCAACTATTGGAATATAAATTTGAAGAGGTTTCCCTTAGGAAGCCCCATATGATCCACAAGGGATCTTGATAAAACTAAGGAGTAAAATGCAAATTAACACCCTTTATACTTGAATCTAAACCAAAAAATAGAAAAAGCTTGCCAATCAGCTTGAATGGATTGAAAACACATTAATAGATGTAGTGCGAAAAAGTTAATACTAGCAAATTCCTTGTCGTACCTTGAAATTTGTAGATCAACCAGAGAAGTCCATCAAAAGAATAAGGGAAGAAGGAGCCTATGTGGAAGAGACTACAATAGAAACAAAGTTCAAGATCATTTATAAAAAAAAACCAAAATTAGATACATCAGGTAAAGGAAAGGTAATAATAGATGTTGAAGAAACAGAGCCTCTTAATACCAACACAAATTTTCCAGAGACAAATGTAGCTACTGTAATTATCAATCAGCCAAATCAAAATGAATAAATCAATAATGAAGACACACAACTGATGGAAAGATAGTAAAAGCAATGGAAAATATGTCTTTGAATAAAAATGAGATTAACAGATTGACAAAAATGGTTGAAAATATTGAAAAATCAACTAAATTAGCTCAAGTAAATGCTAAGACACATGAAAAAAATGCCAACAGATTGAGTGAAGAGCTAAAGAGGTTGCAAAAATAATTAACTCTCAAGGATAAAATATCATACATAAAAAATTACCTTTGGAATAATATCATTGAAGCCATCCATGATGTATGGCTTTCAATTCAGATATTTTTTGAGCAAAGAGAGTTATTATTGGCAGCCCAAGCAGAAATCCAAAAGACTCAAACTGATTTAGCTGACAAACCAGAACAAGTTGTAAGGCTAATCAATTTCCTTAACAGAAAGAATAGACAGGAGTTGGAAGAGCTCAAAATAATAGACAGAACAACAACTATCCTAGAATTTAGGAAAGTCACCACAAAGAGAAATTTGATGAGGCAACTTGAAGAAAAATGTGAAGGTATGAATACTACTATAACTAGATTCATGGTTAAGTTCAAAAATTTGAAGCAAAAAGGACTTCCTGATATCATGGTTATTAATGATAAATTAACGCCTCAAAATTACTATGACAAGAAGTTAAGAGAATTTTCCAAGGAACAGGTAAATAAGCCAACAGGTCAAGGCATCCCCATAGGAAAAGTGTTACTGAAGAGTTTTTGAAGATTTATTTTACTTACAGTATGAGATCAAACACTTGTTTGTCATCAAGCCCACCTTTGATAGATATACAGAAGTTGATGAGAATTTTAGGAAATTAAAGAATATTTAGATTCCTAAAAATGAGGATTGGCAAGCTCTCACAGATTTAATGTGAAGGATAAAAACAAGCAGATGAAAAGAAGACAAAAAACCATTTTCAGAATTACAGTCAAAACAGAGTTTATTTACAGCAGTAAACAATTTTGACTAAAGGTTAAAGAGTATCAGTTAAAGAGTATAAGTGAATAAAGAGTATCCGAGAAAGAGTATCAGACGAGGCAGATTAGATTAAGAAAATATCTAAATGCCAGCAAGGAGGACACCAAGGCAACCACCTGCTTTATCCTCAAAACTGTTTCTATTTCTTATGGATAAAATAGGACAGCTTGCTGATTTGTTAAGCAATTGTCTCTACTTTTATTGTAAAGATATTTTATTTTCCTAAGTTAATTCCTAGAAGTAATCTAGGATATTTTGTAAAACATTATGTATAAATACTTCATCTTTAGAAGTATTTTGTGTGGAATAAAATTATTGGGATTTTTATAGTCATTTATTCTTGGACTTTAAATCTTTTGTGTGTCAAAACTTCGAGTAGTAGGCTGGATCAAAGCAAATTGGCATCATACTTCAGGATCCCTGTGATGAGCTATTTGGAGTGAAGTATTTTCTTCACTTCTCATTTTTTCTTTTCTCTGTTACATGCATCCATTTATGTTTATGCTAAATCTGAATGTATAACTAGGAGTATTACTACAAGATATGTTAATAGAACCCTGTTTTTAACTAGTTATCATTTATATGTTTTCCTTTGATTTCCAGTGTAGAGGATTTTTAATTGCTCCCTCATTCGTTTGACCTCTCCTAATACTTCCATTTTCCGTATTTAAGGATTCTTAAGTGCCCTTTATCCTGATCATATCCTCTCACAAAAAACAACTTTCCAAGATCTCCAAGGGTTATCTATCTTGCTCTAAAGACATTTGACCTTTTTACCCTTGATCCTAGTCCTGTTAGCTTGATTTTGACTCCATAGCCCAATGGAAAAATATATTTCCCACTATCCATATTCCTTTCAAGTGATTTTTCCACCAAATCTATCAAAACCAAACCAAAACTGCACTTTCATAGCTAGCCTAATATTCAAAAATTAAAACAAAGTTAAACTTTAAAGAGAGAGCCCTCTCTGAACCCTAGGAAGGCTAGATCCTAGATTTTGAAGTAGGTTTGTGGTTACCTCTAGAATTCTTTGACTAAAAAACCAAAATTACACAACTTAAGAATTACTAGAGTGATAACATCACTGGCGACCATACTGGGGAACTAACCAATCTTCAGTCTTAAAACTAGTCTTAAAGAAAATATTTATATACATCCTTTTACTTTAAGATTGCTTTTATAAGTGGTGTATATTGAAAATAGTAATTCTAGCTTCTAGGAAAGTTTATTATACCAGGTCTAACCCGGATCCTAAGCCTGCAGTTATAGTAGACAACCTAGACCGAAATGGTAAAAAGAAAAAACAATCAGAAAATTTAGAAGCTGAAGCATCATTAAAGAGAGTCAATTCATTACCACAAGAGTTAGTAATTCTGCAAGATATTGATTTTCATCTGAAATTTGAGCATTCTTTATTTAGAAAAAAATCTGAAAGTGATCTTAAAACTATTGTTTTAGACCCTGTTTTAATTTCATTTTTGAATACAAAAAAGAAATATATTACAGCAAATTTGAAAACACAGAAAGTTCAAGATCATACTAAAATTGAAGAGCTTAATGTTACTATTCTCAAAGATATTGATGAAGCTATTGAATTGGCTCAATTTTTTACCTATGCAAACAAACCTCCAATTTCTCAATTGCATACCACAATAATACTAGCTAGAGATTCATCTTTGTATGTTGTTACATCATTTATAAATTCTACTACCAGCTCATCTACAGATCCATTTATCCCTAGATTACCTTTAAAACCTAGAGTATTATTTCCACCAATCACTTCATCCACTATATCCATCAGCTCACCTTTTGATTTCCTAAACACATCATCCTCATTTCCTAGTAGTTCTATATACATTCCAATTTTCCCAACACTTCAAATACATTTTTTAGTTCATCATCTATCATTTCTAGCACAAATCCAAGTAGTTCTACTTTACCTCCTAGCCAAGCTAAGCTTCAAGCTATGGCTGCTAGATATGCTCCCCTAGTCTTACCCCAACAACTTCATGACATCCCTCAAGACTATCAAAATAAAATACCATTGTTTGAGGGAACTACCCAATATACTTCTCAGCAACACATTACTAAGATGACAGACTTCTTTGAAATTTATGAGATTGATGACTCAGATGTTCAAATGAGGCTGTTTGCACAAACTTTGACTGGAGAAGTTAAGAGGTGGTTTAAAGATTTAGCTGCTAGTAGTGTAATTGATTTAGCTGTATTTCATAGATTGTTTTTAAATAAATGGTAAAAGAAAAATAATCCCCTCCAATTATTTTCTGAATTTGATTCCATGAAAAGAGCTCCAAACGAGTCAGTCCAAGATTACTGCACCAGATATAATAGTGTCTATAATTATATCCCTACAAATATTAAACCTACTCATTATTCTGTTATGCTCAAATTCCCTGATGGATTTGATGCATATATGGCTTATCAATTAAGGGAAAGAGATGCAGACACCTTAGAAAAAATGCAAACAGATGCAGTTAATGTAGAAGTAAACATTTTAGCCAGAAAATCTAAACTCAAAAATAAAAGAAGAGTGACCATTAAAGAAGAAACTGCCAATTCAGACACAAAAATAGATGTGATAGCTAAAAACTTAGAAAGGATGATGGATAGACTAGATAATATAGAAATAAGACCTCAATGGGATAATCAACAACAAATCATAAATCCCAATTTTAGGAAAAACACAAATTCTAGAAAAGCAAAAGAAACAGCCCCAGACCAAACAATAAGACCCCCATTCCAAGAGAACTATGCTGAAAGTTCTCAGAATAATGATAATGATGAGGATGCTATAAATATAATGGGAATAGATGAAAATAATACTATTTTCCTTACTTAGGAAGATCAAGAATTGTTTGAACTCCAAAAACTCAAATTAGATTCTAGTGAATCCTTTGATTATAAACAAGGTTATGATTATCCTATAAATGAAATACACAGTCAATATAACCTTAGAAACAAGAAAAACAATGAGTCTTCTACCAAGAAAACTTCCCAAACTCAAAATAAAAAAACAATAGAAGCTCCTAAAACAAAAGTTCTGCAAATTCTCCCAAGGGAAAATAAGCAAAACTCAAGTTCTTCCCAAAAAATTTCTAGTCCTAAAAAAGCATCAAGCCCTAAAATTGTTGATATTACTGATGAAGTTTCTCAAGCTGCAAAAGATTCAAAAAAACCTACTGCTGCTAAAGTTTCTAATTCTGTTAAAACAACAAATTTAGATTCTAAAAAACCTTCTGTTGATCCTAAAACAATAGATCCAAAAACTATTACTTCAAAAAAATATGCTGATAATTCTAAGTCTGAAAAAACATCTATTGCTTCACAAAAAATCCCTAAAAAAAAAGTTAGAAGTAGTAAAACACAAGAAACACAAACAAAGAATGTCAAACCACCTGAAAATGAAAAAATAGCTGTAGAAAAACAAGACAAACCAACACAAACTACAGTTACCAAAGAAGAATTGATTCAAATTAGTAAAAATCAACCTACATTCAACATACAATCAGAAATTGCAAAGCTTAAAATACCAATTCCTTTGACTGAATTGGTAAAAAATGACTTGTATAAATCAACCATAACTGAAAAATTAAATATGAATGATGGAGAAGATTCCATAAATCTAAATGATGATCAACCAGAGTTGATTTTTTGCCCAGATGTAAATGGAAAACATGTAGATGGAGTACTTCCTCCATTGTATATCAGTCTTACCATTCATGATCAAATTTTACACAATGCCATGATAGATTCGGGAGCTTCCCATAATCTAATGCCTAAAGCCATAATGGAAACTCTCAATCTAGAAATTACAAGGCCATAAAAAGATTTGTTTTCTTTTGATTCAAGTAAAGTTAAATGGCTAGGTTTCATCAAAGATTTTTGTGTAACACTAGTTCAATATCTTGGTAAAAGTATATTAATGGACATTGTAGTAGCTGATATCCCACCTAAATATGGAATGTTACTTTTCGCTCATGGGAGAAAAGTTACAGAGATCTCTACAATTGGACATGTCTTATGCTACTATATCGGCTGGCCATCCCAAAAAGTTATATAGGGAAACATTGATGAAGTACATGGTCAGTAGTGCTGAAAGATCTATAAAATATACAATTTACTCTACACTAACTGACCTTGATTCTTTTATCCTATGCAACTCTGAAACTAATGAAATCCAAACTAAACTAGTAGAGAAAAATAAATCACCAAATAATGATAATATTTTTCATGAATCTCTATCGCATTTAGACTTTCATGTTTCAGTAAATAATTTAGGAGCAGGAGCAGGAGTTTGGATAACAAATATGAAAATTAATCATTCATAAGGCCATGCTTTCAGGCTCAATTTCAAATGTACAAATAATATGGCTTGAGTATGAAGCCCTCATCCTAGGACTCCAAATAATTAGGAGCTCAAGAGGTTAAAGAATTTTAATCATGGGAGATTAAGAGTTGATCATAAAACAAGTAAATGGAATTTATTCTGTTTACAATCCTAGACTAAGCAGATATAGAGACACTGTCATAGATTTAACTAATGATTTAATGGAATGTAAATTTGCTGCTATACCTAGAAAACAAAATATACAAGCTCATTGTCTTGCAACCTTTGCTAGTACATGCAATTTACCATTCCAACCTAATCATAGATATACTGCTGAAGTCAAGCATAGGCCAATAATTCCAGATAATCTTAAGTATTGGAAAAAATTTCCTCAGGATGAACAGATTTACAAGTTTATGAACAATGAAGGAGAATTTCAGAATTGTAATATAGATACAGATTGTACTATAAATCATGATTTGGATTTTGAAATAGATTTAAATAACTTAGATGTAAATAGAATAAAGTTTGATAAACCAACTAGATTTAGTCAAGCTGACATAGATAGCTTAGAGAAAGTAGAGATTAAAGAAATTATTGAGGATGAATCAGACATATTGAATCTTAAGGATAATTTTTTACCTAAAGGTTTAACTCGCTTAGAAGATATTTTTGACTCAAATGATGTAGCTAGAAAACCAAAAATGGAGCCAGTTAGATCTGATATAGAAGAATGAAATATTGGAACAGAGTTAAAACCCAAAACAATCAAACTTTCCAAAATTTTACCTCAACAAGAGAGAAAAATACATTACTCTTTTAAAGGAATATCAAGATGTTTTTTCCTGGAGTTATGAAGATCTCAAATCTTATGACACCAGCATAAGCCAACATAAAATTCCAATAAAGGAAGATCAGAAGCCATTTAAACAAAATTTGAGAAGAATTAACCCTGTTTTATTACCTTTGATAGAAAAAGAAGTGAAAAGAATGTATGATGCATAGATTATTGCACCAATCAGATATTCTAATTGGGTTTCAAAACTAGTTCCTACAAGAAATAAAACAGGAGAGATAATATTATGTGTTGACTTTAGGAATCTAAACAAAGTGTCCTTGAAAGAAAATTACCCGTTACCTAAAATGGATCATATATTACAAAGGGTAGTTGGTTCTTCTAGGATGTCTCTTTTAGATTTTTTTTCAGGATACAACCAGATCTTAGTCCAAAAAGAATATCAAGCTAAAACAACATTTACTACTCCTTGGGGCACTTTTATGTATGTAAAAATGCCTTTTGGTCTAATGAATGCCGGGGAAACCTTTCAAAGGGATATGGAAATATCTTTTGCAAAGTAAATACATGATTTCTTAGTAATTTACTTAGATTACATTACTGTGTTTTCCAAAACAAATAATGAACACTTGGATCATTTGAGACAAGTTTTTAGTAAGTGCAGGAAATATGCCATCTCTTTAAATCCTAAGAAAAGTCTATTTGGATTAGAAGAAGGTAAGTTACTTGGACACATAATTTTAAAATAAGGAATTAGGATAGATCCTGCTAGGATAGAAGCAATTTTGAACATCAGTCCACCAAGAAACATCAAAGAATTACAATATTTTCTAGGTAAGATTATTTTTTTAAGAAGATTCATATCTAATTTAGCTGAGATAATTAGAGAACTAAATAACATGCTCAAAAAAGATTTAGTTCTTAAATGGACTATTGAGGCTAAACAATCATTTGACTCTATAAAACAAGCCTTAACCAAAACTCCAGTCCTAATAAGCCCTGACTTTAAGAAATATTTCATAATTTTTTCATTTTCTTCAGAACACACCATTGCTGAAGTTTTATTGCAAAAAAATGACCAAGGATTTGAAAAAACCATAGCTTTTTTTAGTAATACCCTTAGATATGCCCCTTTGAAGTAAAAAATTATGGAGAAACAAGCCCTAGCTTTGGTTAAGGCCATTAAAGACTTCAGAGTTTATATTCTCTACTCTCATATCATTGCCTGTGTCCCAAATTTTGTAGTAAAAGACATTCTTACTCAGGATGGTCCTGATGGAAGAAGAAGTAAGTGGATTGCCACTATCTTAGAATATTACATAGAGATAAAACTCATCAAAGGTCAAGGATTATCTAGACTTATGGTTGAATCTAACTGCAATGCCCTAGACATAAATTTTATTGCTCAAATAGAGGATTAGGAAGAGATGGCGACTCCATCAATCAATGAAGCCTTCTCAGAGCCACCTTGGTATACAGATATCATATTTTTACTCCAAAACTTACAAGCTCCTCCTGGATTGTCAAGAACCAAAGCTAAATTCTTAAAACTAAAGGCAGTAAGATTTTTCATCTTAGATAATGTACTTTTTGGAGAGATCATAGTGGGATTTTATTAAATTGTTTATTAAAGGAAAAAGCTGACAAAATACTCGAAGAATTTCATGCAAGTGACTGTGGAGGACACTTATATTGGAAAACTATAGCAGATAAGATCCTGAGAGCTGTTTTTTACTGGCATACCTTGTTTTCTGATGTCAAAAAGTATGTAACTTCATGTCATAAGTGCCAAATTTTTTAGGGTAAGAATAAATTATTACCCCTCCCCTTAAAACCTATTTCAACTGAAATTCCATTTCAACAATGGGGTTTAGACTTCATTGGTGAAATTCACCCTCCTTCTTTAGGCCAACATAAGTGGATTTTTTGACAGCCAGTGATTATTTTACCAAGTGGATTGAAGCCATACCTTCCAGACAAGCCACAGATATTGTCATTAATTATTTCCTAGAAAACAACATTCTTTCAAGATTTGGATGCCCCCAAAAGATAATTACTGAAAATGTAGCAGCATTCAAATCCAATAAAAATTTTTATTTTTGCCACAAATACCATATTACCTTAGGTCATTCCACTGCATATTACCCCCAAGGTAATGGCCTAGCTGAATCCTCAAACAAGAGCCTTGTAAATATCATCAAGAAGTTACTTGAAGACAATAAAAAGACTTGGAATAAAAATTTAGTCAATGCCTTATGGGCAGATAGACTTACTACTAAAAAATCCATTGGTACTTCCCCTTACCAACTAGTTTATGGAACGGATGTTGTTTTTCCATCCTCCCTAGGTGTACCAGTGATGAAAATTATCCAAGAGTTACAAGTGGAAACAAATGAAATTCAAAGAAGGATCAATCAAACTATTCACTTGCAACAAACAAGGGAAGAATTTTATATCAAATCTCAAGTCATTCAGGATAAAATCAAGAAATTTTTTGATAAAAAGACTAAAGATGATGATTTCTACATAGGAGATAAAGTGTTAAAGTGGGATTCCAGAAGAGAAGACAAAGGTAAACATGGAAAATTTGATTTTCTGTGAAAGGACCTTATGTGATTTATGGATATAGAGGTAATAATGCTTTCTTCCTGAAATAAATGGATGGAACAGATCTGCAAGAGGGACCAGTAAATGGCAGAATGTTGAAGCACTTCTACTCTCTTGAGTTAAAAAATAGTTAGTTTTTATTCAATTTTATCATTTCACATATACATTGCAAAGTTTAGATTGAATTGGATGTTTCCCTAACAAAGTTGAAGCCCGAAGAGAAAGCCCTAAGCTTTGAGATGTAAATATCATAAATATGAATAATTTGCAGATATCAGAAGACATTTATAGGGTCATCACAGTCAAATTCCAAAGGCTATTAATCTCAAAGTTCTTGATATTTCACCAAAAAATGTCATCCCCATGTGGAGCCATTGTTAGGGTCCTATAATAATAGGGTTCATAAATTTTGAATTGACTTTGATAGTCTTGTAAATATGTACATACCTTGCTTTCTGCAAGTTGTTTTCCCATATTTTGAAAAAATGAAAATTAATAAAAAATCCAGAAAGAGGGTAAAAAGTCCTAAAAGAAGGATCAAAGGACTTAGAAAAATATAAACCCAAAAAGAAAAGAAATAAGATCTGAAAGTGAGCAAGTCCAAATGCCACTACTTGTACTTTTTACTGTAAGAATAATGATTATGTGCAGAGTGTCAATAAATGCCATAATCCATGATCAGTTAAACAGTTTAATCTTAACTTTTCATGTTTTAGATAGTGAATAAATATTTGTCAAACAGTTTGAACTTGACAAATCAGTAGATAGGTAGAGAATAATCAAGAGCTCAACAGTTTAATCTGAGCCCTCGGATGAAATAAGGTAGATCTAGATAGTTTTATGCTTTGAAAGAAAATGTTTTAAGGTTGCAAGTCTAAATGCACCTACAAAATTAAGAAAAAATGTTAGAAATAAAGTTGGGTAGGTAGAAAGCAGTTGGGAAATCATGTAATAAAGCATCAACAGGAAAAATCACTAATTTCCCCTCCCCTATAATTATTCAGTATTCTAAGCTATCAGTCAAACAGGCTCAGAGCATTTCTCTGACTTTTGTTAGGACCAGACCCAAGGCTCGATGACTAGCTAGTTAAAAATATTGAGTTCTTATGTTAAACCTACATTTATCATCGTTTACCCTTAATTCATATATTAAAACCCCTTTTGTCCTAAGTAAAGACACATTCTTACTTAGTAAAGATAAACCCAAAATAATTAACTTCATCATTTCAAAAGAATTCATAAAATCCTCAAATTACATTTATCCTAAGTATTAGTGAAGTACATATAAAAATGAGCAATGCTTTATTTTATAATTTAATTACAGATAATATGTGTTTTGTTTCCCTTTTTTCATATTAACTTTTGACCTATTTTTATTAAATCCCTAAAATTGCACCTACCCGGTAGATATTAATTCCCCTATAACTAAATAACCCCCAAAAACCCACTATTATAAAGTTTAGACCATAGTTAAATATTCCAAGTGCATAAAATAAAGACCCCGCTTATAAACCCTTTGGTATAAACTTATCATTAATTAAATACCCCGCCCCTATAGTTTTTTAAACTATTCAAAACATTTAAAACTATATAATATACCGGCTCCCGCATATGTTTTATTAAAACATTTCACAAATGTTTTAAATAGAAATAAATTGAATTACTCCCCCGCCTATATTTTTTATAACCCAAGGTTTTTGAATTAAATAAATGTCTATTACTAAAGTTCAAAACCCCTCCGCTCATATAAAATACCCGGCCCCACCTATCATTCCAGTGCAACTCTCGAACTAATCCCAACCATTCGCATTCAACCTCCAGATCCAACGGTCGACATTCAATATCGTGCAGAATAGATGTGTGTTCCTCCAAACGCCAAAGCCACATGAAATGGGTGGTTTCCCATTAACCTATATCTTCCATGTGGCCTTTCATCATTGGATCACGTGGGTTGAGTTCAATACAACTTACCACCCAATAGCCGCGTGATAAGCACTCGCAGTTTTAATCCATTCAAACTCTGAAACCGCCCTCCCGCCTGATGCGACTTACATTCAATGCCAGATTAATACACCTGGAATGCATAATAAACCTTTTTAAAAGCATTTCATTCATCAAATCTTCTTGTGCTTTAAACCAAAACCCTCTACAAAGTTTCCCCGACTGTAAAAACACATTTTTAAGCCATTTTCCGCCCTTATTTACGCCTTAAGCCTGCAAAAATTTACCCTGAAAACCTCTGAAGACTACTGAGGAGCTCCATTTTGCTCCAAATAAGCTACTGAAGCCTTCAACTCAACAAATAACCTCAAGAAACTCTTCCAAAAAGCCGATACCTGCATTACAAGTAGTATTTTTCTAAAAAAATCAAACCTGCAATCAATTTGAAAACCTTTTAAAGAACAAACGGTCTCAAAAATTAATTAAATAAACTACCAAAAAGTCCCAAAAATAGGCCAAACTTTGGAAAAATTTTCCCAGAAACCCATTTTCTATGCGGTTCGCTATTTTGAGGAAATTGGTGAAATTTTCATAGTTTATTAGTCTATTTGAAGCCTTGAAATAAACCAGAAAACCTCTGCAGGTACCCTAAATCCTCTTTGATCCTTTTTAAAGGGTTTTCAGCCCTATTCCCATTAAAAATACTCAGAAAACCCCTGTTTTCTGTTTCAATCCAATTCTAAAGCCTCAAAATATCTTTGATAGGCCTAATTGAACAGAAAAACCAAAGAAAAGCCTATGCTTTTCCAAATTTTCCCAATTAAGCCTCTGCTAAAAGTAAATTGCCTCTACAAATTGTTTAAACTTGCAGAAGCAGATCAAAATGCCTAAAAAACAGAGTGCAAGCAATCCTGAAGGTTCTAAAGCACCTAAACCTACCCCTGCCATGACTCTAAGTACTGTTATTGTTGTCAATCCATTGCAACCACCTGTCGTTGATATTGAACACATTCCCCTTGCTGATACTGATTATAAAATAGCTGATCCCATTGTTGAATTCAATCTGTTAGATATCCATAACTAGTGTTATGAGAAGTCATTAGATGATCATGAAGAAGTTCATATTTTGAAAACCAATTTTCCCAAATATATAGTCTCGTTGACTCACCCTTGTTAGGAGATTATTAGGTTGTGTTAGCAGTACTATGTTCCTGAACAAAGAGTTATTGTGAATGCCAGTAAAGAAGTCCTATTTACCATCACTACAGAGTCAATTAGCCTAATGTTGCAGCTTCAACCTGACCCCCAAGCAGTACCTTTGTCTATTGAGGCCCTCACCAAACTATACATTGGCCTAGATTTTCCTAAAAGGTTCATGATTTTTCAGACTTTTATGCCTCTGCATGTAGAAATTCCCAAGTTAAATCCTCCATATTCTACTGCTAAATTTCCTGAAGGTTCAAGACATGTAATTTCCATGCTCTCTTTCATACTTGGATATTTCACTGATGAACACACTAATGAATCCAACTTGGGATTATTGTCCACCTTTTCTCTAGGTCAACCACCTTCAGTCATATTTGATTATGCTAGTTTCATTACTGATAGTATCCATTATCAATTGAAAAATTTGAAAATCGAGGGAGTGTTTAGATATACTTCCTACCTTTTCCACATGTTCTTATACTTCCAATCAGATAATTTTCCAATCACTCTTCAAAAACTTGACATAGAGTCAAATCTTCTATCTGTTATTTTTTGGACATCATTACTCAGAAAAGAATGTACATATTTCAACTATTCAGAATTTTCAGAGTTATTTTTACATCCAGTGATTACCATGTTGACCAAGACAGAGCAGCCTAGAATAAATGAGGAAATGAAGAAAATATTGCAGTTATCATACCAGAGTAAGGTTGGTGACTGGTATTTGTATGAGAAATATACTAAAATCAGAGTTTTTAGGAAAAACTTGTTGCCTTACAAGTTACCCAAACATCCTTCGATGAGGATATTTGCCTTGGAGTATATCAGGCAGATCCTAAACTTTGATTCAATCAATTTCATGGCAGCTAAGAAGAAGACCCAATTCAAACTTAAAAATCAAATTGGACCATTCATATGCAATCATAGGGATGTAGAAAAGGAAGTAGCAAATCAACTATTGGAATATAAATTTGAAGAGAGTTTCCCTTGGAACTATGATCCATAAGGGATCTTGAGCAAACTAAGGGTAAAATGCAAATTAAAACCCTTTATACATGAAGTTAAACTAGAAATAGAAAATTTTTCCAATCATCTTGAATGGATTGAAAACACATTAATAGATGCAGTAAGCAAAGGTAATACTAGTCATACCTTAGAGACTACAAATCAACCAGAGAAGTCCATCAAAAGAATAAGGGAAGAAGGAGCCTATGTGGCAGAGACTACAACAGAAACAAAGTTCAAGATCATTTATAAAAAAGGCCAAAATTTGATACAGCAGGTAAAGGAAAGGTAACAATAGATGTTGAAGAAACAGAGCCTCTTAATACCAACACAAATTTCCCAGAGACAAATGTAGCTACTGTAATTATCAATGAGCCAAATCAGAATGAAGAAATCAATAATGAAGACACACAAATAATGGAAATATAGTAAAAGAAATGGAAGAGATGTCTTTGAAGACAAATGAGATTAACAGATTGAAAAAAATGGTTGAAAATCTTGAAAAATCAACTAAATTAGCACAAGTAAATGCTAAGACACATGAAAAAAATGCCAACACATTGAGTGAAGAGCTAAAGAAGTTACAAAAATAATTAACTCTCAAGGATCAAATATAATACATAAAAAATTACCTTTGGAATAATATCATTGAAGCCATCCATGATGTATGGCCTTCAATTAAGGTAATTTTTGAGCAAAGAGAGTTATTATTGGCAGCCCAAGCAGAAAACCAAAAGACACAAACTGATTTAGCTGACAAACTAGAACAAGCTATAAGGATAATCAATTTCCTTAACAACAAGAATAGACAGGAGTTGGAAGAGCTCAAAATAACAGACATAACAACAACTATCCTAGAAATTAGGAAAGTCACCAAAAAGAGAAATTTGATGAGGCAACTTGAAGAAAAATGTGAAGGTATGAATACTGCTATAATCAGATTCATGGTTAAGTTCACAAATTTTAAGCAAAAAGGACTTCCTGATATCATGGTTATTAATGATAAATTAATGCCTCAAAAGGACTATGACAAGAAGATAAGAGAATTTTCCAAGGAACAGGTAAATACGCCAACAGGTCAAGGCATCCCCATAGGAAAAGTGTTACTGAAGCATTTTTGAAGATTTATTTTACTTACAGTATGAGATCAAACACTTGTTTGTCATCAAGCCCACCTTTGCTAGATATACAGAAGGTTATGAGAATTTTAGGAAATTAAAGAATATTCATATTCCTAAAAATGAGGATTGGCAAGTTCTCACAGATTTACTGTGAAGGATAAAAACAAGCAGATGAAAAGAAGACAAAAAACCATTTTCAGAATTACAGTCAAAACAGATTTTATTTACAGCAGTAAAAATTTTTGACTAAAGGTTAAAGAGTATCAGTTAAAGAGTATAAGTTAATAAAGAGTATCTGAGAAAGAATATCAGACAAGGTAGATCAGATTCAGAAAATATCTAAATACCAGCAAGGAGGACACCAAGGCAGCCACCTGCTTTATCCTCAAAACTATTTCTATTTCTTATGGATAAAATAGGATAGCTTGTTGATTTGTTAAGCAGTTGTCTCTATTTTTATTGTAAAGATATTTTATTTTCCTAAGTTAATTCCTAGAAGTCATCTAGGATATTTTGTAAAACATTATGTATACATACTTCATCTTTAGAAGTATTTTGCGTGGAATAAAATTGTTGGGATTGTTATAGTCATTTCTTCTTGGACCTTAAATCTTTTGTGTGTCAAAACTTCAAGCAGCAGGCTAGATCAAAGCAAATTGGCATCATACTTGAGGATCCCTGTGATGAGCTATTTGGAGTGAAGTATTTTCTTCACTTGTCATTGTTTCTTTTCTCTGTTACATGCATCCATTTATGTTTATGCTAAATTTGAATGTATAACTAGGAGTATTACTACAAGATATGTTAATAGCACCATGTTTTTAACTAGTTATCATTTATATGTTTTCCTCTAATTTCTAGTGTAGAGAATTCTTAATTGCTCCCTCATTCGTTTGACCTCTCCTACTACTTCCATTTTCTAGATTTAAGGATTCTTAAGTGCCCTTTATCCCGATCATAACATCTCACAAAAAACAACTTTCCAAGATCTCCAAGGGTTATCTATCTTTCCCTGAAGACATTTAACCTTTTTGCCCTTGATCCTAGTCCTGTTAGCTTGATTTTGACTCCATAACCCAATGGAAAATTAGATTTCCCACTATCCATCCTTTCAAGTGATTTTTCCCACCAAATCTATCAAAACCAAACCAAAACTGCACTTTCATAGCTAGCCTAATATTCACAAATTAAAAAAAAGTTAAAATTTAAAGAGAGAGCCCTCTCTGAACCCTAGGAAGGCTAGATCCTAGAGTTTGAAGTAGGTTTGTGGTTACCTCTAGAATTATTTGACTAAAAAACCAAAATTACACAACTTAAGAATTACTAGAGTGATAATAGGGGTCACCGCTTTCTTTCCTCTTTTATGGTTTTCTTGGCCGTGATAACCAGTTTCGTAATGGGAACTTCCTTTGCGGGGGTGGTTTCGACCATTTCTTCGGTAGGTTGGGGCTCCTCGGGGCTGAGGGGCTTTAACCCAATGGCAGTAACATTGGTGGCTCCTGCTCCGAAAGGGGGAACGAGGTACCATACTGGGAACGCCAATGATATGTTGGGTAACACCAATGTTGCCAAAACTAGTTGGGAGACAAAGCCAGCTGGGGGGTTGAGGAAAGGGGTTTAGGAGGCAGCGTAGGCTAGAGAGGTGTTATAGGTCAAAATACCTCCTCATCAGCTCAGAGGAGAAGACAAATATGGAAGGAGTACAAAGACCTAAATTAAACCTATTTCTGTGAGGGTAACGCCTATCTAGAACAATAAAAGAGCGTTATAACGCAGCTAATCAGTGAATGAGCCGCGTTAGTGGCTAGGGAAACGCTCTGTTTACACTGGAGGGAAGCGTTACCCGTGTTTTAAGTTTGAAATGGAAAAATGCGCAGAAAATGATTTGAATCTTCGGCTTTCCCTCAACAAGAGAGTCAGTTCACAAAGGAAACTGCAGAGCACCAGTTCATTATTGGTCATTGCTATAACAAGACTGAACTCCAAAGGAGGCAAAAGCATAGAGATTAAAGAAACATCTAAGTTTTTTCCATTCCAAACTAGTGGAAAGAGAAAGGCAACAATGACTTTCTCCCTCTCCTATAAGAAGGAGCTGAAGGCTCTTAATTGAAGGTCGAAGGATTGCTAAAGGTTTTTGCATACTTGTGGAATAGAGAATAGTGTTATATTGTGAAGGCCAAGAGTCAAAGAGGTTCCTAGAGAGCTTGTTGACTTGGAATTCTTCAATTGAGAGATAAAAGAGATTGGGAGACTGAGGAGGGCTTGGTACAACCGACGGTTGTAATCCTCCTTCTTTCAAAATCAATAGAACTGTGTTCGTTTTGTCCATTCAATGCTTAATATTGTCATTATTGTTTGAACATTTACATAGTATGATATGAATGGCTCAGATGTGTATAATTTAGAAGTTCATTATATATTGACTTGATTGATAGGATATATGTTATGTTAGAAATTACACGGGTGCTTTGACTGATTACAGGACTAAGATTTGGAGCCGGTGAAGAAGGACTCTTGTTTCGTTGCCCAGCGCTCTCCAAGGGACTCCAATATTGTCAAAGAGGTAATTCTCTATCGCATTCCATCAAGTTATTTTAAGTTAATATGAACATGCTCATGCCATCTTTGTGAACAACACAACTAATCTTACTGTCTGCCTCGGGCATCGGAAAGCCCTGAGAGGGATATTTGAAAACCAACAACCCAAGCAGTTTACCCTATAGCAGAATTGGCGACTCCGCCGGGGATTTTCCCCATAGTTTCCAGAATATTTCTTCCCTCCTCTCTTCTTTCCTCTGTTCACAGACCCTTCCGACCATTTTTGATGCCTAGTAGACATATCAAACGCTCGCAGAGTTCAATCCTATTTCAGTTTGACCAACTGAAGAAATTTTCCCTGGCTAACACTACCTCTATAGGTTGTCCAGTGCGTTATAATGCTGTCTCTGATTAAATACAGTGCGTTAGTCGCTGTCTTTACTCACAGACAGAGCGTTACTCAACCAAAACCTTGCTGTTCACTGCTGTGATGGTGTTTTAGCTGCAGAGTTTTTTGGCCATCAGTACCTTTCGCTGACTGAATCCCTGTGCTTGTCTGCTAAGCTGGAATTTCTATTTGTTTCTCTTGTTTGAAAAGTCAGTGTCCAAAGCATTTAATTTTTAAGAGAATTTTTATTTTTTATTTTTTATTTTTCTACATCTAGCTGAGTTTATTATGAAATTTTCAGTTCATAGACTGTTTAAAAGAGGTAGATAGAAGTCTGAATCTTTAAAAAGTTGAACTGTGCTATTTGAATGTTAGTGCATGGATTTTGAAAAGAAACCTCTCCCTGTAGAAACACTCTTCATCGAATTTAATATCTAGAGCATGTTTTGCATGGTTTCTTGAGTCAGAGTCTCATCACATTTCATACGTCCACTCCCCCTCCGCAAGACTAATAATCAAGTACACTAAGAATAAAGCGATAATAAAATCAATCACATTACTCTTTTTTGAGCTCACACAAAAAGTAGTTTAGGCTAGGATCTTGGGTTAGGAACAGTGAGAAAACTACCCAAGATCTCAAAACTTGAAACTAGAGTCATTAACGAGCGAAATCCTACTGCACTCATATTATCGGGACCGTTCCTTTACCGGAGCTCAGCGCAAGACAACACTTGGGTGCACAAGAAGGTAGCCTGCCTTCGACTGCATCCAGTGGGTGTGTTATATATTGGGGTTCCCTTCGGGGATGTCGAAACTAGATCGGGGATCTAGGTATTCTGCCCATATAGCACACTGTCTTTGACCGTAGACCCCCCTGATGATGTCTGTGATTTGAGGTATCTTTCGTGGCCATACTTTTTAGGGACTTACACAAGGTGACTGGGACGGGCTGTCCTGGTACCTGAAACAGATGGACCCACTTTGTCTTCGGTCTTTAGGAGGGTACTCGTCTTCACGAGAGTGCTTACACCTATCGTCTGAGGTTCGGGCGAAGCTCTAGAGTGACCGTAACTGTACTTTCGACCAACCCTCTTTGTATACTATTGTGATACTGGATTTCATCACCAGCAAACGGTAGTACTAAGACAGGGCACCCTATTCTGGCTACTTGCTGATTGATTTTAGAGAGTCCTTTTTTCTTTTCTTTTTTTAGGTGTGTGGTTACTGTCACTGAAACTTTATAATACATCAAAATTTATTAAAATTTGTTAAAATTAAGTAGGTCACTGTGGCATCCCCCGACCCACGCCGTCTGTCTAGATGAAAGCAAGGTATACCTCCTCTAAATATTAAGGAAAAACTGAACCTTGGTGAACCTGTGCCTTCTACGGAAGAGCACTCTCCACTGACTAATCTTGATTATCACATAGCCTCATATCATCCAGAATTTCCGGAGGACCCTTTCACTGAAGGGGTTGTACCTCATTACAATCCTCCGCTCACTGATCCATTAGGGCCTGTGATAATTCAGATTCCACCACACCAAGATATGTCTTCGGCCGCACCAACATCCATTTCACCACCGGCATCCACAGGGTCAATGCCAATGGCAACCATCCCAGGTTCTCCACCATCCTCCCCGCCGGTGGTCAGTTCTATGCCATCACTGGGTAACCCCAGTAGTCAACATATACCTACTCCCAACCCTACAGTCATCACAACTGTCAGTAGCTTGCCGAATCCTTCGGCATCTACTCCTACCGTGACCACGTTGGGACCCACGGTAGCTCCTCCCACGAGTATGACTACTTCGGTACCTTTTAGCAACCCTTTCGGTTGGAACCCTCTGCTGAGTTCAAACCCCTTGGCCTCTATGCCAGGGGGCAGTGTCACCAGCATGCAGGTAGCAGGGAACATTTCACTTCCTCTGCAATCCTTAGGACAAATAGGACAACCTATTGTTAATAATCTTCCCTTAAGTGGTTCAAATATAGGTGTAGGGTCTATGTCGTTGCCAAACTATGCAAGTAGTAGCATGCCTCCGCGAAACTCTATTGCATCCATTTGGACTAAACAACCCCAACCTTCATCTGGAATGGGAGGGAACTTTTATATTGGGGGCAACCAACAATTCGCCCCGCAATACAACATGCCCTATGGACAGCAACCGTATGTCCCTAATCCTCAGCCTATAGGAATTTTTTACCAAAGTCCTACTTATCCTCTTGGTAACACATTGATGGGTGGACCCTATGGTCTAAATAGTCAGCCCATACTGCCTTGGTTAGATTCGGGGGAAAATCCACAATTTCCATTCTTGGCAGCTTTGGACATCCCCGATATCCATAAAATGACTAACGATCCCATCAATCACAACCCGCTTTGGCCTCCAGTACCGCATAAGATTCCTTCCGACATCCCGAAGCTCGACGGGAAACAAGGGGATGACCCAGCCGCACACATCACTACTTTTCACCTATGGTCTATATCCAATTCCATGATAGATGATAGTGTCCGACTTCGACTGTTTCCCCGCACGCTTACAGGCAATGCTGCCAAGTGGTACATTGAATTACCACGCGCCACCATCAATACGTTTGGTGCTTTAGCAACGGAGTTTCTAAAGAAATTCCAACTAACAATCAGATTTGAAACCAGAATAGAACTATTAACCTCGCTCAGCCAAGACACCGCCACCCACATCTCCGATCACATTCATGAATGGAGACGTAGGAGGAGGCTAGTCAAAGCGCCAATTCCGGATCATCTCTTAGCCAATTGGTTTTGCAAGTCTCTCTTACCCCACATAGCTAAAGACATTGACCTTTCTGGTGTGGTTACAGAAGATCAATGCATTCGCCATGCCCAGCATTTAGATTTAATCTACTCACAATCTGGCATGCTGTATGATTTTCTTTCCCATGCCCCTGGCAACCCAAATCCTTCGGCTACTCAGAAAACTGGAGCTCATGCCGATGGTCTCATTGGCACGTTCTCTGGCGTAGCCACAAAGCAGTCTGGGGGGCAAGCCTCCCAGCCATCTTCGGCTGCCACCACCCCTCACCAAATGACTACTCTTCCCACCGCTGAGGTAAATTCGGTGCAAACCTCACAAAAACCTAGCGGGAAAAATAAGAAGAACAAGAAAAAGTCATCTTCTTCGGAAGATCAGTCGGATAATCAGAATAACCCTAATAAGAAAAAAGCTGCCAAAAATGACAAAGGGAAGGATAAACCCATGAAATTTCCTTGCAAAATCTGTGCGGAGGACCACTTGACATACAAATTTCTTCGGCTGCAGGAATGCACCGATTTTATTTCCAACAAGGATTCTGGGCGAACACCTGTCGTTCTTCATAATCCTTTCCCTAATCAACAGCAACAACATCAACACATGATTGACAATCCACCACAACCCCATAGACGGGGCAATGGTGGTTCATATCCTTCCGACGAAGGACCATCTGCCATTTATGGCATTGAGAGTGTTGACCTTCAAACTCGAGCTAAGCTTTATGGAAACCCTACCATATATGCTCAAGAACCTAGTACTAGTTCAAATCCACCGCCGCCAAACGATTTGCATATCGAACGGCCTACTGCTGACCCCGTGATTCGTCCCCCCAAAGGGACACTTCGACGCACGACTCATAACACCTCTGCACGTGCAGCCCAAAACTACAACATTGTAGAAGATTTGGTGCAGGCACCGTCAGCTATGTCTGCTCTCGAAGTATTACAAACCTGTCCAGCACAAAGGAAAGCCTTGCTTTCGGCCATTGGTGGAATAGACCCCCGGTATTCCATGCTAGCTATCTTTGATATGGAAAAGGCTAAACCTCGCCTCTCACACCAACTCACATTCCAGGTGCAGGTTGTGTCGAAAGGGAGACCAATCCATCGCACTGTCATAGATGAAGGTGCTTCAACCTGCGTTATGTCACAAGCTTGCTGGCTCAATTTAGGTTCTCCTACCCTCACCCCGCCATCGAATTCCCTCAAAGCTTTCGATGGCCACACTTTCCTCCTAAAAGGATACCTTGCTAGCTTTCCCATCACTCTGAGTGGGAAAATGGTAAACGTGGACGTTGAAGTCGCAGAGCGCCATCTAGACTATAATCTATTGCTTGGTCGCAGTTGGTCTTATGCCATGACTGCCATTGTGTCTTCGGTCTTCCAACTGATCCTATTTCCATTGGATGGGAAAATAGTCACAGTGGATCAGCTATCCTTCTGCACCCCTGATTATGCCACGTTACCAAGTAGCACTGTACCCCTAATAGGAGGCTTTCCTGACTCTTACGTCAGTATCGGTACCGGTCTTCTGAAGGCATCTTCCCTACTGGGTTGTTTTCCTCTCCCGCCGCCATTGATCCCAAACATGGCTGCAATGATATCCACCACTTTGGATGGCTCTATCGACCCATGGATTATTCTGATACCTTCAGACATTGATTCCTACGGAGATCAGATGCCGCTCTCACCAGCCGAGTTGGCTTACCAAGCCATCCAAACCGCATCTGAACCCTCCACTACTATGGTTTCGACCGAAGGTACAAACCTCCCTCCCATCACTGTTCTCTCTAAGGATCTCCTCAATGAAGTCTTGCCTACAGACGAAGCTATTCGAGAGATCATGTCTCTAGAAGAACGACCTTGGGGAGAGTTTCACCATCGCGCTTTGATGATTGACTCGGAGGCGATAAAAACTGAAATCCCATCTTTTGACCCACCTGAGATGGTTCCCTCCGCTTACACGACTGTCCAAACTATCGAGTCAGAAGGGAACATGGGTAATATTTCTAAGACAATGCTCATTGACATCTCGGTCAAAATGGGTATCGTGGAAAATATTCAGATTGGAGCCGATTGCAACCTAGAGGAAATTGCACGCTTCACATCCATTTTTAAGGAATTCCGCGACGTGTTTGCTTGGTCTTATGAAGAAATGCCCAGCATAGACCCTTCTATTGTTGAGCACGAAATCAAGATCTATGACAATGCCAAACCAGTTCGGCAACGACTCAGACCTGTCCACCCACGCAAAGCAGTCGCCATCAAGATTGAAGTAGAAAAACTTTTGAACGCTGGTTTCATCTATCCCGTTCCTTTAACGGAATGGGTTTCCAATCCGGTTCCCATTGATAAAAAACAAGGCACCATTCGAGTCTGCGTCGATTATCGCGATCTGAACGCCGCTTGTCCTAAAGACAATTATCCTACACTGTTCATTGATCAAATTCTCGACGATTGTGCTGGATGCAAATCTTTTTCCTTCATGGATGGATTCTCGGGCTATAACCAGATTGCAATCAAAAAATACGACCAGCATAAAACTACTTTCATCTGTCCTTGGGGCACATTCGCATATCGAAAACTCCCATTCGGTCTGAAGAATGCTGGAGCAACCTTTCAACGGGATATGGACTACACTTTTCATGACATTCGACATATTGTACAGGCTTACTTGGATGACCTTCCGGCCGATTCCAAGAAACGACATGATCACCTGGCTCATCTAAGAGAAATTTTTTCTAGGTGCAGATTCTACAATATACGTTTGAATCCTCATAAATGCGTATTTATGGTCGAGTCAAGATGTCTGTTAGGTTTCATTGTTTCCAAGCACGGGATTAGGCATGATCCCGATAAGGTTAAGGCAATTGTTGAATTGCCGGCACCACAATCCATCCTTCAACTCCAATGTTTGCAAGGGAAGGAAAACTTTTTGCGTCGTTTCATTGTTAACTATGCCGAGATGATGAAAGGATTTATGCGATTATTAAAGAAAGGAACACTATATTTGTGGGATGACCAAGCTCAATGGTCATTTGATGCTTTAAAACATGCACTTGTTTCAGCCCCACTCCTTAGTGCCCCCGATTACTCACGCAACTTTCTCCTCTACCTGGCAGCCTCACCATCCTCACTTGGAATGGTTTTGGTTCAAGTACACGATGAAGATAGTGAACATGTGATATACTATTTGTCCAAAGGTCTAATCGGACCTGAATTACGTTATTCACATGTGGAGAAACTTTCTCTGGCGGTAGTTTTTGCCGTCACCCGACTCCGACACTATATATTGCTGCGACAGACTACGGTCATTGCTTTGGAGAACCCCATGCGCCATATCTTGTCTAGACAAATTATTGGAGGAAAATATTCCAAATGGATCGTAATCCTCCAGCAATTTGATTTGGTTTTCACGGCTGCCAAAGCAAAGAAATCCCTCGTCTTCGCCGAATTATTATCGGATCTTCCCCGAATCGACCCAGGAGAAGTAGCTCATGATCCATTTCCTGATGAATCTGTATACTTGGTCGACTCTTCGGACCCATGGTATGGAGACATTTTGGTCTACCTACAAACCCAACGCTTTCGCCCGACTCTCACATCCGACGACCGTCGTCGTATCCGCCACCAAGCAAAGCACTACCTCGTGCTAAACAATACACTATATCGTCGTGGTGTTGATACTATTCTCCGACGTTGTCTCACTTTCGATGAGGCAGAACGCGTTTTGAATGACTTCCACGCCGGGGCATGCGGTGGTCATCTTTTGAGCATAGATACTGCCCAACAAATCTTGCGCACAGGTTACTATTGGCCCACTTTGTTTAAAGACTGTATTGCAGCAGTCCAAAAGTGCCATCCATGTCAAATTTTCACAAGAAAATGCGCGCTCATCCTGCCCCCCTTCACCCGGTTATCTCCATTGGTCCTTTCTCTAAATGGGGAATTGAATTCGTCACTTGCAATCCCACTTCGGAAAATGAACACAACTACATCGTGGTTGCAGTCGACTATTTTATGAAATGCGCAGAAGCCCTTCCCACTTTCAAGGCCGATGGCGAAATCGCCACTCTCTTCCTGTTTAATCAGGTAATCTGTCGGTGTGGCGTACCCCTATCGATTGTCACAGATCATGGATCTCACTTTAAGAATCATATGATGACCGAATTAACATCCATGCTAGGTTTCCATCAAGATCATTCTTCGTCTTATTACCCTCAAGCTAATGGTCAAGTCGAAGCCGTAAATGGCATCCTCAAAACCATGATTCGTCGATTGGTCGGAAACCATAAAACCACTTGGCATCAGAAGTTGTATTCTGCGTTATGGGCATACCTAACGTCAGTCAAAACTACCACAGGCTTCACACCATTCCAACTTGCTTTCAGCCTAGAGGCAGTACTTCCAATCGAGTGCGAAATTCCATCACTCAAACTTGCTGTTGAACTCCTGCCCGGCACCACCGCCACAGAAGAGCACTTGCTCTCACTCGATCAATTGGAAGAAACTCGTCGAGATGCTACACTAGCACTCGAAGCTCACCAGCGCCGAGTCAAGGCTCAATACGAAAAATCTGTCAAGCCTCGTTCTTTCCAAGAGGGCGATCTAGTTCTACTTTACGAACAAAAACATGACCTCTTGGGGGCAGGAACGCTCCAACCACTATGGCTTGGTCCTTACATAGTTACTAAAGCCCTCTCAAAAGGGGCTTACGAACTTCAGTACTGTAATGGAATTCCACTCGAGGAGCCCCGCAACGGGCTCTATCTCAAGAAGTATTTTGCCTAGTTTCGCACTAGGCATATGCTTTGTAATTTTATGTATATAAGTTTTGCTTATTATTTTGATGTCTTCTAGATTGTGTCTTGGTTTTCAAGGTGTTTTTCTCATGTATAATCTTTTTCTTTCACACAGATGCCGTCGCTCCCCTTAGCATACGTCAGATATGCGGACGGTGCTAGTCGTCACACTAGACGCATTGCTTCAGCTTCTTGGGTTCTCTACACTCCTGGGTCAGACCTTCTTGGTTCCGGGGGAATCTTTTTGGGTAACGCCACCAATAATGTCGCCGAGTACATGTCAGTGATCCAACTCCTCACGGAAGCGGCATCTCGTGACATCTCCAATTTAGTGGTCAAGTTAGATTCCCAACTCATCATTATGCAGTTAAAAAATCATTATCGTGTCCGCCATCCTGTGTTGTTACGTTATTTTTTAAGGGTAAGACTTCTAGAACGTCATTTTCAAACAATTACCTTTGAGCACCTTCCTAGATATTTTAATGCATTAGCTGATTCTTTGGCAAATTATGTGTTAGATTAGCATTTATCACATTTACTATAAAAGATTCACTCATGAGTACATATATTTTTATAGATCATTGAAAACACATAAAAATTTAAAAACACAAAATCACCATATATATATATATGTGTGTGTGTGTGTGTGTGTCATGTCCAGTACATCGTAACATCAAAAAATCTTCCAAAACTTGGGTGTTTTACAAAAATTTGGCTATACTAAGCCACGCTCTGACACTAATACATCCGCTCCGCCAGCTAGGCCTGATGCTCATGGTAGCATACAACTGCTCTAGCTATCCTCCTCAGAGGCACTAGGTATCTCTCTGTCACACCTACATTATGCCGCTGCAGACGAACTGGAACCTCCCGCATAGGAAGGGGTGTTATACCCATACTCAGACCCTCCAGGTTTTTGGAGAGTTCATGTAAAACTTGGGCATCATAATCGTTGCCGGCTTCCGCATCCTCTACTGGTGCGCCAACCCCGGGTAGCTACAGTCCTTGCCGTGCATAGCGAGGGGCCCCAACTGGCCGGACAGGTGCCACATCTGTGTCAAGCAAACAAGCGCTTCATGTCAAAACATAATTTTCACCCTGTTCTTAACAAAAAAATAAATAACATAAACATTCAAAAGACAAAAAACAAGTACTTCTTTATACACTAATCATTTCCTTCTTACCATCGAGCCCCCACTGGGTTCCAGGGGGCAACACTAACTCTAGATCGCCTATGAAGTTCATCCCTGCATAGGGATAATCCTAGATCATAATAATCTGTGAGTTAAGCCAATCGAAAAATCAATCATCAAAACAGTGGCGGACAGGACCCTCTCCAGTCCGCAGAAGCAAAGCGGCCCACCAAGCCTGCCTCGGCTTGCGTGGACCCAATGGTGCTGTAACGATCCTGGGCCTCATCAGTGGTATCTGCTCCAGTATGAAAGATACAATCAGTGTACCATACCCAAACTCTCTCTGGGTACGGGTCTTACATGCGGTAATCTCTGCTCGGACCCGACGGACAACTCCGTCACACCAGTCGAAAACCTGAGGTTGCATACAGTCCAGGGCTAGGAGCATCTAGGCCTTGGTGGCCACATGCTAACTCTTGGTGCCTGCCAAGCGAACAATCATCCATAATATAGACCGCAACAGTATCAAGGTCACCTGGGCGATCGGTATCCGGTTGCTCACAGCCTGAGTGTCACATATGCAATGTGCATGAATCAGATCAGTAGTGGAACGTGGGTCAGCTCTGGACCCCGTCAAGTTGGGCCTTGCCCCACTACATGATAGGCCGGTCAAAAATTACACATCATCCTTTTCGATTGAGAGCTCATTGCCTCCAATCTGAAAGACATGGTGGCGTTCATCCCACTGCTGGATTAGCCACCTCAGGAGGTCCTCTTGGCCCCTCATCAGTTCTAAGCGGGCATACTTTAGAAATCTGCATCTACGGAGAGCCATCAAGCTTGCTGCATCCGTCACCATCTCTCGTTCTTCCCGCTCATGTTCTCTCTCTCGCCAAATAATCATGATTAATAACTGAATACCTGCAAATGCAACATTTTCAACCGATCAAAACTTGCCTGGACCACTTCAAAACAGCAAAAATCGAGTTGCTAGAAAACACGGTGCACCTACCGCTGGCTCTCGTACAAAACAGAGCGCGCTAACGCGGTCTTGTTTTACGAGTTTTGCATTTAACGCGTCTGTTATACTTCTGCCTCGCGTTAGGCGCAAAAATGTTTCTAGGGCCTCGAAATTTTCTAATTTTGAACCAGCAAAAAGTAACAAAAAGACAATTAAATAATAGCAGGAGGTTTAAGCTCTTACCTGGATCTCGCGGGAAGAAAAACCGTTGCCCGGATTGACCGTAATCGTCAGCTGAAGATTTCACCCTTTTCACCCCAGAGCTCTTTCACAGCACAAAACAGTGAAAATGGAGGACTTCCGACCTTCTTATAGCAAATTTTGGGGCATGAATCTCTCACTCTATTTGGAAAAAGTCGTGAATTCTTGCTACGCATGTGTCGCAACTATTGAGATTTGGTACTGATGTCCTGATGAGTGATCAAGATTTATATGCAGACATACTCATGTTACATCGAGCATTCTTTTTACGGTATTTTTCTTGCTCGTTAATCCGAAAAACCTCGAGTTCCCTTCTTCGGACTCGTTAAACTTGTACGAAGTTGATATCGAGCGTTCTTTTTATGGTCTTTTTCTTGCTCTTTAATCCGAAAAACCTAGAGTTCTCTTCTTCAGACTCATTAAAATCATTAAGAAACACTGAGCATTCTTTTTAGGAACCTTTTTCTCGCTCATAAAACTGAAAAAACCCCAAGTTGACTTCGTCGGGCTCGTTAAACTACCACGACAAAGAGCAAGGAGCCATTCTTTTCCTCTTTTTCAAAAGCTCTTTAAACCGAAAAAGTAACCGAGTTTTCTCCGCGTGACTCATTAAAATTTGATGGAGGGCACCAAGTTTTTCTTTGTTGGACTCGTTAAAATTTCACAACGAGTATTGAGTTTACTCTGTCTCCTCGTACTCATAACAAAATGAGGTAGATGTCCATCGAACATATATTTCTCACTTTTCCGGCTTCATTGGACTAACTCACAGAAAATGAATTGTTTCGGGCTTACTATTACCCCTTTGTCGTGCCCGGTTATCAAGACATGACAAAGGTACCCCAATGGAGTTGTCTTTTATGACATTTTTCAGACTCTCTAAAAATGAAAAATTCACTGAGTTTGCTCATCTGGACTTGTTAAACCTAATCAGACAGGACGTGGAGTTGTCTTTCCTGACATTTTTCAGACTCTCTAAATATGAAAAATTCACCGAGTTTACTCATCTGGACTCGTTAAACCTAATCAGATGGGTCACAGAGTTGTCTTTCCTGACATTTTTCAGACTCTCTAAACATGAAAAATTCACCGATTTTACTCGTCTGGACTCGCTAAACTTAATCATACGGGGAAAAATTTGGACAAAATGGATACTACCTCTGTTACATTTTCAAAAAGGTCGATTTGGCAGCAAAATTCTTGAACATGGCACTTCCCAGAAAACTCTTTCGTAGTTAGCCGAACCCTACCATCTATGAGTATTAGCCTTCATTTCCCAGTGTCCCTGCACCGGTAAAATCCTAACACACTCTTTGGTGTTCATCAAGCTTCAGCTGCCTAGTACCCTGCTAGAGTTCCTTCTATTGTTCAAGCAGATCTCGCTATCTACTGCTCCTGTTATCAACCAAACCGCTCATTATGCCAGAAATTATTTGTCGTCCGACGTTCCCATTTACTCTTCATTATCTCAATCATAAACAAAATCAGTTGGTTTTCGTTTCATGTTGACTGATGTAGGACGCCTCAGTGTCTACCTTTCAACAGATCACTTCCTATCGACTTCAACATCTTATCTAGGAAGTTGATCCAAAAACCCATCAGTACCCAGATACTTGCAGACATCAGTGGTAGGTAGTATTGTGTTTGATTAGGGGTCTTCATCATCGAACCCTGTTCGAATGATTCTACGAGTGTTCGACTTCAACCCATTTTATTCACACTCACTAGATTGTGCTATGCATCTTAGGGACCATCATCATTATCGGTGGCCACCTTCGCGTCTATTAACAATTTTCATTATCGACTGGTAATCAGACGATTTCTCACATGTTCAACGACAACTCCTTCATTCACATGTTGAGGAATATGCAGTTTAAGTGAATCGGCGGTCAAGACCTTGGCGCAAAGGCTACATCATTAAATTTGTGTTTCCTTCCCCAAGTTGCGATATTGTTTATGGAGACAGCTTCTTCAGCCTGATCATGTCATGAGAGACACTTCCACATTGTGCCTATCGGTGGACAGATTCTTCATATCTCTCTTCTAGAGAAATCATGTTGTTTAAGCTACTGAGCATGGGAAATGCCCGACTCAAGGCATATACTATATTTTCTGACATATGTTGTTGTTTCAGGTTTTCCTCAGTCTTTCAATCTCTTTATCTCTACACAAATTATAAAGTATTTCGGCCATCGTCTTCGTCTCTAACCTCACACTTTAGGGGGCATCTGTTACAGGTCAAAATACCTCCTCATCAGCTCAGAGGAGAAGACAAATATGGAAGGAGTACAAAGACCTAAATTAAACCTATTTCTGCCAGGGTAATGCCTATCTAGAACAATAAAAGAGCGTTATAACGCAGCTAATCAGTGAATGAGCCGCGTTAGTGGCTAGGGAAACACTCTTTTTACACTGGAGGGAAGCGTTACCCATGTTTTAAGTTTGAAATGGGAAAAACGCGCGGAAAATTATTTGAATCTCCGGCTTTCCCTCAACAAGAGAGTCAGTTCACAAAGGAAACTACAGAGCACCAGTTCATTATTGGTCATTGCTATAACAAGACTGAACTCCAAAGGAGGCAAAAGCATAGAGATTAAAGAAACATCCAAGTTTTTTCCATTCCAAACTAGTGGAAAGAGAAAGGCAACAATGGCTTTCTCCCTCTCCTATAAGAAGGAGCTGAAGGCTCTTAATTGAAGGTCGAAGGATTGCTAAAGGTTTTTGCATACTTGTGGAATAGAGAATAGTGTTATATTGTGAAGGCCAAGAGTCAAAGAGGTTCCTAGAGAGCTTGTTGACTTGGACTTCTTCACTTGAGAGATAAAAGAGATTGGGAGACTGAGGAGGGCTTGGTACAACTGACGGTTGTAATCCTCCTCCTTTCAAAATCAATAGAACTGTGTTCGTTTTGTCCATTCGATGCTTAATATTGTCATTATTGTTTGAAAATTTACATAGTATGATATGAATGGCTCAGATGTGTATAATTTAGAAGTTCATTATATATTGACTTGATTGATAGGATATATGTTATGTTAGAAATTACACGGGTGCTTTGACTGATTGCAGGACTAAGATTTGGAGCCGGTGAAGAAGGACTCTTGTTTCGCTGCCTAACGCTCTCCAAGGGACTCCAAGATTGTCAAAGAGGTAATTCTCTATTGCATTCCATCAAGTTATTTTAAGTTAATATGAACATGCTCATGCCATCTTTGTGAACAGCACAGCTAATCTTACTGTCTGCCTCGAGCACCGGAAAGCCCTGAGAGGGATATTCGAAAACCAACAACCCAAGCAGTTTACCCTATAGCAAGAGGCTGCCATGGTGGATGCCTAGGTGTCATTACTGCTTGAGTCCGTGTCATGACTAACCTTGGTGCTTGATGTGGACATCATGCACACCGGGGCCCCTGTGGCATCAGGCGATACCTCAGGGATAATGGGAGGATCTCCTAGGAATGACCCTAGGACGGACGACAGTTTGAATTGGCCAGGGCTCTATTCTTGGTACTGTGAAAGACCATCTGCAGCTATATCTATGTAGGGTATAATTACATCCATGTTGGTTGGGGGACTCTTTTCACTGTGCGTCAGCTGGTCTACCGTAATGATTTGATCCTCGTGGGGGAACATCATGATGTGGAAGATGGAGGATGCTATGGCAGACATGGCATACATGTAACTCCGCCCGAGGAGTATGTTTTAATCCAAGTGAGCATCCAAGACTTCAATGTCTATGTGGACCTTCTTTCCGACTAAGCAAACCGATACATTTTGGTAGAGGCCGACTGGAGTCGAGGGATGACTGTCGTATGCTCTGAGTGTGATTACAGAAGGTTTGAGTTCGGGGGATCCTAACTTCTGCCACACATTTTTTGACATGATGTATGTCAATGCACCCTCATGAATGACACATCGGTGAATATTGATATTATGTACCGATACTGGTATCGAGAAGGCGACCATAGAAGGAAGCCTAGGGGTAGCCTTGTCTAAGTCAAAAGCCCTCATGCGCGTATCGGCAGGGTAGATAGTGCCTAACACGGAAATTAGGGTTTTTCGTTGCTTGGGGCATGACTGCATAACTTCCAATGCGGACATAGCAGCGGGTGATTGAGCCAAATCATCCACAATGCTATAATTATGGGCTGCTTTGGAGTAATTACCTGCTCGCCTATTAGGACCTTTTACCATTTTTGGCAATAGAGGAATCTTTGGAATGGTCAAAGGTGCAGTCAGCGCTTATACTATCCCTTGACATATTGGTGTCTGGTGGGGTGTCATAGCTGTGATTCTGAGTCTGGAAAAACATTTCTTCCCCTGTCACGTAGATCTCATGGTTGTTTTTCCCGGAATCAACTGGGTTTTGCTGCTGAGTGCTGACTGTCCCTTGATGGGGGAAAGGTTCTTGCATCATTGCAGTTTACTGGGAAGACCCTCCTTGTCCTCCTTGGTGATACGCTTGTTCCCTATTAGTAAAATTTTGCTGCGGCATATGATGACTTTGAAATCCAGGTTGAGACATATTCTAGGTAGAATCATGTGTGTAACCAGGATTTTGACTACTGCTACCTAGGTACCCTTGGGTCATTGACCCAATTAATCCGTCTGCAGGGTTAGATGCACCTGGAAATTCTTGATAAGATTGCAGGCGCGGGGCATTAGGCAGGATATTGTAGATGTATCCTGACTGTGTATAGATCAGTTCAAGCTACTGGGCTTTACTGATTGCGTCCTCTTCAGATATGGGGTTGCGTTGTGCCACATCCTTTGAAATCTCCGCCGTCAAATTTTTCAAGAATAAATCTAAGAGGACCCGGTCGTCGAGTTTAGCTTTGCATAAACTGCGACGCCATCTCCATTCATGGAGATGGTCTGAGATATGGATGGAGGGGGATTGTCTGAAATGAGTCAGTAACCCCATTCCCAAATCATGGTGAATGGGCAACTGAAATTATGTGAGGAACACGATAGCAAGGGCGCTAAAGGTTCCATGTGAAGCAGGAGGTTGCTCCATGTACCATTTCACGGCCACTCCCGTAAGAGTGCGTTGATATAGCCTCAACCAAATCATATCATCAATGATTCTATTCGATGAGCACCACAGGTGAAAGGTCATTACATGATTACCTGGGTCTTCTACTTGCTTACCTTTGAATTTGGTATATTTGAAGGGAGCCTCATCGGCATGGGAGGCCAATTGAGGTCATGTGCGATGGGGTCATTTGTGAGCTTGGTTAAATCGGGTAGATTCAACACAGCTAAGAAGGTTGATTGTGAGGTTGACGCCATGGAAACATGTGAAGACACGATGTTCTGGTTAGAATGAGGGTTTGTTTGTGATGTACGTTGTTGTGAATTCATCTGACTTCCCGCATGGGATGCACTCCTCTGCCCCCTAGGGGACGAGGGGGGAGTGGTGTGCGGTGTGGTGTTGGGAGACCGACTAGGGTTCCCAACTAAGGTTTCTCCAAGAAAGGATGAACCAATGATGGTGGCAATGTTCCATCTTTGACACCTAAATGACGAAAGACCTGGAACCCCTCCCGGTAATGTGGGGAGGTCCAAAAGGCGCCTGGATCGATGAGGTTCTGTTGGGACCATTTGGGTGTCGACCAAGTTAGGTTTTGGAAAAAATTGAGGGGATTGAGTCTATGATCACGAAAAATTTATGGCCACATACATAAAACAAAGTGAAAATGAAATGAATTTTCCCTTTAACTTAATCTATGTGATCAATCAAGAAAAAAATGGTTTTGTTTGTTTGTGCGTGATACTCAAAATCCTAGAAGACCTATTACATCCTCACACACTCAAAAGTAACTAGGCCTTGAGAATATTTCTTGCGAGTGTTGGCACAATGTCCCGTAAGAGCTGGCGACGCCCCCAGTCAGCCAAAGAGAATCCACCAAGGTAAGGGTAGTGGGTCTGGTGCTTGCCTGCACCGTCGCCTATAGGGTAAAGGATGCCATAGTTTTTGGCCACTAAGAACCACCGTCCCACATGGGTGTTCGAGTCTTGGGCTTCTTGGTAGTCAGATAATAGTACTGAGTATCAGTCGGGTCAGGTAGCTCCAACTGATACCGCACGCACTGTGCCTAAGCCTAACCCCCTCTGAATCGGGTCTCTGTCGTGCTCGGGTTTTATTTTCCGTGCGCTGATAGGTGGATTTTAAAGCTCCCTAAATACACAACTTCTATGTTTCAATATGAAGTGTGATCAAGGTGGCTTATTGGATGCCTACCCCCTTGATCCTAACTTAATCTATAAATTATTTTGTGGCCCCTATGGGGAGAATTTAGTGAGTTGTTTTAAGTTAGTTTTAGGTGGTTGTCTTTACTTAGTGGGTGAGTGTGTGTGAGCATATGGTGAACAATCTCATAGTTTGAACATATGGATATCGGTGATCCTTTACAAAAGTCCCCTAGTTAAACTATTTAAGCTAAATGCAAAAATTGAATTTAAGCTAAACAATTTCTACTCTAGCTTATGCATGTGTGGTCTTGGGACACTTACTTGGAGTATTTAAACTAAATGTGCATACCAGAATTTGCAAAAAACATAAATTGTTTGAAAATAAATGGTTAATTTTACCCCTACTTAAACTATGTGAAGACTTTTTGCAAAAAACCAACTTAAATGAAAACTAACTCTATGCCTATAGAAAGCAACAAAAAGTGAGTTCTCAGAAGCTGTGGGGTATCAACACAAGTGCTGGCAGATACATTAGGGGCTGCCCAGCACACTTACAAGTAGAAAAATGCAGAATATAGGGAGAAAAATCTCAGTCTGCAATTTGCGCACAAAAATCCTTGACAGGTGCGTATTCCTGCGCACAGGTCAGTCCTGAACATGCGCAATGCACCTCTATGAGGAAAAACCACGCACAAAAACCTTGCAAGTAAAAAGATTAGGAGCTGCCTTCTTCAGTCTGTCACTTCAGTGAGTCTAGGGACTGTAAGATGGATCATAGGACTGTTAGCTCCACTCCAGCATAGACAAAGGGTCTCCTGCAAAAGATGGCACAACCACATAAACTTGGAACACGTCAGTGGAGTCGCCAATCCTGTTGTGGTGGATTTTTTGCATGGGTGTATGAAATTACACCAGCTTAAAGAGTGTGGTCTACTCTTTAAACTATTGGTAACAGGAAGAAAGTGGGGGAGCTCAAAAGCATAAAATTTAATAAAAAAACAGTATGTTAAAGTATGCTCTAGTTAAACTAAAACTAAAACAAAAATATACAGAAGCTATAAAGAGAGTCAAAATGATAATAATGCAAACGATGGCTCGATGGCCTCTTCTTATTAAACGTTTGAAATGGAGAAGAAATTTTACCCACTTGCCAAAGGGCCCCTAGGCAATGGCTCTAGGTCCCGATGCAAGGATGTTGCCTTCCAAGTTCTGCCTCTGATGCAGTCTCCCTCTCTCTCTTTGTTGTTGTGGACTAAGATGTTGGGTGGCCAACGATTGAGTCTTCTTTAGCTCCAGCTCCAGGTCACACACTGTTGGTGCTGCTTGGGAAACTTTGGCCAGCATAACAATGTGATCACCATGTCTTCATCTCTTGGTGGCTTTATATAGGTGAGTTTCAAATCCTCCTTCTCTCCCTTGGTACATGATGGATAGTGACCCAAGGGAGAGATCTTATTCCATTGTGTGCTCAAATATTCTTTTTTGTGCTCACATAGTGTCTAAGGAGGCACTGGTGGATGTCCTTAGGCAGCTTTCACATAAGGAGTAACTGTCCTTTGCTTGGTGTGGTCCCAAAAAATGACTTTTTGCCATTTCCAGGATTACGCGCTTATCTGGCAAAAAGGTGCTTAGAAGGCGCTCTTCTCGAAGGATAAAGTGCACAATTCAACATTTATGACTAGTTCAAATCTGATTTTCTCAAAACCTTAGAGATTTTAAATACTTATTGATTCCATAATGTATTCCTGCCCTGTAAATCCTTAGGCTTGACATTAATTGATGTCGTCTTCTGTTGTACGATTTTCCAACGTTAACACCCTCGTTCATTCTAAAGCATAATTCACTCACGCTCTCATTCATACCGAAACCTTCATCGTACCCTGTCAAAGAGGAAGTCTTAAGGTAAATATTCTTGAGCCATGGGAGTGATAGTGAGGACAGAACCGGGAGGAAGGAAATTCATGGAAGGTTACCCACAGGTAAAATAAATGCTACAGAACACAGAGTGGCTCATTTTTGTGGAAAAATTCGAAGGATTTCACAAGGAGGTAACTAAGTCATTTTCTAGAGCATTTGATGGGATGGAGGTAGAAATCAGAGATATTAAGTTTGCAATAACATATACTTTCATAGCCGAAGCCACTGGATTACCAGGAACTAGAGAGAGGTGGTTCAAAAATAGAGGAATCGAAGGTGAAGAATGGAAAATATTTCTGAAAAACTTAGGTATGGATAACACCATTTTTAAAAACGAAATCCCTAGCAGAACATTTAATGGAAAATGGAGGAATTTGCTATTGATAATCCAAAAAATTATTACCTATGAGGGATGCATGTTCTTTTATCATGTTAGGTTATTGATGAATTTTCTTGAAAGAAATGAAATAAATCTTCCCTATTTTTAATTACTGATCCACGAGGATCTAGAAAATTCAAGGAACACTATGAAGAAGATATACTCATGTTTTTTTTTTCTAAATAAGATTAATTCTGTTAAGAAAGAATATAGTACAATATAAGATTACAATCATGAGTAGCTGAAATCAGGGAGCCGAAAATGATAAACTATCAAACTCGGTCCCGAAGAGTAACCATGGACTAAGAAAAAATTTCACAAAAAGATCACAAAGGATAACAGGAAACAGTGGGCTAGACAACAGAGTTTATCCAGAATGGGTCGAAACTTCTAAATGAATTTTTTTCCCTTTTTTCATATTGACTTTGACCTAGCCGTTATGGGGCAGCTGGGCAGGAACCACTTGTAGATTGTTCTGCACTGAAGATGGAGTCTCCTTGTCTGAATCAAATGAGGATGACTCATGAGTGTGTTTCTATGAAATCAGAGGTACAGAGGGCTCCTCAGGATTAACTGAAGGTGTGTCCTTTTTGTGCTCAATATCCTCTACTTCCGCATCAATCTCTTCTTCATCCGAGCTGAAGGACTCTATTTCATCCATGGGCGGTGGATCACAAGGTTTCTAGCCTTTGGATTTTGACTTGCAAATGGTGTTCTTCTTTTTGGCGATGAACGTGGTGCATGAGTTCTGAAGGTGCCCTATCTGATGGCACTGGCGACATCGGAATGCGGTGTTCTCAAAGTCTAGGGTCTGAGTCCAATGAAAATCCCTAATTTTGAGGTTGATTTGATCAGGAAGACCTTACTAATGTCTATTTCTGATGTATATTCCTTTCTCCCCTCTAGAGATATTTGTTGCCAAGAAGCGACCCAAAGTGTTTCCAATCCCTTGGAAGACAGAGAAGTTCCATAAATGTGTCGGCAGGTTTGGAATTCAGACCCATCTGGGAAGCTTTGTGATGACTGATGTAGAGGGGTTGAAGTCTGGGAACTAGGGGGTGAGGAATAACCCTGTCATTCCCCAAAACCAAGGGCCTCCTGTTAAGGATTTCTGATAATCTATGTTGAAAGAAAATGCCACAATGAAGAAACCCTTTGAGCAAAGGAATACTTTGTTGTTGTTGGTCCAGTTGGTGTGGATCCATTGATATAAATCTGTTGTTTGAGGCCATAGGCCATTAAATCTGCAGATGATAGTGGGTTCTGCAAACATTTGGAATTGATCATCAAGCGATGGATGGGAGATTTCGATGGAGGGTACTTCCTCCATTTTATCTACCAAGAAAGTCTTGGGAGCGTCCGTTGGTTGAGTAGATTTCTTGGGCGGCTGTGCATGGACCGCATCCTTGTAGGAGAAAGTAGGAGCAGAGGATGGCTATCCAGATGCTCCCCCTCTCAGACGCAGGGTAAGCAAAACTGAAGCATCCCTATCAATACAGTAAAAAGAGAGGGGAAGAGGATCCTCTAGTTGTTTACCTTCATAGATCAGTCTCTGAAGAGCTGAGGGAATCCCCAGCCTGAGTTGAAGATTGTAGGATAGGTCTTGCACTAGATCCATGGATCACACCCATTGCAGCATGGTTTTACCGGAGAGAAGCGAGATCTTGATCTGATAAGAAGGGGGGGCATAGCCTAAAATCCCCTACCTGTCATTGCAGATTTGTGTCTGTACCATGCTTAATCTTTTTATTCCCAGATCCATCAAGCCGATCTGGGTGTTGATTGAAGTATTTTCAGTCGCCAGCTGTATCCCATCCCCCCGAGCTTGCAGATCCAAGAAACTGAGCTACTTCAGGGTCTCTGCTGTGGTGGATTGAACGTGACTTCCTATGCCATCTTCATCATTCCAATGCACGATTTTTCCGTATAGGAGAGCTGCGCCTCCTATCTGATTCGCATCTTTGATGCAGATGGGGACCACAGCTTGCGCCTCAGCTATGGCATTATTGGAATCTGTAGTGATAATAGTGGTTGTATCCATGCCTTCACCTTCAACACTATCGGCGTCGACAAAGCATATTGGAGCTCGGCTCCAAAGTGAGGAGCCGAGGAAAGCAGCAAACGGAGCAGCCTCTGGAACATCTAGATCCGTTGTGGCAATGGCTACCTCTAAGGCATCATAATTGACTGTGGAGGCGATGGCAGAGCTGAGTAAGGCATTCTCAGGAGCTGCAATTGTGAAGTCAGCGTCAACAACAATGCATCGCAAAACCCTAGCAAAAGCCATTTCTGCTCTCTCTTCGATCCCGAAGATATACTCATGTTAAGCCTAGGTTGAGGATGTCTTTATTTTTAATTAAATGTGCTCATATATTTGTAAAATAGAAATTGAAGATTTTGAGAGGATTTTCCTCAACAATTAAAAAATTCAATTTCTAATTTCATATTGAAGTTGATAGATTATTCTCATCCCTAAGGTTTTGGGGATAAGGCCCTTGAAAGTAGAGATTGAGATATTTCCTCCATAGAAATCTCATGAGAAAATTTTAAGGGATATGTGAATTATTTCCTGCTTAAAATCAGAGATAAGGAGATATTTCCTCCTTAGTTTTCGGCTCTTAAGAGCTATATAATTCCATTCTATGTACAGGAAAGGCAAGGAGAAATAGAGTAAGGAGATATTTGGAGTGCTTGAAAAAGTAATTTTTGAGCAGAGCTTGGATAGATCAGAAGTCTTTCAGAGTATGGATGTATAGTTGAGAGTTCTCGGCTGGCCACCTTGATGTAAAATTTAATGTACATTTATCTCTATTCAGAAAGACAATAGATCGATTCGTCCTATTGGAGGCGAATCTGGAGAGGTAGCCTAGTGGAGGGGGTGAACTTAGTTATCAATTGTGTTGTTCTCTTTCTTGTGAATGTTTGCTTATGTTATTGAACACATTTTATTAAAGTATTGAATTAAATGATTTTGTTTATCATTTTTCCATATACATGTTTTAAATTTTAATCTGAGTTAGAACTAAAAGTTAAATTTCAGATCAATTTGGTATTAGAGAAAGTTCATTATCTGGTTTAGTGGGTACATCTTCCAGTTTCAGCTTAGGAAAGAAGAATAAGGAGAAGGTAAATCCTTTTGATTCAAAATGTCATCTTTTGATTCCTTTCTTCAACAAAATTGGAAAAATTTCTTAATCATGCAAGAAATGGTACAAGAAATGTACAAGGATTTTCAGTTGCATAAGCAGATAAATGAATTGGAAGAGAGTAATTCAACACTTCGAGAGGAGAATCTCAAGCTGAAAATATTGCTCGAAGCCACAAAGGACAGAGATGTTCTAAAAGAGCCATTGAAGGATTCTTTCTATCAGCCATGTGAGAAACGTAGTTCTCATGGAGCATCATATTATACTTCGTCATCGACAAAGAATCAAGAACATAATCAAGTGTCTAAAGAGGTACGAAGCATTTCATTTTCTATACCTTCTAATAATGATGTTAATGATGCATCATTTTTATATTTGAAAATCATACCAAGGGGATTGGTATGAAATTGTTGACCAATATGGGATACAACAGAAGAGGCCTTGGGGTTAATGGTTAAGGTATCATTAATCCTGTTGATGTGAAGAGAAAACCTCATAAGGCAGGATTAGGCTATATAGAAATTGGAGAGAGTTCCAAATCTGTAGAGGCAAGAAAGTTGAATCATGGTGGTAATGGTGATGGAAAGCAGTCGCCCCGAAGAAATGAGCACTTTAAGAGAAGAGCTAAATATTGTTCTCCTGATCAAGGCTTTAAATCATTTCTGCCAAGAAATCGACGAGTGCATTTTTGTGATCATTGTGGAAGAAATGGGCACCGAAAGGAGAATTGTTGGGATCTACATCCAGAGCTTCAACACAAGTAGAATAAACAGTTTTCACAAATATATCTTTCGAAGTTGCGAAAGGAACCTGCAACAAAAGCACAAGTAAACATTATTCGTGATGAAACAAAGCCAATCAAAGAAAATCCATTCACTTGGTTGGGTAAGAAATGGATATTGTTTATGCTGAATTAAATTCACATGGTTTTCTTTTAAATTTTCTGTAAACTGGATGGAATTATTATTAAATTCTGGAAAGTGTATGGGATTTCGCATCAGTTCGAAGTTCTCTACAGTATGCAGTTCAAGTGCCGATGAATCCATTACAACAAGATTGTCTTCTATGGTTGAAACTCTTACGTGTCTACTATGTTGTGCTACCATAGTCAAAGTCAACTTTGCAGCTCCGCTAACAAGCCATAAGACTAGCTCGCAAACAAACCAATTTGCAACTAGCTCATCGTCTACGCCAAAAATTATTGAGTGGTATTTTAAAACGTCACAAAGATAAGTTTTTTGAATGGCTTGTTGAAAGCTTATAGTATGATAGTATTATGTTTCTGTTTACAGAGGGAAAATGTGAAGAATCCATAGTAGAGATTTGGTCATTGGTGCATTTTTACATACCATTTTTTATCTTGTTTGTTTCTGCATCTGACAATATGTTGAATGGATCCATTCAGCAATCTAGCTGAAGACCCAACATCAGAAATCTCAGAGTCCACGGTTGATGAGGAGTTATCATAGGAGCTGAATGATGACTACCAACAATTTGTTACTGGTTATCACGTTACTTGTAACACTCGTGGGCTGCAGAATCAATGGAGATAATAAGCACAAAGTTTACATCGTTTACATAGGGGCGTATCAGTTTTCTTTGATCCACTGCTCCAGCTGTATACAATGCATTCTTGGAATTTCCTACAATCTCAATCTGGCTCAGCAGTAGCACCTCTATATAATATTTGTTGACCGATATTTTTTTTATTGATATATTTGTTAACTTCATGAGAAGGAACTATTTATCTGTTAAATCAGGCTAGAAATATAATACAACCATATGATATGGCTTAACGGTCATGTGAAGTGTAATTTCCAGGAGATAAGGAGGAAATCGCAGTGAAAATAATCCACTGCCAGATATGAACGGATCATATCCAACAATATGTAAATGATATTTCCGATGTTTTGAAAGAAGTTTCTTCGGATCCGCTGCAGAATTGGTTCCACAATTTCATCAACAGATTGAAGATTTTGTGGCATGATCAGCGATACATCCAGATGCAGAACTCCACAATGTTGGAATTTGATCTGAAAGGTGGGCCACGTCTACAAAGAAGCGAAAAATTGAAGAATCGATAGCCATGGAAGATGCGTCAAGTGCTGAACTAATGGTAGAGGTTGGTGCCATGGAAGTATTTGTAGGAGCATCACCAGAAATTTCATTATTAGCAATCGAATGAGTAACACCATCAGTGAGGGAGTTCAATAGATTCGCAAAGGAACCAAGAAATGGACTGATAAACGACTTGGAGACTATCATACACACTTTCACGAGGGATAAAATATCATGGAAGGTATAGTCATAGTGGCAATGGTTTTTGTAGACTCATAGCGGAAGAGTCTGATTAGAAAGGGGTGGCGAGAATGACATCGACCTCAGAGATGGTTGTTGTTTCCAAACAGACAGAAGATTACATCTTGTCTTCCATCAGAGCCGCATATGAAAGAGTATTGGCAGGCATTGATTCAAAAGTGGAGGCAAAACATGACCATCGTCTAGCAGTACTTGCGGAATATGTGAAGAGAATTGACATAATGGATTCAAATGTTTTCAATCATGTTTTATCACCCTGGAATGATATGTATATTTCCATTTTTGCTTCATTACTTAACCGGTTTTATGGTAAAGAGATGAAACCATTCCTTGATGGAGTGTCACATCTTACAGAGGATTTTGCATCTGTACTTACAGCAGCTGAGAGCCTCGATCAATATTTTTTGAAACGTGTTTCATTTGTGTGTCAAGATGGCCAGGTGTATGATTACTACAAACAACAGATGCTGCCCTACCAGATTTCTGAAGCCAGTGATAGGAGAACAAGAGAAGGTTTTCTCCATGCTGCTGCAGGTAGAGTGGGAAAATGGATGGACACTCTCTTGGTTCCTCTGGAACTCTTGTTTTTCCTCTCACAGTCTGATTTCTCTGACAAAAAAAAACATATTTGCAATGGAAAAAGCGGCAGCTAAATATCCTCGAAGAAGGACTTATGAATCACCCTGTTGTTCGTCTTGATACATCTAAAATAATTGCAACTTAATTGAGAGTCCTTCTAATGAATATTAAAGAAACTAAGGTACATGTTTGTGAGAGGGTCTTCCTTCTCCAACAGGTGTAACTCAGCGTACATAATCTTTAAAAGCTTTGAGAGAAGTTGCTCTTGCCCTTTCAGAGAGGCCTACATGAGGTAATATAACAAGGGAATTCTACCACTAGGCAGATGGTTATCATTTAAACGTTCGACTTTATAAGAATATTTTTTATAGTGTGTTTGACACATTGGATGAGGGAAAGTTTATTAAGGAATTAGAAGAAATCATGAGAGCTCTATTCAAAGCTGGGTGAATTAAAATTTGGACAGATGTGGATGTTGTGTATAGTGCAGATCCTCGAAAAGTTAGTGAGGCTATGATATTGAAGACTGCTACAGACTCGAAGGATGTGGGAAAGTCTTCTGCAGATCATGCCTAGTTGAGCAGTGTAATTCAGCCATGTGTCATAATGAGGGGTTTCCTCTTGTTTGTGATCGTGAATATTGTAACCATTTTTTCTTAGTTGTTGATCTAAAATCTTTGGTATGGAGTGGGGCACTAGATGAATTATTTAGAGCTTCTCTTGGGGCATTGGTAACTTCGAGCAAATGTACCTACAGATTTTGCACAACCTCAGATTGCCCATTAATATATGAGGTGTCAACTTCTGGTAGACTCTTTGTTCGTGGAAGTTGTTCAGTGGAGTCTTCATGCATAACAGAGTCGTTCTACCCTATTTGAGTTGACAGTCAACTGGATTTTTGGTATGGGCTCTTGAAACGAATTTATGGACAGTCAAAGTTGTTTCTAGTATGATTTCAACATGGACACAAATTCAATTTTCATCTTCCTATTTGGTTAAGATTTGGTTCAACATTCAAAGCGTGTTATGGAGAAGGGAGAATCAATGCAGAAGTTCATCATCGATTCCAACAAGGTAGCATGCAAGATTACATCAAATACAAAAAAAATTGTTCCCAAGATTCACAGGAAGAATTGACTTCATTCAAAATCAACTTCATTTAAAAAAAAAAAAAAAACTTTTAGAGGACTAAAAGGTTTTTTTTTTTAATGGGGAGGTTTGATCCAGGAGGATATAGACAACCCAAGGAGCACTATGAAGAAGGGAGAATGGATGTAATATCCCAGAAGGGAGAATGCAGTAATACTTAAACACAATATAAGAACTGCAGCAAGATAAACAATAAAACTTAAGACAACATCAGAATTTACAGAGAAGTTGAGCCATTTTATTATATTGGAGAATATTCAGTTACACAATGTACAAAATATGAGGGGATCTAGCCAAAGAGATGGTCTAGAATCACCCAAAAAACATGCCACAATAGGCACTGCGTAACTGGAGAACCACTGAAGCAAATACTACGTTTTCCCTTCAGTATAATATGAACATATGACTGCAGGCTGAAAAATAAAATGCAGATATACTCAAACCTGGAGCTCAGATGATGCCAAGATTCAAGATCTGACCAATGTGATGGATTCCCAAGATAACCCAGAAAGAATTTTCCAGATCTACAACTTTGGAAAATCACCTCCCTAGGATTTGATCCTTGATCTGTTGGGAAATACATATCTGGAGCTAGATCTATCAAATAGATGACTAAAATATGTTTCAAGATCATATCTAAGCTTGAAGGGATGATCCCTTCTTCAGATCTACAAGCTAGAAGCTCTAGATCTAGCTTCTCAATCCTCCAATAATGATTACAACTACTGCAGCACAACTGCCAATAGAAACAGTGCTGTGAGGGAAAGAGAGGCCTTATTCATGCTGAAAATTGCTGCAATAAACTCCAGGCTGATGGAAAGACTGATGGAAATTTGAGGGGATGATCCCTCACAAGATTACTAGCTGAAATGCTAGCAACTTCCTTCCTCCTTTTGGATCTGCAAATTGGACAGCGTAATTCCTGAGGAAATACTACTGCTAGGAGGTCAATAAATTTTTGCCTGATGCCATATCTGAAATGAAGCTCTAGGAATTTTGATCTATAAGCTCACGAGTTCTCTAGCTGAAGTACTGAAGACAACTTCCACCTTCCAAACTGATCTTTAGAAATCTACAATTTCTGAATATGAATGTTCTGCAGAAAGTAGGAAAAGAGATGTGGCACCAATGCCTGATGTAGAATTAAGTACAATACTCTTTCTAGAGCTACTCTAAGAAAGAGGTGGGATTCCCAACCAGGAACACCCTGTGCTAAACAGCACTTGCAATCTCTGCTAAACAACCCGAGAAAGAAATGGAATGTCACATGAAAATTCCAGATTTGAAAATATCCTTAACATCAAGACTCATCAGCATACCTCCATCCTTGCCTTCATCTTATTTATATAATGTTTGAGCCTTGCCATTCCTTGGCCCTCATCTAGACTATGCAGTGCTTGTGGACAAGATCCTCCAAGTTTGACTGCACTGTTTGACCAAATCAACCATCATGTCTAGGTGCAATGTACACCCTCTCCATCATGTGTGCTTTGATTGCACAACATGCTCCCTCACTTTATCATGAATGTTCCATGATCTTTAGTTTGACATCTTCAAGATCTTAGTTCACTGTATCAACCTCCATGATCTATCTCAATTAATGAGACACAATCTCCAATTCCATTCACATTAGTAGTTTCTCAACTACCTCATCATGTAGATCTAGGTTTAATTAATCCACATTCACACACAAAAAATGGATAATTATTCATATTGAGGATTATGGGTCCCTCCACCCTTTTATTTACTTAATTCATTAAGAAAATTAAGAACTCTAATATTCCAAATATCAAGTGAAAATTTAGGAATATTACAGTCCTCCCGAGCAAAATGTTGCTTGTCCTCAAGCAACTCAAAAGGTATATGCAAAGCCATATTTTCCCCTCCAAATGGCATCCACATAAGGAAGGCTTCATCCATTTGCTGCAATGTGTTATGTATGTTTGGTTCCAAAGTTGTCTTTCAAAAACATATAGAATGACCTCTAAATGTATGGTTAGATGTCCTCCCTCCATCATGAAGTACCAAGTGACAACCATATAAGTTCCAACTTCATCATTAATACATGAGATAAACAAAATAAAGTGGCTCTTTCCACAAAGAAAAAGTACCATCTCACAATACATCTCTTCATCCCATGCTTTGTGAATTTGATTGAGCATTGATATGCTCTCATCCTTATCCGTATTGGCCTTGTTGGATCCAAGCATAATTCCAATGTTATGCAAAAGAAGAAGGAAAGGAGCTATATGGGTATACAAAGATGTCAAACCATATTCTCCTAATAGTAACCACCGGAGTAAGGCCCTTTGCTGCCATCCTCCATCTCCTCCATGTAAGATGGACAAGCCAAACTCCCCCAAAAGTAACCAAAGCAACAAGAGATCTTGATGCTTTCTCTCCTCCTCATGTGCATCATGAAGAAAAAACATACTAATGGACATATGGAATGTCACATCAGCCCAATACAAAGAAACATCATCAATGCACATCATGAGAGCATCATGCCAAGCTATACCCAATACAAAACACATAGAAATAGGAGATGTCATGTGGTGGCCAATCTCTCTCAAGTGAGACCAAAATGAACATGCATTATTTTGCTGCATTCTATCATTGATACACAAGGCATGAATTAGAAAAATATGAGCTATTGAGTGGTATCCATACTCACCCAAGAGCAACGAGTGCAACCATGCCTCCTTCTTCATTTCATAAGTGTTCCTCAAGGCATGGATCAAAGAAATAGGAGCCTTTGGGTAGTGACAGGAATCTCCCAAGGGCAACCAATGTAACCAAGCTTTTTGGCCCATATCATAAATCTACAAGTGGTCATGCAACCCCTTGCTTATCATCCTCAGCCACTCACCCCAATATGGAAGATGAGTGATGTGATGCAGAATCATGGTATCCTCCCTTTGTAGAATACCATATTCCCCAAACTGATGAAGAACTTTGCACTTCATGAAATGTTGAAGTGCACCTCCTATGAGATCTCTTAATGAGACCTTCTTCTCATCCATGGCCTTCCAAAACCAATGAGTTTTTGGATCTGCTGTAGGTGGAAGTATCTCTTTGAGCTGTGAGATGCTCATTGAGAAAGTGTCATCAAGAAAGGAGAAAAGGTTTCTCATATCTAGATGTCTACCATTCATCATCGTGTCCTCCATTGCTTCATGAGTGAAGCTACCTTCAAAATGCTCCAAGAATAATTGGGCCTCATCATTATCACTGCTAATAAGTGACAACGCTGTAGATCTGCAGGGTAATACATATGCTGTGTCAAAGCAAGGCACAATACCGATCTCATAACCAGCTATTGTGCATAGGATCTTACTCATCCCATTTTCTGAAACTCTACACTTCAAATCAAAAGGTTGAATGTAGCTCAACGATGATGAACTGGGATAGTTCTTAATCTCCTCCTTGATTAGATCAAGGGTCCTCTGCGCTGTGATATATTGCTGCTTCAAATCTGCATTTTGTTCTAACCCTTGGTTATGCATTGTCCCTTAAACAATATGTGATGAAATTTCATGCATACCTTGGATCAACTGATGTGTGAGAACCTCTTGCCAGAACACAAGAGTTCCTCCAACCAGCACAATAGTGCCTCCAACTGCTGGTAAGAGTGATGGCTGCTCTTCTCCAAGTGTACTAGTGCTGGAATCTTCCTCCTTTCCCTCATGCATCTCCTGAATCATGCATGGGACTCTATGTGTCAAGAGCTCAAGACTATCTTGCAAGGTTGCAAGTGTCTCTTCTCTAGATGCAAGTAATGCTGCAGATGGTGGTGAATGTAGTGACTTCTTGTCCAAAGTGACAAGATTTACATCCTCCTCCTTAGGAAATGTCACTTTGTGACACATCTCTATTTTTCTCACATCAAATTCCTTCCTGAACTTGTGAAACAAATCTGAATGTTTAGTCACCTTTGCATGCTCCATGTTACCAAACCACCAATCATTGGCTTCACCTAACAAATGAAGTGCTGCAATTTGAACAACCTCTTCTTCAGCTACAAGATGTAGCCTGAAAAATGCATCCAACTCTCACCTCCAAGACTTAACAGTGCTTGAGGATGATCCATCAAATGTAGGAAAATAGAATATATTATGCCTCTTCCTTCTATTGCTGTTGTAGGATCCTCTTTCTTCTTTGATTTTGAAGAATTGTTGGAGATTTAGCTTCTCCTTGAATGCTCTAGACTGTGCTTTGTACTCATCAAGATATAAACTGAGAGCCTCATGAGTCTCAGGTTCATACATTTCTTCATTTCTACACCTTTCACCTCCTCCAAAGAAAGTGGGCATAGTGGATCTATGAGGAGATCTATGATTCTTTGGTTTTCTTCTTTGTTGATAGGAAGTTCTCGGGTCTTCCTCATCAAGTCTTCTTCTTGGATATTCTTTATACCTTTCCTATTTCATTTGATTGAGCTCCTTAGAGAGATCTTGCATGGATCTAAAGAAAGGAGTGGAAAAATTTTCATCCTCCATGATAGATCTCATCTATCTGATTCTTCTTTTGATGTAAAATATGAAGTGTCCACAAGCTGAGCCAAAGATCATGCTCTGATACCACTGTAATATCCTAGAAGGGAGAATGCAGTAATACTTAAACACAATATAAGAACTGCAGCAAGGTAAACAATAAATCTTAAGACAACATCATAATTTACAGAGAAGATGAGCCATTTTATTTTATTGGAGAAGATTCAGTTACACAATGTACAAAATATAAGGGGATCTAGCCAAAGAGATGGCCTAGAATCACCCAGAAAACATGCCACAATAGGCACTGCGTAACTGGAGAACCACTGACGCAAATACTGCAATGTCCCTTCAACAGAATATGAATATATGACTGCACGTTGAAAAGGAAAATGCAGATCTACTCAATTCTGGAGCTCAGATAATGCCAAGATTCAAGATCTGGCCAATGTGATGGATTCCCAAGATAACCCAAAAAGGATTTTCCAGATCTACAACTTTGGAAAATCACCTCCCTAGGATTTAATCCTTGATCTGCTAGGAAATAAAGATCTGGAGCTAGATCTATCAAATAGATGGCTGAAATATGTTGCAAGATCAGACCTAAGCTTGAAGGGTTTATCCCTTCTTTACATCTACAATCTAGAAGCTCTAGATCTAGCTTCTCAATCCTCCAATAATGATTACAGTTGCTGCAGCACAACTGCCAATAGAAACGACGTTGTGAGGGAAAGAGAGGCCTTCTGCCTGCTGAAAATTGGTGCAATAAACTCTAGGTTGATGGAAATATTGATGGAAATGTGAGGGGATGATCCCTCATAGGAATACTATAGAAATTCTAGCAATTTCCTTCCTCCTTTTGGATCTGCAAATTGGACAACGTAATTCCTGAGGAAATATTGCTACTAGGAGGTAAATGAATTTTGGCCTGATGCTAGATCTGAAATGAAGCTTTGGGAATGCTGATCTATAAGCCCAAGGTGATAGGAATAAACCCTCACTAGTTCTCTAACTGAAGTACTGAAGACAACTTCCACCTTCCAAACTGATCTTCAGAAATCTGCAATTTCTGAATGTGAATGTTTAGCAGAAAGTAGGAAAAGAGATGTGGCACCAATGCCTGATGAAGAATGAAGTACAATACTCTTTCTAGAGCTACTCTAAGAAAGAGGTGGGATTCTCGACCAGGAACACCCTGTGCTAAACAACACTTACAATCTCTGCTAAACAACCCGAGAAAGAAATGGAATGTCACATGACAATTCTATATCTGAAAAGATCCTTAACATCAAGACTCATTAGAATACCTCCATCCTTGCCTTCATCTTCTTTATATAATTTTTGAGCCTTCCCATGCCTTGGCCCTCATCTAGACTGCACTGTGCATGTGGACAAGATCCTCCAAGTTTGACTGCTCTGTTTGACCAAATCAACCATCATGTCTAGGTGCAATGTACACCCTCTCCATCGTGTGTGCCTTGATTGCACAACATCCTCCATCAATTTATCATGAATGTTCCATGATCTTTAGTTTGGAATCTTCAAGATCTTAGTTGACTGTATCAACCTCCATGATCTATCTCAATTAATGAGACATAATCTCCAATTCCATTCACATTAGTAGTTTCTCAACTACCTCATCATGTAGATCTAGGCTTAATTAATCCATATTCACACACAAAAAGTGGATACTTATTCATATTAAGGATTATGGGTCCCTCCACTCTTTTATTTACTTAATTCATTAAGAAAATTAAGAACTCTAATATTCCAAATATCAAGTGAAAATTTGGGAATATTACAGTCCTCCCCGGAAAAATGTTGCTTTCCCTCAAGCAACTCAAAAGGTAGATACAAATCCATCTATTCCCCTCCAAATGGCATCCACATAAGGAAGGATTCCTCCATTTTCTGCAATGTGTTATGTAGGTTTTGTTCCAAAGTTGTCTTTCAAAAACATATAGAATGATCTCTAACTGTATGGTTAGATGTCCTCCCTCCATCATGAAGTACCAAGTGACATCCATATAAGTTCCAACTTCATCATTAATACATGAGATACACAAAATAAAGTGGCTCTTTCCACAAAGGAAAAGTACCATCTCACAATACATCTCTTCATCCCATGTTTTGTGAATTTCATTGAGCATTGATATGCTCTCATACTTAGCCCTGTTGGCCTTGTTGGATCCAAGCATCATTCCATTGTTATGCAAAAGAAGAAGGAAAGGAGCTATATGGGTAGATAGATATGTCAAATCATATTCTCCTAATAGTAACCACCGGAGTAAGGCCCTTTGCTGCCATCCTCCATCTCCTCCATGTAAGATGGACAAGCCAAACTCCCCCAAAAGTAACCAAAGCAACAAGAGATATTGTTGCTTTCTCTCCTTATCATGTGCATCATGAAGAAAAAACATACTAATGGACATATGGAATGTCACATCAGCCCAATACAAAGACATCATCAATTCACATCATGCCTAGCTTTACCCAATACAAAACACATAGACACAGGAGATATCATGTGGTGGCCAATCTCTCTCAAGTGAGACCAAAATGAACATGACTTCTTTTGCTGCATTCTATCATTGATGCACAAGGCATGAATCAGAAAAATATGAGCTATTGGGTGGTAACCATACTCACCCAAGAGCAACCAGCGCATCCATGCCTCCTCCTTCATTTCATAAGTGTTCCTCAAGGCATGGATCAAAGAAATAGGAGCCTTTGGGTAGTGATAGGAATCTCCCAACGACAACCAATGTAACCAAGCTTTCTGGCCCATATCATAAATCTGCAAGTGGTCATGCAACCTCTTGCTTATCATCCTCACCCACTCACCCCAATATGGAAGATGAGTGATGTGCTGCATAATCATGGTATCCTCCCTTTGTAGAATACCATCTTCCCCAAACTGATGAAGAACTTTGCACTTCATGAAATGTTGAAGTGCACCTCCAATGAGATCTCTTAATGAGACCTTATTCTCATCCATGGCCCTCCAAAACCAATGAGGTTTTGGATCTGCTGTAGGTAGAAGTATCTCTTTGAGCTGTGAGATGCTCATTGAGAAAGTGTCATCAAGAAAGGAGAAAAATTTTCTCATATCTAGATGTCTACCATTCATCATCTTGTCCTCCATTCCTTCATGAGTGAACCTACCTTCAGAATGATCCAAGAATAATGGGGCCTCATCATTATCACTGCTACTAAGTGATAGCACTGTAGATCTACAGGGTAATACATGTGTTGTCTCAAAGCAAGGCATAATACTGATCTCATAACCAACTATTGTGCATAGGATACTACTCATCCCATTTTCTGAAACTCTACACTTCAACTCAAAGGGTTGAATGTAGCTCAACAATGATGAACTGGGATAGTTCTTCATCTCCTCCTTGATTAGATCAAGGGTCCTATGTGCTGTGATATATTACTACTTCAAATCAGCATTTTTTTCTAACCCTTGGTTATGCATTGGCCCTTAAAAAATATGTGATGAAAGTTCATGCATACCTTGGATCAACTGATGTGTGGGAACCTCTTGCCAGAACATAAGAGTTCCTCCAATCGGGACAATAGTGCCTCCAATTGCTGGTAAAAGTGTTGGCTGCTCTTCTCCAAGTGTACCAGTGTTGGAATCTTCCTCCTTTCCCTCATGCATCTCTTGAATCATGCATGGGACTCTATGTGTCGAGAGCTCAAGACTATCTTGCAAGGTTGCAAGTGTCTCTTCTCTAGATGCAAGTACTTCTGCAGCTGGTGGTGAATGTAGTGACTTCTTGTCCAGAGTGACAAGATTGACATCCTCCTCATTAGGAAATGTCACTTTGTGACACATCTCTAGTTTTCTCACATCAAATTCCTTCCTCAACTTGTAAAATAAATCTAAATATTTAGTCACCTTTGCATGCTCCATGTGACCAAACCACCAATCATTGGCTTTACCTAACAGATGAAGTGCTAAAATTTGAACAACTTCTTCTTCAACTATGGGATGTAACCTGAAAAATGCATCTAACTCTCTCCTCCAAGCCTTAACAGTGCCTGAGGAAGATCCATCAAATTTAGGAAAATAGAATCTATTATTCCTCTTCCTTCTATTGCTATTGTAGGATCCTCTTTCTTCTTTGATTTTGAAGAATTTTTGGAGAATTAGCTTCTCCTTGAATGCTCTAGACTATGCTTTGTACTCATCAAGATATAAACTGAGAGCCTCATGAGTCTCAAGTTCATTCCTTTCTTCATTTCTACACCTTTCACCTCCTCCAAAGAAAGTGGGCATAGTGGATCTATGAGGAGATCTATGATTTTCTAGTTTTCTTCTTTGCTGATAGGAAGTGATCGGGTCTTCCTCATCAAGTATTCTTCTTGGATATTCTTTCTGCCTTTCTTCTTTCATTTGATTGAGCTCCTTGAAGAGATCTTGCATGGATCTAAAGAAAGAAGTGGCAAAATTTTCATCCTCCATGATAGATCTCATCTATCTGCTTCTTATTTTGATGTAAAAGATGAAGTGTCCACAAGATGAGCCAAAGATCATGCTCTGATACCACTATAATATCCCAGAAGGGAGAATGCAGTAATACTTAAACACAATATAAGAACTCCAACAAGATAAACAATAAATATTAAGACAACATCATAATTTACAGGGAATTTGAGCCATTTTCTTATATTGTAGAAGATTCAGTTACACAATGTACAAAATATGAGGGGATCTAGCCAAATAGATGGCCTAGAATCACCCAGAAAACATGTCACAATAGGCACTGCGTAATTGGAGAACCACTGAAGAAAATACTGCATTGTCCCTTGAGTAGAATATGAACATATGACTGTAGGCTGAAAAGGAAAATGTAGATATACTCAAATATGGAGCTCAGATGATTCCAAGATTCAATATCTGGCCAATCTGATGGATTCCCAAGATAACCTAGAAAGGATTTTCCAGATCTACAACTTTTGAAAATCACCTCCCTAGGATTTGGTCCTTGATCTACTGGGAAATACAAATCTAGAGATAGATTTTTCAAATAGATGGTTGAAATATGTTGCAAGATCAGATCTAAGCTTGAAGGGTTGATCCCTTCTTCAGATCTACAAGCTAGAAGCTCTAGATCTAGCTTCTCAATCCTCCAATAATGATTATAGCTATTGTAGCACAACTGCCAATAGAAATTGTGCTGTGAGGGAAAGAGAGGCCTTCTGCCCACTGAAAATTGCTGCAATAAACTCTAGGCTGATGGAAATACTGATGGCAATGTGAGGGGATGATCCCTCACAAGATTACTAGCTGAAATTCTAGCAACTTCCTTCCTCCTTTTGGATCTGCAAATTAGACAGTGTAATTCCTGAGGAAATACTACTGCTATGAGGTCAATAACTTTTGGCCTGGTACCAGATCTGAAATGAAGCTCTGGGAATGCTGATCTATAAGCCCAAGGTGATAGGAATAAACCCTCACTAGTTCTCCAGGTGAAGTTCTGAAAACAAATTCCACCTTCCAAACTGATCTTCAGAAATCTACAATTTCTGAATATGAATGTTCTGCAGAAAGTAGGAAAAGAGATGTGGCACCAATGCCTGATGTAGAATGAAGTACAATACTCTTTCTAGAGATACTCTAAGAAAGAGTTGGGATTCCCAACCAAGAACACCCTATGCTAAACAACACTTGCAATAACTGCTAAACAACCCGAGAAAGAAATGAAATGTCACATGAAAATTCCAGATCTGAAAAGATCCTTAACATCAAGACTCACCAGCATACCTCCATCCTTGACTTCATCTTCTTTATATAATTTTTGAGCCTTCCCATGCCTTGGACCTCATCTAGACTGCGTTGTGCATGTGGACAAGATCCTCCAATTTTTACTGCGTTGTTTGACCAGATCAACCATCATGTCTAGGTGCAATGTACATCCTCTCCATCATGTGTGCTTTGATTGCACAACATCCTCCATCACTTTATGATGAATGTTCCATGATCTTTAGTTTGACATCTTCAAGATCTTAGTTGATTGTATCAACCTCCATGATTTATCTCAATTAATGAGACATAATCTCCAATTCCATTCACATTAGTAGTTGCTCAACTACCTCATCATGTAGATATAGGCTTAATTAATCCACATTCACACACAAAAAGTGGATACTTATTCCTATTTATGATTATGGGTCCCTCCACCCTTTTATTTACTTAATTCATTAAGAAAATTAAGAACTCTGATATTCCAAATATCAAGTGAAAATTTGAGAATATTACAATTGATGTATAGTTGAGAGTTCTCGGCTGGCAACCTTGATGTAAAAGTTAATGTACATTTATCTCTATTCAGAAAGACAATAGATCAATTCATCCTATTGGAGGCGTATCCGGAGAGGTAGCCCAGTGGAGGGGGTGAACTTCGTTATCAATTGTGTTGTTCTCTTTCTTGTGAATGTTTGCTTACGTTATTGAACATATTTTATTAAATCATTCAATTAAATGATTTGGTTAATCATTTTTCCATATACATGTTTTAAAGTTTAATCTGAGTTAGAACTAAAAGTTCAATTTCATATCAGTTACATAGCTTGAGAAAAATGTCAGAGACTATTCAAAAGAGAATTCATTTTATAGTCAACACAATGTATCATCATGGGTTCATTAAAATTCTTATCGAATTCCGCCTTAAAATTTCAGGGGATACTTGGGAAAATTTCCTAATTCGAAACCATTTCAAAGAGGGAAACCAAGAAGAACCTAGTTGTGGCAAAGCAAAAAGGGGAAAGAAAATAAAATTTGAAGACCCTGTTGAAAGTGAACAACAACCTCAGGAATAGTTAGAATATGAAGTTCCCATTACAGAACTTTTGGGGAAAATTAAGAAGCAAACTGGTAAAAATAAGGAAGAGAGTGAAAAAGGAAAAGATACATCCACAAAAATGAAGTCCAAAATAAATAAGAATAGGGAAAAAAAATTCAAAACCTTCCTTATTCAATAAGCAGAAGTGTTAGAATTAGCCAGACAGTGAAAAATCCAGCTCCAAAAGAAACATAATTTATTGATTTAGAGGAGGAACTCAAGGTTCCATCACCCACTGCTATGTTGCCTACCGAGAGTCCAGGTCGAAATACCCCAGAGATTGACCCAGTGCAGCAAACAATTTATGAATATATTGAGTCCTTGGAGAAGAGAGACATGGAGAAGACATCAGTTTTAGAACAGAGGGAAGAATCCCAACTTCATAGTCCAGAAGAACCTCCAGTAGTGAATATTCCAAGACAATATATTTTTGAACTCGAGACACTAAATAGGCATATTAAATAGGAGCATGAAGCCTTGAAGTTGCAGAACCAGATTTAGAAAACCATAAATGATAATACTCTTTTGCATTTGGGTTTATGGTTCAAGAAGAATAAAAATTTAAAGAAGAAGAATAAAAATCTCAACAGGAAAATCATAAACTTGAAATATAAACTCCTGATGAGAAAGCCAAGGGTGGCTATGAATAGAAGGAAGGAAAAGAAATTGAATCTATATGTTTTAGCAGAGCTCTTAGGGCAGATGAAGTGGCATGATAAGAATAAAAAAAAATTTGTTTTTGCATGAGGACATGCAATGGTCTCCTCGTGGGGGAATGTAGAGCCTCAAGACTGCCTCAATTTTGACACTCCTTTCAATCAGTTTTCATTCTTTTTGCCACCAACATTAACTAAAAAAAGTGTTAAACTGAAAATTTTGACTTGGTAAAGTATTTTAATGACCTATTTTTCATATTTTCAATTGTTCCTTATGTTAGCCACCCATAATATTATGTCATATCAGATGGTGGCTAAATGATGTTGGATAGCCTTCAAGGAACAATTTTCATTACTAAAAACTGTTGGCTCTTGAAAACTCCTGAAGGCCTCATGCCTCTGTCCAGATCCTACACTGCTGTTTACATCCTTAAAAACTCTGAAATCCTGCTAGAAACCAAAAGCCAAATACTGCTGCAAACATCATTTTCCCCTTCCTTTCTTCCAAAACTAACCTCATTTTTCTATCCCTCCATCTCCCATGAAAATCCTATAATTTCATGTTTTCTCCCCCTTTCCATTTTATAAAACCCTTGATAAGGTTTTAAGACTCACTCTTGGCCTTATCGAAACCCTAAAATCCCTCAAAAATCCTTAAGAAACCATTAAAAATGCATGTTTTTATGTATTGGACTTAAGCCCCCTCGGGCTTAAGTTTTTGGCCCTTTCCGTCCATGCGCCCGGGTGCCAGGACCAGGCGCCAAGACAGTCGGGCGCCTATCCGGTTTAAATAAATATTTCTTCGCAAACCATTAAAAAACCTTTGACATTTGTTTAAACCGTCGAAATTCATTTTATTTAAATTTTCCGCCCGTGCAAATTATGGAGCAATCTCCACCGTCAATCCGCTCCGCAGATCGGACGGTGCGGACTCTGACTTCTCTGTGGTCCCCACCGGTTCAAACTTAAATCGCCACCGTTGATTTGCTCCACAGATCGGATGGTGCGGAGCGCGCCTTCCTGTGGACCCCCCCCATCCGTGCGTTGTTTCCCAAAACCGCGTGGTTTCCATCGCACCACTCTTCAGCGAAAGGCGGTTTTTTCCCGATGGCCAGTGATTCTATACAACGGTCGATGCGTGTCCTTTGTACGATTTAAAAACCGCCGTGCAACCATCGTCCATCGCGCGTTATAGTTCGGATCAGGATGCCCAGCGAAATTGATCTCCGCCGTCCGATCTGGGCCCACTCATCCAACGACTATCGCTCCTCGAAGATGTCTGATGGTTAACCAAAGTGCCCACATGATAAACAAGCCATCGTACAGCGGCAAATCAATCTCCACCGTCGATATGATCTGCAGATCAATGGCCCATATTTCATCGCCCATTTCCATCGCCCAGTCAACGTTTCCCCTTGTTGACTTTCCATTGCCCACTCCCGACCGTCGATCTCTGCGCGATCGACGGTTCAGATTCTTCCTTTTCTTTTGACCACCACATTCAATCTCAACCGTCGATCTCTGCATGATCGACGACTCCGATTTAATCCTTTTTTTCACTCATTCCACGATCACTCTCGGTAAATCTGGACCGTTGGATGATGCCATCCAACGGCCACGCTTCCTCCACGCCTTCCAATGCAGTAAAACCAATAAAAGCAGGATTTTATAACATTTTATTTGTATTTTGCAGGGTTTCGAAGTTTTTCACTATGAACGAAGAAAATTCGAAGGAAGAGGGTGACGACTCTCTTGCTTTCGATTTACCAAAGGAAATCGACCACCGGGTTTAAAATTTCACATTTATCAATGTTTCATGAACCATTGATGCATTACAGACCCTGTGCAGCCCTGCGCACAACAAGAAAACATGGATTAAGCGCAGAAAAAGAGTATCAGCGCTGAAGACCAAGAAATTATCAGAGCAGAGGATTAATGGACTGTTTACGAGGATTATGGCCCAAAATGATCATTATAAACCTAATCCCCTGGTTAAAACAGAGTTCAAAACAAATCCAAAAGGTTTCACCGACAGGAAACCCTCCACCGCCACAAATTGAGGCAAATTGATCCTTCTAGCTACCATGGCGCCAACTGTGCCTCAAAGTATTCAATCAGGAGCTGAATTTATTGATCAGGATCAGATATTTTTCCTCGACGCAGCCGAAGAAGTTATTTCTGCCAGGAACTTCAATGCAAAGAATATCTGCAGAGTTACTTCGATGCCACGCAGTGCCTCAAAGGTCAACAAAAACTCCCACCAAGCTTGAAATCATTATGTCAATCATTTAATACAGAGGATATGTATGTAAGTCTCCTCATTGAGCCCCTCGAAGGCCAATGAGCCATTTAATTATATATTAATTGTAATTGAGATCTTTTATCAGGTCTCACCTCCTCATCCTTCTATATATACTACAGCAGAAGATGAGTGGTTGTTGGTTGTTGTTTGATTACAAGTTGTAACATTGAAACTCTTTGAAATAAATATACAAGTCTGTTGAAGTTGAAAAGAAAATTGAAGTCTCGGATGTCTTGATAATGTTGTTGCATGTCTGTTCCTGAGAAGGCTCTATCATTGGATCCATGAGCTTGGCTATTGGTGAAGTATTCTGAATTTGTTCTATGTTTTTCCCCCATTTTCATTATGTTTCATAAATTCTTACTACAGTAGGTTGAAAGTTTTAGACTAAGAAATTACTCCTCGAAGCACCTTAGATCTGTTCATCCTTCACTGTTTTATGTTTTCTTCTGCTGAAGTATTTTAGAGGCTTTAAAATTTCTCTTTAATCTTTATGCTTGTTTATTTCTATAATAGCTCAAATAGTTGGTTTCAGCATGATTTATGGTTTTCCCTGCTTGTCTGCCATCACTTGAAAGCTGTTATTGAAGTCTCCCTTTGAAGTACCATTTTTTTAAGTTAATCAGAGAGGTCGGTTTTGATCTTGCCCTTTGCCACTGCTTGAACAGTTGTTTTGAAGGTCTTTATAGTTGTAAGCATAGATGTTATTTAGGTGTTCCCTCTTCTATGAATGCAATTATCAGTGAATCTTTTATGTTTTCTAAGTCCTTTAAAATAAAATATTTGAGGAAATAGGGTGTTCCCCGAATCTTAGATTTCATTTTAAAAGTTGTCTCGAAGTCATTATTTGCTTAAAGAATGTTTGTAGAATTTATGGTTAGCCCTGTCTATCAAATATTTCTTTATTGTTAAGTTCTGTTCTTCAAGTTCCCTTCGTTGAGAATTAAACTTCTCTTTCCAAATCATTAATGTTCACTTCATTCCAAAAACAAAAGGATCTTGTGGCCAAGTTAGATTTTCCCTTTGATATCCCATATCTCTTGAAGAGTTTTTCATGACCTTATTTTGACTCCATTGCCCAATGAACCAGATATTTCCTCTTTCTGTCTATTTTTCTTAGACCTTTCATGTTTTGTTGTATCAAACTCAATCCAACCAAACAAACATCTGCACTTAATAACTAGTCTAAAATCCATACTCTAAGCACACAAGATAAACCTTTGCAAACAAATATCTGAGAGATACCTCTCTGAGAACAGGAGGACTAGATCCTAGAACTCTAAAGATTGGTTCTGATGTTGCCTTGTCTTTTGATTCGCCAAATTTTCAAAACACGAGACACCAAGATAATGGTGATCACGGTGGGACATCTGAGTTAGTAACAATCCAAATACCCCTTAGGACTTCAGAAATCCCTTATTTTCAAGAATATCCAGTGATTATTAGCCACCTCATCGCCACCAACATAATGGCAATCACGGTGGGACCCTAAGTTCATAGTTGCCTAGCAAGCTCTTTTAAACTCATTAGTCTTCCAAACAACCATAGAAACTTAGAAAAACCCAAAAATATTTAGTTTGGCTTCATAATAAACATGGTGGTGGAACCATAAAACATTTTATCTTTACAAAGCTAAAAATTTTCCACCTGGTGACTCCACTGGCCTCCAGTAGGCCTATTACCCTTCCAGTCCGTGTAGACTCCCTTGGGAATGCATTAAGCAAACCCAATCATGTTGTTGGTGGACAGCAAATTTCAAAATCTTCCACCTGACGACTTTGCAATCCCCAAAAGACCTAATAACTCCACTGGCAGAAGACTCTGAACTGGTTAGAAAGATACAGTGACCTTAAACACAAAACTCAACCATTACAAGACCTAGACAATGAGCAAGATTATAGAGAAAATAATAAAGAAAAATTACTGATAGTGATGGAGAAAATGGTGTACATACTTAGGAAAATATTTGAAAGGTAGGAGGCCAATTTAAATATTGATGATCTAGAGCAGCCCATGCTCCTTTCAAATCAAGAACAAACCCAAAAACTACAAAATATGTATGATGAACAAGATTACAATGAGAGCAATGAAGAAGGTTGTCAGGAAACTCCTGATTGCCTACCTATTTCTTGTATTATGCTATTAAGAGAACTCCATAACCAGATTGCAAAAGCTCATAGTCAGCAGTGCCTTGAGGAAAACATAAGCCATTTTGAACCGACAAAATCTGAAATAGGAGAAGAGACAACACAACCAGAGTCTCTTCCTTTATGTTACGAATCATTTCAGATGATTAAAAGACAATGGCATCTTGATAATATGCTTGAAACAACTCATGAACCTTATAGTCAAAGTGACTGCCACGAAAATCATGAGGAGTTGTTTGAAATTGAGACATATCAGGAAAAGGAAGAGAATCCTCAAAATTCCCCTACGAGCACAAGTAATCATTTCCTAGAAGAGGCTCAAGAAGACATCTAGCCTCAAAACCAATTAACACAAGAGGGAGAAGACTGTTGTTCTTCTGTCCAAAGCAAAGAGAAAATTCCCTCTCTTTTTACAGAGGAAGAAATTGATCAGATATTAAATAAACAGTCAGCCCTCAATTCTTTATTAGAACAAAACACTTCTGCTCATTTTCCTACTAAATGTTGTTGTCTTGAAATATAAAATAAACTTGTAGGTCAGCTAAAAGAACAAAATGATAACCCAATATGTTTGATTGGTGAAATTGTGTATACTAATGACTTTTCAACTTCTGATCAATCTAATGATGATGATGAGCTCCAAAAAAAAAAAAATCATGCAGGGAAACCAGCAGTGGATTGGTGTCATGAAATTCATTATCATCAGCTTGAACGCAGCAATCAGCCAGTCCCATTCATCAGGAATAATTTTCACATAATTGGGAATCAGCTGTCTATTAGTTGTAATGTTGGGGTTGAGAATAAAGAGGAATTTCTTGAACAGGATGCATATGAGGAGCCTACTCCTGAAGGGTTGAGGTAATAAAATATAACCCTACTCAAGAACATGATGATCTCTTCACAGAGCACAGTCCACTGAATCAGAGCATACCAGGACTACAAGAAGACAACACTGCAATATATGATGAATCCTCTAGTTCAGATAATAATGAAGATGAGGAAGTTTTTCTTCCTCATAAGAATATTTACCTTAAGCCAGTGGAGAAAGAAGAGATGATCCTGGTTGAAACATATCTTCCAAACACTCACAACCAAGTATTATTTCAAGATCCTTATGCTCATTTCTTGAAAATCTTTGACGAAGGGATAAAGGTCATTAGGAGCAGTATATTACCAAAAGAAAGAGGATTATTTAGCACTGTTGCTAAAAAACAAAAAGAATGGGAGTGGCCCTGTTTGTCCAGCCTGCCCAAGGAGATGAGGAAGAACCAATCATGGAATCATTTGTTGGATTGGTTGTACTGGAAAAGAGACTTCATCAGCTAAAACATGTAAATGTTCCAAATTAGATTAGGTTAGATAGGAAAGCAATAAAGCTCATCTTTGAGCATTTAGTTAGTTGTTGATTTTTGTCTTGTAAGAAAAAGAAAAATCTAAAAACAATAGAAAAGAGAAAAGAGCAAGAAAGGTACAACCCCATACCAAAAAAGAGAAAACAAATTATGAAAGTGTGCAAGCTTAAATGCCACTCCTACAAAACACACTTCTAGTTAGTCAAACAGTTTAATCTTGACTAATTAGTTTTAAATTTTTTGCTGATAGGATAGTGAATTTGATTTGCCAAACTATTCAATCTTGGCTTATTAGTAGATAGATTAGGATAGAAATTGAAGGTTCAAACAAACTCAAAATCTGAACCAAAGTTTCCAAAAGGAGATGACTCAAATCTATGTTAAATTTTGAGTCAAAGAATGTAAATATCTGGTTCTAACCAGCTTAAAACCTAAACCAGAAGGAAAGAAAAGACAGCTCAAAACAAGTTTAAAACAGAGCTGTAAAAAGAGAAGGCAACACTTTGAGTTTTCAGATCTTAAGCCTTCTATTTTTTGATTTAATTTTCTGCAAATAATAATCTATGTGCAGCTTGTTTTTATGCCATAGATCACAGCAAGTCAAACAGTTTAACCTTGACTTGACTGTTTTTAAATTTATGTTATAGAATTTAGAGAATGAAAGTCTGTTGGACAATTTAATCCCAATGGATAGTAGATTAGGTAGAGAATCATATGGATCCAACTGTTTAATCTGGATCCATGAAGAAATAAGAAGTAGAACTAGATTAGATTTTTGTTTTCAAAAAGAATAAAATGTTGTAAGAGAGTTTGCCAATCCAAGTGCACTCTGATGAATAAAAATGTTAGATCAGTAGGATTGGGTAGGTAGAAAGTTTGTTGATGAAAGGTCCATTGTTTTTCAATGACTGCTAACTTATTTCCAGAGCAAAAGAAGATCATTCAAAGAAAACAACCCAATGGATAAGGCAACTGATCAGCCTCCTAGAGAATACAAGTCTGCAGTTCTTGATGCCTTCAAAAAAGGCACCATCCCCAAGTGGAGCCACTGTTAGCCACCCATAAAATTCGGTTATATCAGATGGTGGCTAAATGATGTTGGATAGCCTTCAAGGAACAACTTTCATTACTAAAAACTGTTGGCTCTTGAAAACTCCTGAAGGCCTCATGCCTCTGTCCAGATCCTACACTGCTGTTTACATCCTTAAAAACTCTGAAATCCTGCTAGAAATCCAAAGCCAAATACTGCTGCAAACATCATTTTCCCCTTCCTTTCTTCCAAAACTAACCTCATTTTTCTATCCCTCCATCTCCCATGAAAATCCTATAATTTCATGTTTTCTCCCCCTTTCCATTTTATAAAACCCTTGATAAGGTTTTAAGACTCACTCTTGGCCTTATAGAAACCCTAAACTCCCTCAAAAATCCTTAAGAAACCATTAAAAATGCATGTTTTTATGTATTGGACTTAAGCCCCCTCGGGCTTAAGTTTTTGGCCCTTTCCGTCCATGCGCCCGGGCGCCAAGACCAAGTGCCAAGACAGTCGGGCACCTATTCGGTTTAAATAAATATTTCTTCGCAAACCATTAAAAAACCTTTGATATTTGTTTAAACTGTCGAAATTCATTTTATTTAAATTTCCCGCCCGTGCAAATTATGAAGCAATCTCCACCGTCAATCCGCTCCGCAGATCGGACGGTGCAGACTCTGACTTCTCTGTGGTCCCCGCCGATTCAAACTTAAATCGCCACCGTTGATTTGCTCCACAGATCAGATGGTGCGGAGCGCGCCTTCCTGTGGACCCCCCCCCCCATCCGTGCACTGTTTCCCAAAACCGCGTGGTTTCCATCGCACCACTCTTCAGCGGAAGGCGGTTTTTTCCCGATGGCCAGCGATTCCATACAACGATCGACGCGTGTCCTTTGTACGATTTAAAAATCGTCGTGCAACCGTCGTCCAACGCGCGTTATAGTTCGGACCAGGATGCCCAGTGAAATTGATCTCCGCCGTCCGATCTAGGCCCACTCATCCAACGGCTATCACTCCTCGAACAAAGTGCCCGCGCGATAAACAAGCCATCGTACAGCGGCAAATCAATCTCCACCGTCGATCTGATCTGCAGATCAATGGCCAATATTTCATCGCCCATTTCCGTCGCCTAGTCAACGTTTCCCCTTGTTGACTTTCCATTGCCCACTCCCGACCGTCGATCTCTGCGCGATCGACGGTTCAGATTCATCCTTTTCTTTTGACCACCACATTCAATCTCAACCGTCAATCTCTGCATGATCGACGGCTCGGATTTAATCCTTTTTTTCACTCATTCCACGATCACTCTAGATAAATCTGGATCGTTGGATGATGCCATCCAACGGCCATGCTTCCTCCACGCCTTCCAATGCAGTAAAACCAATAAAAGCAGGATTTTATAACATTTTATTTGTATTTTGCAGGGTTTCGAAGTTTTTCACTATGAACGAAGAAAATTCGAAGGAAGAGGGTGACGACTCTCTTGCTTTCGATTTACCAAAAGAAATCGACCACCGGGTTTAAAATTTCACATTTATCAATGTTTCATGAACCATTGATGCATTACAGACCCTGTGCAGCCCTGCGCACAACAAGAAAACATGGATTAAGCGCAGAAAAAGAGTATCAGTGCTGAAGACCAAGAAATTATCAGAGAAGAGGATTAATGGACTGTTTACGAGGATTATGGCCTAAAATTATCATTATAAACCTAATCCCCGGGTTAAAACATAGTTCAAAACAAATCCAAAAGGTTTCACCGACAGGAAACCCTCCACCGCCACAAATTGAGGCAAATTGATCCCTCTAGCTACCACGGCGCCACCTGTGCCTCAAAGTATTCAATCAGGAGCTGAATTTATTGATCAGGATCAGATATTTTTCCTCGACGCAGCCGAAGAAGTTATTTCTGCCAGGAACTTCAATGCAAAGAATATCTGCAGAGTTACTTCAACACCACGCAATGCCTCAAAGGTCAACAAAAACTCCCACCAAGCTTGAAATCATTATGTCAATCATTTAATACAGAGGATATGTATGTAAGTCTCCTCATTGAGCCCCTCGAAGGCCAATGAGCCATTTAATTCTGTATTAATTGTAATTGAGATCTTTTATCAAGTCTCACCTCCTCATCCTTCTATATATACTAGAGCAGAAGATGAGTGGTTGTTGGTTGTTGTTTGATTACAAGTTGTAACATTGAAACTCTCTGAAATAAATATACAAGTTTGTTGAAGTTGAAAAGAAAATTGAAGTCTTGGATGTCTTGATAATGTTGTTGCATGTCTGTTCCTGAGAAGGCTCTATCATTGGATCCATGAGCTTGGCTGTTGGTGAAGTATTCTGAATTTTTTCTATGTTTTTCCCCCGTTTTCATTATGTTTCATAAATTCTTACTACAGTAGGTTGAAAGTTTTAGACTAAGAAATTACTCCTGGAAGCACCTTAGATCTATTCATCCTTCACTGTTTTATGTTTTCTTCTGCTGAAGTATTTTAGAGGCTTTAAACTTTCTCTTTAATCTTTATGCTTGTTTATTTCTATAATAGCTCAAATAGTTGGTTTCAGCATGATTTATGGTTTTCCCTGCTTGTCTGCCATCACTTGAAAGCTGTTATTGAAGTCACCCTTTGAAGTAACATTGTTTTAAGTTAATCAGAGAGGTCGGTTTTGATCTTTCCCTTTTCCATTGCTTGAACAGTTGTTTTGAAGGTCTTTATAGTTGTAAGCATAGATGTTATTTAGGTGTTCCCTCTTCTATGACTACAATTATCAGTGAATCTTTTATGTTTTCTAAGTCCTTTAAAATAAAATATTTGGGGAAATAGGGTGTTCCCCGAATCTTAGATTTCATTTTAAAAGTTGTCTCGAAGTCATTATTTGCTTAAAGAATGTTTGTAGAATTTATGGTTAGCCCTGTCTATCAAATATTTCTTTATTGTTAAGTTTTGTTCTTCAAGTTCCCTTTGTTGAGAATTAAACCTCTCTTTCCAAATCATTAATGTTCACTTCATTCCAAAAACAAAAGGATCCTGTGGCCAAGTTAGATTTGCCCTTTGATATCCCATATCTCTTGAAGAGTTTGTCATGACCTTATTTTGACTCCATTGCCCAATGAACCAGATATTTCCTCTTTCTATCTATTTTTCTTAGACCTTTCATGTTCTGTTGTATCAAACTCAATCCAACCAAACAAACATCTGCACTTAATAACTAGTCTAAAATCCATACTCTAAGCACACAAGATAAACCTTTGCAAACAAATATCTAAGAGATCCCTCTCTGAGAACAGGAGGAATAGATCCTGGAACTCTAAAGATTGGTTCTGATGTTGCCTTGTCTTTTGATTCGCCAAATTGTCAAAACACGGGACACCAACACCTTATTATTAGAGTAAAATCTGCATTAGCTACAGAATTAATGCAATTTTGCAACTGATTGATGTTTCTGTAGCGATTGCCATGGTTCGATAGGTTCTGAGGTGTTAATGGAACAACAAAATATATGGGCAGATGACAAATGATACTATCATGGATCCTATCCTATCCATATGACACAAATCAAGCAGGAAATCGCTCAGATAAGCGGTCAAAGGAACAGTCGACCAGGTGTTGAATCAAGTGAGTTAGAAGTCTGAAGCCATAATGATTCACAATTTGCTCTGCCACATAGAAAACCGTGAAGAAATGAAATTATACTTTCTATTTTAGAGTTCGAGATAGAATTTTCTAGTTCTGATAGGCATAAAAACCTCAAAACAGTTAATGACAAGCTTTAATAAATATTGGGCTAGTAATTGTATTTCCACTGTGAATTATTGCATGATTGTAATCTCATTGAAACTCTGTTTTATTTCAAATTTGAATGAAGAATTGTTTTGGAGTTTCAATGCGCAGTTAGTAACGTTTAGACTTCAAGCCATATATTTTGGAAGGCCCCTACAACAGAAGAGGTTTTTTTCATTTATGTTTGTTTTTATAATTAAATGTTATTCATAGATTTGTCTTATTTATCAGTTGATGTTTTCACTGCATTTCGCAGCATAGATATATGTCTTGCTTTCGATTTCGTTTTTCATGTTAGAAGCTGCAATCATTTCCAGAATTTTGTAGTATAGATGTTTTGTTTATCATTTTCATTTCATTACGTTAGTTTCTATCATCATTTCTAGAATTTCGTAATATAGATGTTTGATTTGATTTTTTCATTATGTTAGATGCTATAATCATTTCCAGAATTTCATCTTGTTAGAATAGATATTCCAGTAATTTGTTTTTTTCATTTGATGTAGGTTTATTTTCTGAATAGTTACAACACAGAGATAATCATAGTTTATTTTATGCATCAATGATTTGTTAGTTCTTCTTTTGAGAGACATATTTTAGAATTTCCTTTTCATTTTTCTATTTAAATCTTCTTGTAAGTTTAAGTAGTTTCGTTTCTTAATAGTGATTATAAATTTCCTTTCAGAGCATAATAGTGTAAATAATTTCTAGTGATTCCTTGATTCAACTTTCATTCACATAAAATTTATAAACCGACACAAAAAATATTAAAGTTTCCTCTTTTTCTAGAATTTTAAGTTTTCTCAAATTCTTCGTTGGTTACTAACAAATAAATTAGTTAACATTTTTGTTGATGTTTTTAGGGATGTAGTTACACTTGGATTTAGTTTACTCTTCATTTATTATAATCCAGTTTCTTAAATTCATTTTGGACATCCAAAATAAAAACATCTTCAAAAGCGATCTTCACATATAAAATCATCACAATAAAATAAGTAAGAAAGGTTTCTAGCATATATAGTGTACTTGCACTTCACAAGATTACCAATTTCGGTTGATAATTTATGATAGCAATTTAAGAACATCAAATTGACTAAACAATCCTCTACATGCTTCCTCTTTGACCTCTAACTCGAATTTCCTATGCTAACTAAGTATTCCTAACTCAGTTAACTAATACAAATTGTCATGAAATGAAATTGCAAATTTTATTCCAATTTAATTAAGGAAAAATTAAATCAGAAGCCTCATACGGTGCCATTTTCTGGATTCCATTTATGGTTTCCATTTTCAATGTTTCTTGTTGCCAATTTCAACATCTTCTGGTCATGAGTTTATAGTTGGGGGTCAAATTCATCCTATCCCAGGTTCAAATGGAAATAAGGAGCAAAACTGGAGTGGAAATGGTGACCTACAACGCTACTATAGGAAGTTGCTACTAGGTTTTATATATTGCTACATGAAGTCCTGAAGTACTACATGAAGCAGATCGAGAAGGATATAAGGGTGAAAAGGATGGAAGGAAGGTGTGAAAATATGGGAGATGGTGGAATTAAGTGAGTGAGGGGTGACCAACACCTCTAGCCAAGCTTAGAACCCTTGGAAGGCTTGTTTTTCACTTGGAGGGCTGCTCACGGTGGTGATGAAGATGGTTTCACAAAAAAAGCTTTTGGTGGAAGAATTGGAGGTTGGAGAGAAGAAGGACGAAGTCCAAGATTACAGTGATGAAAGGGGTCCTTTTCCTGCAGCTGTAGATATTCCTACAACCACTACACACATCCATGCATTGATCATTGACAAACTAGCATGTTTAAGAGAAAAATTATGATTTGAATAGAAAACCTTACTTAACCTATGCTAAAATATGATCTAAGTACAAATCCAACTTATAAATTACAATAAGCATATGACTAACATGATATTTACACTATCTAAATTTCCAAGAAATCATAAAAAACTATTTTTGGACAGTTGTTGGAGATCCTTCTCCTCATGCTCCCATGAGAGAGGTGAGAAAGAGAGGATACAAGCACAATTTTGATATATTTTTTATACTACTAGAATGAAAGGAGACTAAAAAAAGTGTTTGTTACATAGTATTTTGTCACCATCCTTGCAATCCCCATTCTGGACATTGGAGGGCCATTTCAGTGATCCCTGTGTACTTTCATACATTTCCATAAATGTCATTGCATCCCTTGGCATGTCAATACCATAATCTCTTTTGATCATTCCTCAAGCATACCTTAAAAAACATATGATTTTGGATCGTCGTTGGTAGGCAGTTATGGCCTCGCACCCATGAAGAAATTAACACTGGGCCCCGCGCCCTTTGGTGCTCTGTCTTAGAAGGGCACTGCGCCAAGCTGCTTTTGGAATTTTTTTTAAAATAGAAATGAAGGTTCCATGCTTAACAACTTCATGAGTGGAGTCATCATGGTTTTTTCAACTGAATCAAGTTGAGTTTCTCCCTTTGGCCTATTAGTTCCTACAATTGTGCAACTCCCCAAAGGGATAGAGCTCTCCTCCACCTTATGTGGAATCCTAAACTTCCTCTTCCTCTCCTATAAATTCTTCCTCGTCACATTAATTCAACTAGCTGAATAGTCATTAGTATAGTTGGTGTGTTGAAGGAAGCAAAGAGGAATCCATTTTTGAGAGAGATTTTAAGCCCATTTCCTCATTGAGTCGAATGCCGAACAAATGCTTGAGATGTGCCCGACTGAACCTGTCGAAGGATATCTGCAATGTCAAGGCATAAGGTTGTAAAATTATTTTTCATATATCAATAATACATGACTGGTTTTTGGTTCTAGCTTTGTTTTTGTTTATATGCAAAGTGTTTAGCTCTCCTTGACTAGCTGAATAGTTGTAGATGAATGTATATGCTTGTATGTTGTCATCGTTTGTTTGATCTTTGTGTAGATGCATGAACATCGTCACCAACACGGAGCGCAAGGTGTGAAGAAAAATATCGAAGGATCGCTGCAGTGTGCCACGAAAAAAGCATTGGACCAAGTGTAATATTCCAACTTTTCCATCATATTATTGGAATATTAGAGTTCTTAATTTTCTTAATTCATTAAGTAAATAAAAGTATGGAGGGACCCATAAACCCCATAAATGAATAAAATCCACTTTTGATGTGTGTATGTGGGTTAATTAGATAGTAAATCAATATTATGGAGTAGTGGAGAAAATTGTTAATGCAGGAAGAATGGAGATCATGTAGCATTGATGAGGAAAATCATGGAGATAAGGTAAGATCATAGAGGAATAAAAATAACATCATAGAGCAATAATGATGAAGTGATGGAGGGAATGGTGCATGAAATGCACACATGATGGAGGAGTGGAAAGTAAATTCATATATCATAGAGACCATGGAGAGACAATGCAGTATTCATGGAGACTAGTGGCCACATGTGCAGCGTAGTTATGAGGTGGGCCAAGGCTAGGGAAGGCTCACAACCATATAAGGAACTGGTAGTTCTTAGCATTTCAGCTAAGGAACTAGTGGAGGGATCATCCCTTTCATCTTGTTCTTCATTTTAGTCTTCTGAGATCAAGATTGCTACATCTGGCATCAGGCTATAATTTCTACACCTCCATGCAGCAGTAGTTCCTTCAGGAATTGCGTAGTCCAGTCAGGCTGATCTAAGGGAGGAAGGAAGTTCTAAGTATTTCATCTTGGAATATTGTGAAGGGTATTTACTTCACTTTGGAGAGATCATTTCCATCCGCTGTGAGCTATATTCCATCATCTAGCATTATGCTATAGCTTCATCCCTCATGACAGCGCAGTTCAGTCCAGCAGTTGTGCAGTGTGCAACTGCAACTTGAGCAGAGGAAGGAGGAGCTAGATCTCAAGCTTCTAGGTTGGAGATCAAGAGAAGGGACCAACCCTTCATGTATTGAGTTCATTGGGTGTTTTTGTAGCTTATAGATCACTCATTCATCCCCATATCAGCAGTTGTCTCTAGGAAGTGCGTAACTCAGCTAGCAAGGGTGTAGTGTGCAACCCAAAAATGGCCGAAAATCCAAAGTTAAAATATCGCCAAACCATTTCTGGGTTTTTCTGGGTGTTTTGAGTAGAATCCATAGTTGTAATCCTAGATCATTATGTGCACTCCAAAAACCTCCCAAACATGGTTCTTCTTCCCAGTAGCAATAGTTTCCAGCACTAGCAGCGATAGCAACACACATTTCTAGTGGTAGTTTTCTTTAGTGTATTTCATCCATCTTGTGGCTTGAGTGCATTCCTTTTGGAGCATTGTGTACTTTATTTTTCTATTGATAATAATGATATGACTCAGATATTTTTTCTCATAGATTATGATGTCTTAATGTACTTTCCAGTTGCAGCATATTTCCGGCATTTTCCAGATTTTAGTGTTCTGTTCCTGTTTTGATTTATTTGGAATGCTGCATATGTTCTATATTCCTGTATTTTCCATTTTGGAATATTATAGTGGTATGAGATCATGATATTTGGCTCAGCTTGTGGGCATTTCATGACATCAGAAGAATAAGAAGAAGAAGCAGAAAAAGAAGAAGTCTGCAATGGCGGAAGGATTGAGTTTTGCCACACTTCTCTTCAAATCTATGTAGGATCTCTCCACATAGACTAAATAAATGAGAAGGAGAAGGCAAAGAGAAACCTCAAGAGGGTTTCAAAATGAGGAAGGTCTAAGCACTTCCTACTAGCAACATAAACAATCGTCCATGCATAGAGCTCCACAACAATCTACTATGTCCACTTTCTTTGAAGAGGATGGTGAATGGCATGGATATGGAGGAAACTTGGAGTATGAGACTCTAAGTAAATATTTTGCAGAGTACAAATCACAATCTAGAGAATTTAAGGAGAATCTAACTCTCCAACAATTTTTGCAACTCAAAGAGGAGAGGAGATCCCGCAGCAGCAATAGAAAAAAGAGGCATATATTCTTCTTGCCTACATTTGATGGATCTCCCACAAGCACATTGAGGGCTTGGAGGGAATATTTAGCTACATTCTTTCAGCTATATCCTCTAGAAGAAAGAGAGGTTGTGGAGATTGTAGCACTGCACCTAGAGGGTGAAGCCAAAGATTGGTGGTTCAGTCATCTATCACATATGAAAGTGTCTGCGTATGCAAATTTAATTCATAGACTGAAGAAGAAGTTTGGTAGGAAGAAACCAGAGACATCCCACATTGTGACATCTCCCATCATTGTTGAGAAAGTACATGAGGAGCCAAAGGAAGATGTCCTCATTATTACTCTGGATGAGGAACCCCTACCTCCACCATCAGCTGTAGAAGTACTTTCATCAGGTGAAGGAGCACTTTCATCTTTGCAAGATGGTCTTGAGCACTTGACATTGAGACTCCCATGCATGATTCAGGAGATGTATGAGGAAGATGAGGTAGATACCAGCGCTGGTGCAGCAGTAGAGGAGAAGGTGTCACCATCCCCAATAGTTGAAGAATCCATTGCACTGGTTGGAGGAACTCTTGTAGCTTTGCAAGATGTTCCCAAGTTTCAGCTGATCCAAGGTTTGCAAAAATTTATATTCCCTATTAATTCAGCACCTCATTTTGATATTTGTGGGATCATGCCATTAGGGAAATTGCAGAACCAAGGGTTAGAGCACCTTGCTAATTTGGAGCAGCAAAATATCACTATACAGAGGACCCTTGACTTGCTCAAGGAGATGTATAGCCATCCCAGTTTTTCATTGTTGAGCTACACACAACACTTTGTGTTGAAGTGTGGAGTTTTAGAGGATGGGATGAGCATAGTCCTAATATGTACAATGTCAGGCTATGAGTTTAGCATTATGTATGACCATGAGACAACAAATGCACCATCATTGAGATCAGCAGCGTTGTCACTAAGGAGCATTGATGCGTTGGGGGGCCAACTATCCTTGGAGCATTCCGATGATTGCTTCACTTATGAAGCATTGGATGGGAATATGGTCTATGATAGACATCTTGTGATGGATAACATCTTCCATTATTATGATAGATCTTTCTTGATGAGAATATCACAGCTTAAAGAGAAGTTTCTACCTACAACATATTCAGAATCTTAAGGATTCTATCAGGTCATTGATGAGAGGTTCTCATGGAGCAACCTCAAGGAGGATGCACTTCAACATGTCATGGGGTGCAAATATTAACAGAGTGAGGAGGATGATAATCTCCATTGGGTGGATACCAAGCGGGAGCATGATAGGAGTCATCACCCACAGTTGGATGGATGGGTGAGGTTGAGTGGCCGGTTAGCTACTTGCAGATCTATGACACGGGGCAACAAGAAGCATGGTTGCGCTGGTTGCTTTTTGTTAAGTATGGTTACCACCCAACATCTCATATTTGTATGATCCATGTTTTGTATATTACTGGGGAGATGCAACAGTAGGAGGCATGGCTGCGCGAGCTACTCTTGAGAGATTTTTTCCATCACATGACATATCCTATGTCAATGCATGTGTTATTGTTTGGGATATTTCATAGCACTCACATGATGTGGCAGGAGGGAGTTTGGGCATGTTGTTCGAATGTGAAATTCTACATGTCTATCAGTATATTTTTTCTCTATGATCTGCATCATGATGATGAGAGGTGACAACAAGAGTCCTTGTTGCTTTGGTTACTCTTGTAAGAGTATGGGTTGACTTTATCCCATACATTACAAGATGATGATGGAGGATGGAGACAGGAGGCCTTACTTCCTTGGCTATTGTTATGAGAGTATGGTTTTTGGAATGCATAAATCACTTATTAAATGACTGAACAACACACATTTAATTATCAATCCAGGGACATCTATTTATTCCAATGAAAATAACATTGTTTGTGCCGATACACCCAGCAGAAGTAATCTCAAAGAAAAGAAATTGTTGTTGAAGTAAAATGCTGGAAATAAATCACTCATGCAGAAATAAAAGAATCCACAAGATTGAAATCACACTTCAATTGATTTGTTTAGCTCGCCACACAATAAGTACCCAGCTGGTGTCTCTATTAACATATGTGTAACAACATATAAACTATATAAATTGAAGCAGATATATTCTTAGCTGAATAGCAGCAACAACACTCTAACGATACATAAACTGAAATACAATCACATACACACACAGCTACTGTAATCATTGCAATCCCTACTAAGAAGGAGGGCCCTTCCTCCCTAGCAAGGTGTAGGTAGAGAAGGAACATTAACCGAAACTAAATAGAATCACACATGTAACAGCAATGACAATATGATCTGTATTAATCTGAACACAATTACAGAGGCAAAAAAACATTGTTCTTCGCTAACCTCTCGACCTCTAGGGCCGAGAGATATATAGTGGTTACATCAGAAAATCCAGGAATAGATCAGTCATGAGAATATTATGATTCTCATGCTGATCTAAATAAAAATCATATAGTTATAATCACTCCCTAATAAAGTTCTGATTAGAAATTAAAATATTACAATCAAAACTGCCCTTAGGCTGTTATCCCAAAAATACAATGTTAACAACTCCTACAGCTATCATAACAAAACATAGCTATAGTTCAACTGCCAAAGGACATATCAACAACAATAGAGACAAGAGTAGTCAACCGTACAACTGAATCAACAGTTTTCCAATGAATTTGTAACAGTAGAGCGTAACAGTAGTTGTTGGCGGGTCTGTAACAACAAGGTGTAACAACATTGCTTTGTTGTAACAACACTATTCGAACTGCTCCTATGAATTCTATGTCCGAGATCTTTGGTGCTACAAATGACATCTGAAAGGACAACACAAAGACCATCGACTTTTTTTAAACATTCACCATCAATTAGTCATAAAAAGGGTATAATAGATCATAATAATTGGTGAATTGGAAAAGTAACGAAAGAAAGGTGGAACAACACTAAAAAGGTAGGAAAAGGGGTAAAAGATACTCCCATTGGTTATAGTTTTAAAGCAAATAAGGAAGATAAGTGTAGGAAAAATGTTCAAAACTAGCACCCAACATCTCCCCCCAACTGAAATACTTGCATTTCCTCATGCAAACTCATATCTCATGGGAATATCTTCAGTACAGGTCGGTGAGGTCATAAGCACCAACTATGTCCTCGTCTGCAGACATGTATCCCTGATTGGCCATCAACTGTCGTACCCAGGATTCTGACTCATACTTTCTTAATTCATAATTGATCTGGTAATCCTCAATGGGCAACCATATCAAAGGAAACCTTGAACTTCAATCCCAACCACAAAGCTCTAAGAGATTATCAAATTTGTGCATAGGCTGGTACATGTGTAACAACCACCATGAAATTCTAGAATGAGAATGGATCTCCCTTCAATAACTCAGCACTGCTGGCCTCTGTGCATTTTAAACACCCTGTCAAAGCTTGTATCTTCATCTTTGCGAACTGATTGAGGCAAAAATTCACAATTCATCTTCGATAAGTGGTAGTTGGTTCTTTAATCCCAGGGGTGCTCAACATTCTCCTGAATTCTCATCTCAACTCAGCAGCCCGTCTCGGTTCTGCCCGAACCCACAATGTTGTCTTCTCCTCATTAGTCTCCATAGATTTAATGGCCAGATGTCATTCAATTTGATTCCTCATGAAGGATGCAAAGTCCCTTAATTGAAGATCTCCCATATAAGAGAAAATTGTCACAACAATCTGCATACTCACATGTTCACAAATAATGTTGTGTAAAAACAATTCACAAAGTAAAATTTGGTCATCAAAATCTAAGGCACGGAAAAAATCCAAAAATGTACGAGTGGAGGAACATAGATAAGGTATGTCCTCCATAATGGCTTTCAATTGAAACAAGAAGTAACTTTCCCACATAAAAATAGGATATGATGGACAAGGTCGCCTACAACCCAGCAATTTGAGGGCAAGATCATGAAGTTTCTGTTTATTTATGGTGAGCTCTCTAATCTGATCCTGTAACAGCGGCAGTTGTTCTTCTTGTTTCTTCAGAGCTTCTTTCTTCTTGTAATCCTCCTACTTTTTCTTCAATTCTACTTCCACCCATCTTTCATGCAAAGTGTCTATTTCTCTTTGATGCTCCTTTAGTTAAATCATCCCATCTTGAAGGGAGATTGCTTCTTGCTTCCATTTTTGTAATTCATAAATTAACAGAAGTTTCTCAGAGTTCCATCCTAAGTTGGGACTTGGAATTCTTCTATATTCAGTATCTATATCAACAATGGGTGTACCAGCCTCTGTTTCATGGGGTTTTTCTACCTCTTCTGCTGGTTCTTGTGTAACAACAGCCTCTTTGGTGGGTTCTTGTGTGTCATCCCTTTGTTTTTACCTAGAATCGCCTCTATGTCCACTGTTGTTTCTTCTACAATAGGAGTGGCCTCCACAGGTTCTTGTGGGTCGACTTCTAGGTCAATTATAACAGGAGGCTCTGCTTTAATTGCTGGTTCTTATGTAACAGCAGTATCATCAGCAGGTTCTTGTGTAACAACCTCCTGTTGTTTTGTTTCTACTTCCATTGGGATTATATTCTCTCTACGAGCATTATATCCCGCTGCTGTTAAGTTTTGAAAACATGTCATGCATACTGACACTGGAATTTCCCTTCCCTCAGATAATTTCTGCTTCAATTCCTCGTTTTCTTTTCTTAATTTTTCAATTTCTAAACACAAGGCATTGGTTTCGTCCTTACCTGATGAGGAAGGCTGCCTTTCTTCTTCTAAAACTTCTGCTTCTGATTCTCGGCCGTAGGAAAGGGTTCTGTAGGTATGCTGACCTTCACTCTCTGTTTCGGTCCTTTTTCCCCAATTGGTTCTTCAATAGGCTTCTTCCCAATTCTAACTCTAGCAGGCCAATTCTTGGTCTCTTCCTCTGTCTGACCTTCTCCTAAGGTTGTGATTTGTTTCCCTCAGCTTGTCCTTGGTATTTTCCTCTTGAATTCTTCCCAAGTGTTTCCTTGCTGGCCTAGGGCATCCAACAAAATTAGCTTAATGAGTCTGTGATTAGTTACGCATGCCTCCAGGTGTGCTGTTCTTTTTACTACTGCTGCCATGTGCTTGATGTTTGCAAGAAAATATAATGGAAGATTGATTCTTTGCTGATGCCAAAGGTGGTTAAGAAGAGGAAAGTGATAGTTGAATACTATCGTAGACCTCCCTTCGCAGGTGATATATTTGATCAAACCCAGGGCAACATCTTCCCAAGGATGAGGAAATGACAATCTGTCAATTCCTCTTCCTTTATTCTCCAGTTTCTCTTCCCCTACTAGGAAATCCTCTTTCAAGGAGGGGTCATTGATTTTTCTATTAAACCACCTCCAACCTTCAACTGGTAATGAATTTACCCTAGAAATTACCTCTTTAGTCACCTCCATTTGCATGCCTCTTAATCGGGTTTGATTATTTCTAAAGTTCTGATCAAATTCATTTGTTATGGCCTCGTCTGAGCCTTCAAGCTTTTGGAAAAACTCAACCCATCCAGCATCTTTGAATATATGGTAAGCCTCTGGGAAATTCTACAGAGCATCCATAGAGTCCGGCTCATGCCTGACTGCTGCTCCACCCATTTTTGCTATTTGTTTCTAAATTTTCTTCTTAATGTTTGGCAACATTGCAATATTACTGAGTTTCTGAGTTCACTTCTTTGTTGTTCAATCCTGCTGTAACATCAATGTGTATCTGAACTAGCTGCTGCTCGGCACCTCTGATTATCCCAATCGACAAGTCTAAAAATGAGGATGCAAGGTTTCGGAAGGAAGTTGATGAAAGGTGACGGATTACAAGGATTTACCAAATCGTACCCTACATGAATACTCATAAATGCCTTATTATGGAAAGTGACGGGATTTCGTACACACACTCTTTTCCAACCAGATTCAGTCATCATTAGCAATTCTATTATTGATTAGGTGCACGTGAATTTAATAGATATTTATGATTACAATCTTTTTTCAATGATTTCAGGTCATATCCCCTCCCCCACTTTAATTGTGACAGCCACCCACGGCCGTCACAGGAGCGTCATTACTTTGCCAATTAATCACTGAATTATTAATGACAATCATTTACCTTTTTGATGACATACCCGAGGTGACGTTGGAAGAAGACTTGAGTTGACGGAGTCCTGCGTGCAGTGCTCATGTTGTTGTGTTTAGCCGGCATAGTTATTTCTGTTTATGGAATAAATTACAAAGAACAGTATTCGTGGTTGTCAGCTGTTACATATGTAACAGCCAAGACAACTTTTGAATTATTCTCAGAAAAACATAATAATCAAAAGAAATTGGTACAGAAAAAAGAAATTACATGAATACCATCATCCTATGACATGGATCAGGAAGGGAAGATGATATTACAGGGAGAAAAACATGGGTGTAATAGCCGCCACAGGAGTGGTTTTCAACTGTTACTGACTATCTGACCGTGCCCCAAAAAAGAGTTTTCACAGTTAGATTTATTTTTGTTTTTCTTTTATTTTGTTTTTATTTTATTTTTTAATTTTTATTTTTTTCATTTTTTTAAACAGGTGTAACAACTACCACAAAGGTGGTTTTCAACTGCTGCACTTATTGAAATTTCAACTTTTAAGGCTGCAGAGGAGAATGTTCCCCTGTTGTTGCAACATGAAGATCAGAGTCTGCGACAATGTTGACAAATGATTCCTTCGAAGCAGGTTGATGATATAACTTTAGACGATGCCCATTAACCAGTAATGGCATCTTAGCACTGTCAATAGTAACCAATTGTATAGTCCCATTGTCAAAGACTGTATCCACTTCGTAAGGACCTAGCCATCTGGTGCAGAGCTTTCCTTTGAAATATTTGAACCCTGAATCATAAAAAAGAGACCAATCTCCTTTCTGGAAATTTTTCTTCTTAATAAACCTATCATGCCATTTGTCTTTTTTCTACTGGATGATTTCTGTCTGTTGAATTGTAGCTAGCCTTTTCTCTTCCAACTCATTGAGCTAGTTCAATATTTGAGTCTGTGTTGTACTCAAATCCAGATCGACTTGCAATTTTGTTCTTAATGTCTTGATTTAAAACTGTATGGGGAATAAGGGATTCTTACCATACACCAGTTCATATGGTGAGAAGCCTGTAGTATTCCTCCATGTTGTCATGTAAGCCCACAGTACCTCTGGAAGTTTCTCAACTCAATTTCTTCGGTGGCTGGCTATTGTCTTTGTCAGGATTCCCTCAATGACTTTATTGTTGCTTTCTACTTTCCCATTTTCTTGTGGATGATAGGGTGTGGTGATTCTATGATGGATTCCATACTTCTCAACCAACTTCCTGATCAAATTAGATGTGAACTGAGGACCCCCATCTGTCACTATCTCTCTGGGTATCCCAAAGCGAACAAAAATATCTTGAAAAAGGAAGTCTGAAACAGTCTGCTCTGTTGCTCTAGTTAGTGCCCTTGATTCGACTCATTTTGTGACATAATCGGTGCAGACCAATATGTATGCTTTTTGCTGATGAAGGATTGATTTGGCCCCACAAAGTCCAGGGTCCATTTCTCGAATGGTTCAATTATTATTTGAGGCTGTAATGACATCTCATTTGATTTTAGAGGCTGGCCCATCCTTTGGCAACTATCACATCCTTTCACAAACTTCTTAGCATCCTGAAATATAGTTGGCCAGTAGTACCCTATTGAGAGTACTTTATGTCCTGTCCTCTTGTCAGCGAAGTGTCCTCCACAAGGTTCTTCATGAAAATCCTTTAGGATCTCAAATACCTCATATTCTCTAACACATCACCTAATATGAAAATCTGGCCCAGTGTGATAGAGATTACCTTATATCCAGGAGTAGGTAGCACTCTATTGTATGATCCTCCTTCCTTCCCTGGAAGACAATTGATGTGGGAATTTTCCTGCAGTAAGGTAATTGGCTATATCTGCATACCATGGTGAGTGAGTAGAAATGGCAAAAAAATACTCATCTGGAAAATAATCTTCAGCAGCAGTGCAGTCATCACTTATAGTTAATCTAGAAAGAAAATTAGCAACTACATTATCTTTTCCGAGTTTATCTAAAATCGTAATGTCAAATTATGGTAACAACAATAACCATCATGTAACTCTACCATTAGTAATAGGTTTTTTCATTAAAAATCGAATTGCAGCATGGTCAATGTGTACAAATACTTGGTACCTGATGATGTAGTGTTGGAATTTGTTGATAGCATGCACTACTACTAGGAATTCTTTCGCAGTAACAGTGTAGTTAAGTTATGTTGGAGCTAAGTTCTTGTTGATGTAATAAATGGAATAAGGCTTCTTATCCTCTATCTACCCAAAAATAACACCCACATCCATGTCATATGCATCTGTAGCAATATGAAATGACAATTTCCAGTTTGGTCCTCGTAAAATAGGTGTTGTTGTTACACAGTTCTTCAATTTTAAAAAGGCCTGCTCACACTTTTCTGTCCACACAAATTCCGCATCTTTCATCAGTAATGAAATAAAGGAGATGCAATCTTTGAGAAATTTTCTATAAACCTCCTATAGTATCATGCATGTCCCAAAAAACTATGTACCTCTTACGGAGTCTTAGGGGTCGGGATTTTCAAGATTACCTCTAATTTTCCAGGATCTACCTTGATTCCATCTGCTGAAATGAAATGTCCCAACACAATTCCCTCAGTCATCATCATGTGGAATTTTTCCGTGCTCAGAGCAATATTAGTTTGTTCACAACGTTCCAACACTTTTTCCAAGTTAGCTAATGTTGTCTCAAAGGAATCCCTGTAGGGTGTAAAATCATCCATAAAAATTTCAAGACAAACATTCAAAAGATCAGAAAAAATACCTAATATTTCCATTTGAAAGGTTGCTACTGCATGCAGAGACCAAAGGGAAGAACTCTGTATGCAAAAGTACCCCATGGACAAGTAAAGGTTGTATTGTCTTGATCTTCTGGAGCAATCTGTATTTGATTATAGCCACTAAACCCATCTAGAAATGAAAAGAATTTTTTTCCAGAAAGAGTGTCCGAGATTTGATCAATAAATGGTAAGGGGAAATGATCCTTTTGAGTGGCCTTGTTAAGTTCTCTATATTCAACACAGACCCTCCATTTTCCATTTTTCTTCAGAACTATGACAAGTGGAGACACCCACTGACTATCAGAAATCGGGTAGATGAAATTAGCATTAAGGAGTTTCTGCAATTCTTCTTTTACTATCTCCTTAAGTGCGGGGTTCATTTGGCACTGAGGTTTTCTAACAGGTTTGCAATCTTCTTTAAAGTAAATGCAGTGAGTGCATAGGGTAGGATGGATTCGTTTCATATCGGTATAGTCCCATGCAAATGCCTTTTTGTATTTCTGTAACAATTGTACCAACAATCTATTTTGTTCAGTAATCAGGTTAGGATTGATGTTTAAACATTTTCCAGGTTCGATTTCAATGGGACTGCTGATAGTAAGTGGAGTTTTTTTCAAATGTTCAATAATTACATCATCTTCTTCTTCCCTTAAATCTCTAATGGAGGCAACAGGGAATGGATTACTAATAAAACAATTAATAATATCATCCTCTATCTCATCCTTAAAGTATTGTTATTTTCTGAGTGTGAGAAGAGGTATGGAAAGATCAAATTCAGGTGAAAATTCGTCCCACCAGGGACTATTCAAATCCATATGAGGTTTCGCTGGGGGATAAAGATATAGGTTCTGAGTGGATTGTCCATCTGAGATCACCATAGATCTGGACCTACATCCGATATATGCATCTGTAGTGGATAGCCATGGTCTTCCTAGGATTAAAGGATGACCCCCCATATTGGATTTGGTTTGTAAGATAAGAAAGTCAGCCATATAGTTCTAGGAGGCCACAGTGATGACCACGTCTTCAATCATTCCTTCGGGCTTAACACAGGACCTATCTGCTAGTTCAAGAACTGTATGTGTAGGTCTAAGTCCATGAATTCCTAGAGAGATGAAGAGGTCTTTAGTCATAACATTTATAGCTGCCCCTAGATCAACCAGGTATTGGTTATAGGATGATTGTCAATATGGACAGTTACTGTGGGGTTCCCTGGATCATTATACTTAGTCAACAGAGGCTTATCAATCATAAGATCGGACAATTTTCCCAAGACATGGATAGTAGCAGGGTCCTTAGGTTTCTTTCCAGGTTTTTTAACGCATAGATCCCTCACTTTTTTGGCATAGATAGGCACTTCTTTAAGAGCTTGTAATAGCGGAATCTGCACATATAAATTTTTCAGCTCCTTAAGGAATTCGAATTCAGATTGTAAGGTCAACCTTGTTTCAATTAATCGTTGAGGATATGGGGGATTCTGAATGCCAACAACTGGGTCAGCTACCACAGATGTACCAGCCTTACTCGAATTAGCTGTTGTAGAAACAATAGACTTCCTCGAGCTGGCTGTTACAGGTGTAACATCGGGTGCTGTAGCAGTTGTTACATGTGTAACAACTGCTTCAAAATCGTCCATATCCTTCCTGGGTGATTCACTTTCTTCGATAATAATGGGTGTGTGTTCAGGTCTGATTACTTTCCCTGACCAAAGCTGAACCTCATTAAGTCCAATAGGAGTGATAAGGTAAGTCTGGAGGGTAACCAGAGCATCCATGCTCTGAGCCGCCTTATTATTTGGATTGGGGTTAGGTTGTACAGGTAATTGGGGTCGGACAGAAGGTGTAGGATTCTGAATAGAAGGTAGTTGTAACTGCTGCTGTTGCCTTGGTATCGGAGGGGGAACTGGACCTTGGCCATTGCCTCTCCAGTTCTGACCCCAAGGATTAGGTTGTGATGGAGGATATTGCATTGGTGGAGGAGATGGCCGCTAGTTCCATGGTGAAGGAAATTGTGTTAAGGAAGGGGTAGGATGTTGGCATGGATATTGCTGATTGTTATAAATACTATTCCAAGGATAAAAGGAAGAAAAATTTGAAGGCATGCCTGTAGGTCGCGGCTGCCATGGTATCTTCGATCCGATAGAATAAGAAGATTGAACATCCTCGCTTGATTCTTGGAGTATCGCCTCAAGTCTGGGAAACTCAGGACACTGATTTGTAGAGTGTGCCAACTCAAAGATGTTGCACAAATTGACACTATTCAGTCTGCATTCTCTTTCCAAATGTTTCTTTTTGCATCAGGGACAGAATATGGCTAAGGTTGTTTTAGCTTCTGCTTGTGCCTTCTTGACTTGTACCGTAGTGATCTGGGCAAAAAGAGTGCTAAGGAGATCAGTTTTAAAATCCTCGAATAAGTTCCCGATCTCTACTCTAGTTACTCCTCCACTTGTGGACTTCTATATCCAGAGTGAAGGGTCCCAAACTGAAACTTTCCCCTTGACCAATCATCTTGAGCTACGTAGGCAAAGCTTCATTATCTCATCAAATGTTTCTTGCGATATGTCTCCTTTTCCTATTATATTTAGATCTTCTAGACAATCCTCTCTTAAACCTCTTAAGAATATTGGTTTTAGAATCTCCGGATATAAGTTATTGAACTTATACCTTTGTAAATTGTAGTGGAATCACTCCAGCTAATCTTCCAGGTTCTCCTTCTCCTTCTGTGCAATTCTAAAAATTTTGTCCTTCAAATCCCTGGTTCGGTAGTAGTCCTGATACATGAAGAGAAAGGCTTCTCGCATATCATTCCATGTTCGAATTTTGTCAGCGCCCAATGTCATGAACCATCATAATGCTACTCCTATCAGAGTAGCAGGAAATAATTTCAGCTTCTGGGCGTCTGAAGTATAGTCGTAGCCTCTACACAACACATCAAATTCGAACAGAAAGGTATCAGGATCCTCAACATCCATCCCTTGAAAGGATGGTAGGGATGATAAAGGGATGTTCTTCATAGGAGCCTTGTCCCATGTTACTACTGTTGGGAATTCAAAAGTAACTGAGCTATATGTTTTAACATTCTCGTCCCCCATGGTTGATTATTCTTGATAGGATGAACTAGCCTCAGAATGTACTGGAGATTGACAAATAGAAGGATTAGGCTGCTACAGGATCAATTTAAAAGAACTACGAGCATCCAATTGATGGTCAATTGATTGTTGTTCCTCGGGTTCCTGATGATCTCCACTAGTATTTCTGTGTCCTTCAATTCTCAGATCCTGATCAATAATTCTCCATTGTTGTTTTGAATCTGGAGTTTTGATATCAAGAGTGGATATGTTGTTCGAAGGATGGTGAGGTCCAGCCACTAAAGATACCGATGGTCCAGGCCTTGATATAATAGCTTCTTTCTATGGTCCTGTTTTCCTATTATCTCTATATGACGTGGATTTTTCCTTCTCTGCCCTTGAAATCAGATCTCCAAAGAATGGTTTCCTTCCCAAATTTTCACCCTTCTTTTCCTTCTTACGAACCGTATTTCCTGTATTTAGTAGAGTGGGGGGTGTTTGTAGATGTTGATGGTGTCCTACAAGCACACATGGGCCCTATGTGCATCAATTCATCCTACAAGTGCTTCAGTTTCTACAGCAGTGAGCCCACTCAAGCTTGTTAGAGCGAAGTGCAGGTTCTTACCTCTCGTCTCATCGCCCATCGACTGTATAGTTGAAGGCACCCTAAAAAAACACCCAAAATTAAATTCCTAAGTGTCCCAACAAGACATTAGTGAGCTCGCTCAAGCCTGTTAGAGCGATGCGCAAGTTCTTACCTCTCGTCTTACCACCCGACAATTGTGTTGTTGGAGACACTCTATAAAAACACATGAAAATTGCACTTCTTGGAAACAACTCTGATTGATTGGATCGTCACTGCATCCGCGGAAACGGCACCAATATGTTGGACTATATAAATCACTTATTAAATGACTGAACAACACAAATTTAATTATCAATCCAGGGACGTTTGTTTATTCCAATGACAGTAGCACTGTCTATGACGTTACACCAACCAGAAGTGATCTCAAAGAAAATAAATCGTTGTTGAAGTAAAATGCTGGAAATAAATCACTCATGTAGAAATAAAAGAATCCACAAGATTGAAATCACACTTCAATTGATTTGTTTAGCTCGCCACACAATAAGTACCCAGCTGGTGTCTCTATTAACATATGTGTAACAGCATATAAACTGTAGAAATCGAAGAAGATATATTCTCAGCTGAATAGCAGAAACAACACTCTAACGATACATAAACTGAAATACAATCACATACACACATAGCTACTGTAATCACTACAATCCCTACTAAGAAGGAGGGCCCTTCCTCCCTAGCAGGGTGCAAGTAGAGAAGGAAATTTAACTGAAACTAAATAGAATCACACATGTAACAGCAATGACAATATGATCTGTATTAATCTGAACACAATTATAGAGGGAAAACAACGTTGTTCTTCGCTAACCTCTCGACCTCTAGGGCTGATAGATATATAGTGGTTACATCAGAAAATCCAGGAATAGATCAGTCATGAGAATCTTACGATTCTCATGCTCATCGAAATAGAACTCATACAGTTATAACCACTCCCTAATAAAGTTCTAATTAGAAATTAAAATATTACAATCGGAACTGCCCTTAGGCTGTTATACCAAAAATACAATGTTAACAACTCCTACAGCTATCATAACAAAACACATTTGTAGTGCAACCACCAAAGGAAAGATCAACAAAAATAGAGACAAGAGCAGTCAACCGTACAACTAAATCAACAGTTTTCCAACGAATCTGTAACAGCAGAGTGTAACAGTAGTTTTTGGCAGGTCTGTAATAGCAAGGTGTAACAACATTGCTTCGCTGTAACAGCACTATCCAAACTACTCCTGTGAATTCTGGGTTCGAGATCTTTGGTGCTACAAATGACATATGAAAGGACAACACAAAGACCATCGACCTTTTCCAAACATTCACCATCAATAAGTCATAAAAAGGGTATAATAGATCATAATAATTGGTGAATTGGAAAAGTAACGAAAGCAAGGTGAAACAGCACTAGTTAGGGTAAAAAGGTAGGAAAAGGGGTAAAAGATACTCCCATTGGTTATAGTTATAAAGAAAAATAAGGAAGATAAGTGTAGGAAAAGTGTACAAACCCAACACCCAACATGTAGATCACAATCTAGAAATGAAACTGTAAGATATGGAAACGCATAAGGAAATTTCACAATACACACATCAAAACATTCATAAATCCTCAAGAGTGTATTTGGATATTATAAGTTCAAAAAGTACACATTTCAGGATGCAATAAGATGAACAACTCATGAACCATCTCCTCATTGATTTTCATAGTATATATACAAAAAGGTAATCCGTTAAAGATCCTTAAAATGTGGAAGTCTGTTGTAGGACCTTTATTACAACTTTCTAAATTTAGAAAAGCTTATCTTAAAAATAACAGAAAGGCAGTTTGATATACAATATTTATTTTACACATGCATGAAGACAAAACTTGATAATATGGGAATCAAAATGGTTGAGCTAAGGTGGCTAATTATTCCTCACTTCCTGGAAAATCTTTCTCCACAAAAAATGCAACAATTAATTGAAAATGACACCTGGATCTTTATCCACAAAAGTACAGCAGTAACCAACTGGAAAGGACACCTGGAAGACAACTTCACTAGATAATACTTGGCAAGAAAATATTACCACTAAGGCAGCATATACTTTATCACCATCCAATGTCATTCCTCGAGACCAAAACAAAGAGCTACCTTTTTATCTTCTTATGACAAAAAACAAAAAGCTACCTTTCTGAAAATGTAGCAATTTCTGATAACTATGTAGATAGGTGAAAAATGATATTGATCTTCAGTTTTGACTTATTTTAGATATCCAATCATTAAAAATCTGGCACATAAGCCAAAAAACTAAAAGCTTCTACCTTACTGACCCTCTTATTTTGTTTTCTCTTTTGTGCTTGCTTCTTCTTCTGAGCGCTCTTCTTCCCTGGATCATTTTCTGGACTCTCATCTATGCTTATTATCTCATCTCTAAGAGCAGGATTAGCTATGAGCTTGCTAGCTAGACTGATTTTATATTTTGGTCTACTATGAGGCCTTTGAATATATGGATTAAGAATATATGAAGGCCTTCTTCTTCCATAGATGACTTTGCTTTGTTACTCCTCTTCAAATTCTATTTCACTATTGTCCTCCTCAAATGATGAGTATGAGTGGATTGTTACTTTCTTCTTTCCATTAGCTAATGAACTCAGAGATGAATAAATTTGAGCTATTGTTGGTTCCTCTGTTGTAGTCTATGAAACTTTACTCTTTCCCTTAGCTGATGTTTTGAGGGAGGAATAAACATGTGCCAGTGTTGGTTCCTCTGCTGTTGGAGTCACATTGACTTCTTCACTCTCCTACCTAGTCTCTATAATAGGGATTTTTGCTAATGGTTCAGAGGTGGCCTTTTCCACACTACTAGATTCCACTGAAGATCCTTTTGACAGAATCAGACTCCTTCTGCATTTATTTCTTGAAGTGGAAGCTACTTCTTCCTTGTCTTTAGAAATAAAATTATTGTCAAGTAGAGTGGCCTTTTGTTTAAACTTGCTTTCTTGTTTTTGCCTAAAAGACTCTAAGGTTTGTGGTTCCTTAGGTAGCCTTCTGGTATAAACCTCCTTTGCTAGTTGCATCATAGGTATAGGAATGGTGGTTTCAACTCTAGCTCTTCTAGTTGAGCTCCTTGTCTGCCTACTTAATGGTGAAGAAGATTGATCAACTTGTAAAGGGGTTAGTATAGGTGCAGGGCTTGATTCTTCCTCCTCATTCTTCTGTCTTGAAGAGATTCCCACTTTTATCCTTGAATTAACACTACAGGAACCTTCATTTGCTAGGAACTTGTTCCATGTGGTTCTTTTCTTCTTCAAATGATACACCACCAACATATGGAGTGAATAATGTGGGGTTCATTGTATCTTTTGAGACATTTTAAACAGATATTTGTAGAGAAATAATGGGAGGTTCAAAGGTCTAGAGCCCAAAATATGTGATAAAATCCTCATCTGAAATTGATTCACTATGGAAAACCTGCCTTCAAAGGTAATATAATGTTGTATTGTGGTGATAACTCCTTGCCATTTAGGAATAAAATAAGAAATATGGAAAATAGAGGACCAATCTACATTTTCATGCTCAAATTTAATAGATTCATAAAAATCCTCTCTAAACAAAGTTTTTCTTTTATACCATGACTCACCTGTAGCAAACAGCTGGGTAACTCGTGCTATGATGATCTTTGATATTTTGAAAGTCTGAGACCCTAGCTTGACCTGCTCTCCATTGAAAGAATCAGAAAATTATTGAGAAACTACAACGTTATCCCCTGAGAACTTCTTCAAAAACCGATACCATCCAGCTGCATGAAACTGTGCCTTTGCATAGTGATCAAAAAACCGTGTATTTGTTGGTTCTGAGAGGTTTACCTTACCACTCTTAACCATTCCGTTTTACTAACAGCTAACTCAACCTCTAATGAACACATGTAAAACTATCAACAAAAACAAGCCACGAAGCCCTAACTTCTTGCACAAAGATAACAAACTGTTTGTTGGATGATAACAAACTGCTTGTTGTAGCTTTCTTGGGGTAAATGGGAAACATTGATCTGCATGCCCTTAATCACGGTGAAGTTAAGTGACACGAAATCGAACGATTTGAATTTAGGCGCCAACTCACTCCACCAAATATTTCACTCCCCTGAATAATTAACTAACTTCTACTCGTACTTCAGTTTTGATCTTCCTCACCTCTAATGAGTAGCGTTAGATTAACCAGCCTTAACAAATAGAATAACCAACCCCCTTTTAATGAACCTCCAATTAGAAATAGCCACCTTTCAAAACAGTAATACCTCTTATTTAGCAGACCTTCAATTATTCCAAAGAGTAGTGTATTTTCAACTCCTTATACAAATTCTAAAGAAAATAACTACTTTTCAGAAAAGGTAGTTATTTCTGTGTTTCTTATGAAACCAAAATTTCTAGGAAAATTGCTACTTTTCAGAAAAGGTAGCAATTTCTTGTTATTCCTGAAATATCTGATGACTATGACATTTTATCCTTAGCCTTGGATATAATATATCATTATGAATAAATAATACTTCTCAAACTAAATCCATGGCCTTAACTACTCAAGGTAGTTAAAATACCTATTTAGAAGAAAATTTACCCTAATTACTCTAAGACACAAAAACAAACTATTTGACTCGACTTTTTGGATTTTGTTGAAAATAATAAAAACTTTGACACATTTTTAAACCCTCCAGGGCCTTCAACCATAGGCTAGGGGACAAGAGAGGATCAAAGACACAAATGCAATGATGACCAGACTTTGAAAAATTACAATGCTAACAATTTTATCGGGTCAAAACCCCTTCATATTGGGTTGGAGAGCACCTCTAGGACTAACAAATAATTATATAATGTAGAAATTTTGTGCCTCTACTTTTCTTTATGGAATATTTTTGTCTAAAATCAACCATTATCATTATTTACCTAAGCCAACCCCCAACACATCATTCTATGATTTAGAGTTGTTTTACTTTTGTACTTTGCATCAAACCAATTTTTTAATATAAAATCAATGCGTGATCCCTTTGATTTATTTTAAGTTTAAAATTGTAACAAGATTTTCAAAGTAGGCTCGACTGCATGGTATTTTCTATGAGGGACCATGTATAATTTTTTTGAACAAAACTTCCAATCAAGTACTTTTAATCTTTGATAATTAATTTTAATTTTTGTCTGATTATTATTAGATTTTGCAGATTTAAAATTTAATTTTTGAGATCATAAACCATAGAAGACAATCAATGAAAAATAAGACATAGGATTTGGTCAAAGGCTAGGGAAAAACCCCACTATGGGGGAAAATCCTTTTTAAAATGATTTTCTATTTATTTGTCTTCAAATGTTCAACAAATATAGATAATATAGTACAAAACCCCTTTTACAAATAACAGTAGTAACGCCCCGTATGCGAGTGATAGTAGAAGCACGCATGAAAACAGACTCTCCCATGCTCGAGATGATGAAGATCTGTAGCGTAGGCCTTCACTCGACGTGGATCCACACTCCTGCAATAATTCACATGAGATGACAGAGACCAGGCATCATGAAGACACGCAAAGACAGCAACATCCCCTCCAGGGAACCTCTCTGTTGCAATCTTTTGAATGATCTCCTGGACGGATATGACATTCGGCCATAACTCTATGCACATTCCTACTCATGAAAATAGTTATAGCATGCTGCTGCGAGTGAGGCATAATAATTCTCAGCATCTTCGCATGTGTCACAGACCTACAAAAGGGGAGGACCTACAACACAAAGCTACTCACAGTCTGCTCCTTCTGGTTTTTTTATTAATATCTAGCCCTCTTGTGTGCCCAGTCTGCCGTGCAGCCTCCCCCCCAGTGCTTCGTTGCACATAATCTCCCAGGTTACGTACCCTCCTGAATGTTGCCTCACCTTGAATCCACCTACCTTGCTATTTTCACCAGGCCATGTGCTCCAATTATCCTGCATCCCTTGTTGCGCATCCTCCATAAGTGTACCTCCCTTTCTAATAGAAACTCGCTGCGCACCTCCCGTCTCGGGTCAGATCTACTCCTCATCCCCTCTCAGACCCCCATCAACCCCCTGCTTCATCTGACCATGGCTCCTAGACTACTTCAAAGAACAATAAGAGGAGGCCAGAGAGGTGCGCTCCCTGGTCGCTACCACCCGGTGCCAGATAATTGCTTGGAATCCACTGAAGGCTCCTCCTCAGTTGGTCATGTTAGAGAGGCCCCCCAGAGCCCTAAACTCCACCAGGAGGAGGAGGCCCCCACTCATGTAATGCAGAGAGGAAGAAGCAAACCAAGGAAATCCACCATTTCACACTAGGAGCACCCCTTACCTTGCCAGATTGAGCCTCTTCTGGCACAGGAGGATGAATGGGATGACACAAAAATCTGGATAATGGACTTGGAAGGCACCTGGATGCGAGTCCCATATGCCAAGTACCCGGTTGCTCCCATTCTTCGCGCTCCTACTTCTAGGCCTTCGTGTCAACCTATTGCTGAAGACGAAGTCATTGCGTAGGAGTACGCCTATCCCATCATGGAGAAAGATCCAAATAGCGATGATGATGCATAAGACTCATGACTGCGTAGCAGCTCAAATCTTCTTAGTTTTTTGTCATGCTTCTTATTATCAAAAAACCTCTATTTTAACTGGTGGTATGACACACTTTGCAATTTTCTGTTTGAGGTTTTTTTCGGGCTGGTTTCCTCTAAGGAGGTAGCCCCATACTTGTGCAACAAAGGCTGGGATTGGTTAAGCACAGTTTACCAAGGTAGCCTGTAGCATATGTACTGTTTTATTTTCGAATTAAAATAGTTTAGCATCAATTACAAAGAAAAATAGTAGTAACTACCCTTTTTAATATGAAAACTTCAAAATACCACCACAAGCCTCCAAAGGCTTCCAAAACAAGAGTAGTAGACATAAGTGCATGAAAAAAGTGCACAAGTATGAGAGCTAGATACCGAGAGCAATATTCTCCAAATGCAAGATCAGAATGCTACTAAAGCGAGAGAAATATACTAGCAACCAAAATTTGGTGTGAAATCAATATCAAGAATAGAATATCTCTGGAAAGAGATCAATACAAGAGATAAATACTTCTGGTGTGAGAGAAATACCAACTGCAATAATACTTCTCTAGAGAGAGAGCATTAACAACAACAAATAACAAGAGAAAAAACCATGTGTGTGAGATCTGAACGAGAGTTCTAAGATCTGTGAATAGATCTTCCAAACTATAGATCTTCTAGACAATAGCTCTACCAAAAAATAGATCCGCCAGATAATAAATATGCCAAACAATAGATATGCTAAACAATAGATCTGCCAATGATGATAAGAGATCTACAAATATGCAATAGATTTTCTACTAATAAGATATATGTTATTGATAATAATATATCTACAAATTTGCAATAGATTTTCTATTGATAATAAGAGATCTGCCAATGATGATAAGAGATTTGAAAATCTACAATAGATTTGCTATTGATAATAAGAGAGATAAATTATCGATGCAAGGGCTTGACCACCAATGCGAGAGCTAGATCACCAAAGCGAGAGAGGGAGAGAACTCGATTTTTTGCAAATGAAGGCCTCTCTTAGATATATAGAAATATTTGAGGAAAAATCCCTTCTTCGAATTAAGTGTTTTGGAAGCTCCTAGAGTGATCCATTTGAATTAGATAATTTAAGTGATTTTATTTTTAGCTTGTCTAATTGAATCACTTAAGTGATTTTAATTTTCACATGTCTAATTGCTTTATAAAATATTTTTGAAATAATATTTTCTCTTATGAAAAATAATTTTCTCTTGATAAATAATTCACTTCAAGAGTGAAAGGGATTAACCACATAAAGTGATTTCTAGGGAAATTTCTCCCTAGTTGCTCAAAAATTCAACACTCCCTCTCAACTAGGGAGGAATTTCCATCAATAAACCATAATTTTTGTACTTGTAAAATCATCATGACTCATGTTAAACATTCTCGAATCTATAGAAGAATACTCATGGCAGGTTTCATAACATTTAGTATAAGAGCTTTGGATTCTAGGGTTTTGCTACTTCAAACAGGTCATCATGGAATTTTTGCTATAAATTGTTTTATATGAAGGTTCAGAAGCTTAAAAAACCCCATTTGCAAAGAAATCCCAAGGAATGTCATGTAAAAATTTTCGATCTTGATTCGCAATATTTTTGGAGATATGATATGTGGAATTTAGGGTTTTTGCAGGCTCCTGAATTTCATCTCAAACAGGTGACCTTGGGAAAATCATCATAACTCTCTCTCTCTGAGCATCAGATTGAAATTATGTAAAAAGTGGTCGAAAGTACATGGTTTGTAGTTTCCTGTGTATCAATTTCAGAGCACAAGGAGGAAACAATGACACGTGGCACGCCGTATAGGTTCACTCTACTGAATCAGTCCATAATCAGGTCATTGCGAGAGATTAGGCATAACTTTACCTTGAAGAATCCAAATCAGGCCAGACCTGTGGCATTGGAAAGAAGATTCAGAGAGATATTAAAGGACTACAGATAAAATCTCGGGGATTTTAAATTACAGAGATACATCAGTTTCAATATCGAGCTCCTCAAAATAAATAAAAAGGTGTGTATTGTTCTTTTAAATAGCATTTCTTGTTTGAATAATTAGTTTGAAGTGATTCCAAGGGAATATTGAAGCATAGATATCAATATTGGGTTCTAAAATGGCCCCTAAAAACAATTCAACACCCATTAAGCCCTCAAAAGGCTCTACTATGACTCATGAAGAGGAATAAGTGTAACATGTGACATATCAAAATTACAAGACCAAGTGCACCAAATTTCTCTCTCGCAAAGAGTAACAAAAAATGAAATGGAATTTTTTAAGAAAGGTGTGGAAGCGAAGATGGATGGTTTGAAGAAATGCGTGGAAGAGAAGATGGATTGTTTGAAGAATGGCATGGATGGCATGGAAGCTAAGATGGATGACATAGATGAAAAAATGAAAAACAACATGGAAGACATGAAGAATGATATAAAAGAACACATGGAAGGTTTGAAGGAAGGTTTGACAAAGTTGATACAAGAAATTTTTCCTAATGGCGAAAAGGTAGTATAGTAAACTCATGATGAGAACAAAACAAATGTTAATCATGATTTCATAAAATCTAATATTGGATTAAAGACCTACCATATTCCAAATATTGATATGAGGAAGTTTGATGGCAAGGATCTCGTAACATGGATACTACAGATGGAGCAATATTTTGATCTCCATAATGTGCAAAACACACAAAAGGTATGCATTGCAACTTTATATTTGGAAAAAAATACATTTGTATAGTATCGATGGCTTTGATTTCGTAAAAAAATTGTCACTTGGTCAACTTTTATGGAGGAAATGATAGAAAATTATGAGGATACAACGAGCAACACCTTCTTTAACCAATTGATAAATCTCAAACAAAAGAGTTCAATGGTGGAGCACATTGAGGACTTCCAAAAATTTAATATAATGGTAACTGATATTTGATAGCAACACAGGATTGATGTATGCATAGGGACTTTAAAGGATAACATCCAACAAGAGGTTCACCTTTAGGAACTTGATTCATTAGAGAAGACATTCAGTTTGGCAAGAAAAATTGAAAGTAAAATTATGGCAACAAGGAAGCCTACCACAACAATTGGAAGAAAAAAGAGTAAAAGGGCTTTACTACAGTTGTGATAGAAAATACACTAAAGGTCATAAGTGTGCCGAGAAGAAATTATTTTACATAGATTGTGAAGAGGAGGAGGAAAATGAACAATAAACTTCAAAAGAAGAGGATATACACAAGGAACCAACCCTAGAGAAAGAAGAAATGATTTTGACCATATCCTGTAATGCATTGGCAGGAATTACCACTCCTCAAACTCTCAAGATAGAAGGACATATCAGGAAGAAAAATGTAATAGTGTTGATTGATTCGAGTATGTTTTCTAGATTAATCCCTCTTGCGAACTGTTAGTGTCAGTATTTGCATCCTTCCACCAGTGATCAAAATTAACTCTTTCATGTCATTTTAGGTGTCCCATTCAGAAATTTTTTATCATTCCACTAGGTCATGCAAAAATTTGGTCACTTGGTGCATATTTTCATCAAAGTACACTCTTTTCAAAAAATTCATTTCATCACTTGTTGGTTCAATTTGTCACTTTGTTGAGTGTCCATTATTTCATGAGATTACATCACCTATTCAGTCGTGTCATCATGAATTCCAGTCAGCAATGTGTCCATTAGGTCTTAGGGTTTTCAAGGTCCAATAACACACCATTTCCATTGCATAAGACCAACAAGTAAGAGAGTGATCAAATAACTTCTCTTTACCATGTAAAGATGATTTGTAAGGAGTAATTTTTATTTCAAGGTGTAATTTTAATTTAAGAATGTAATTTTTATTTTTCATTATGTAAGTTTATGCCACTCAATTTGTAATAAGTTAATGGCTCCCAAGTTGCCAACTCAAAGTTCCATATGCCAAAGCATCAAAATTACAAAGTTTAAAGTGTCTCAATCTATCAAATGATTAATTTTCAAAGAATGAAGTCACAGTAAAAAGGTATAGTTTCGAAGTTTAAAGATGAATCTAAAGAAGGTAAAGTGGGTCCGAAGGCCGAAAACATCAAATCCACCAAGTATAAAGCTCACCAAGACATCAAGTTCACTCTCATTTGTTCCTCACAACATTGAGCTACCACTTCCATAGCTTGAATTTCCAGTTTGAAGGGTGAAATATTGATTTTTTTGGTGGTGATGTGATCCTGTAACTAGTGCTGCACACATGCTAAGTGCATTGCGCTCCTGGCAGAGAGGGCATTGTGCTCCTCCCAAAGGCATTGTGCTTTTGGCATTTTTTCTCAAAAAGCTCTAAAACTCATGAAAATTTCTTCTAACCTCCAACAAAGGATCTCACCATATCTTAACAATAAAGTATGATATAATTTCCACCTCCTTGCATTCTTCAAGAGAAATTTTCATGGTGTTTGAGTTGTCATGCAAATTTGGAGTTCATCTAGTTAAAAACCCTAATCTCATTCCCTCATTCCCAATTTTATTCCTTGAGACCTCACATTTCCTTCCCACATCACTGTGAAACCCATCCCTACCCCTTCATTACTATATCTCTGTCCCTAAATCCTTTTCCCCTAAGCCCTAAGTCCTAGGCATTTCAATTTCCTAGGCACCCATTGCCATCAAACCTATAACAAAATTACCATTCCCAATTCCCTAAACATTTTAACCCCCCACCACCTCCCTAATTTTATTAACCCCTTCCCCTATCTTCTTAATTTTTCCTACCCCATTACCCACTCCCTAAACCTATCCCCATTTCCATTTCATCATCCCTATGGTTCATATACCAAAATACCATGGAGGAGGAAAACAAAGACTACATGGAGGAAGAAGAGAGGGAAGAGAGAAGGCCACATAAGGGAGGAAGGATTCTTAGACTTGAGCCCATCAACACCAGAGAACTAATGGCCTCTCCCATGACTGTCATTTGTTTCAAGCATCTCGGATGCTTTTATTTTTGTGAAATGATACAAAGAGTCCAACACCACCCTTGTTTTGAGCAGACTTTTCATATCAAACCTTCAAGATAATCAAGAGATCCTTGTTGGTGTGAATTTCACCATATCTACAGCCATCATTACAGCTTTCACTGCAATTCCAAATGTAGGTGAGAACTGGTTTAAGGCCAAATAGTTGGGTGATAACTATTATGAGCCATACATCAAGTCAAGGTACAAAAATGAAGGAAAGAGAGTTTTTCCTTTCAATTACCTCCTTGATAGGTATGCCTCCATGATGAAAATCATCATGAAGTACTTCTCTTGTGAAGGAAGGTTCTCCAGACTTTCTACCTACCATATTAGACTGCTCATGCACTTCACAAGGGTCAATATTCTCAATATTCCATATTATCTATTCAGAAGTGCTAACAAAATGGCATACATTGTACAAAAGAGAGCTTATGACCAGCAGATGAATAACCTCTTTCAACACTCTCTCATTAAGATCATTTTCCTCCATCACCTTAAATAGTTGAACATCTCATGGGACACTTTCATTTCCAATGACATCTTCATTTCTCCACAAGCTAAACATGCTAAAGATATGCCTCCTCCATCTCAGCCCACAACACCTAATTCTTCATCAGCTCAGCCTACTAGACCCATGCCATCACCATCATCATTATTTCAAAGTCATATTGGGTCATCCAACAGATTTGTAGTCAAAGAGCCTACAAATACCAAATATGTTGAGGTAAACACATTGGCTAAATTATTTAAGAGAGGGAATATGCAGGTGTTTTCCCCATAGATTGTGGGAGGGACCTTTCCTTATTCATCAGGAAAGCAGGTACAAAAGGGAAAGCAAAATCACGAACAGGCAGTGGTGCATGAGGAAGTCATGCAAGAGGATGAGGACCCTCATGATGAGGAAAAAAAATTTGACCTTATTGACTTGGGTGAGTATGATGATCATAAGGCCGCCAGTTTTATTGTCAAAGAGAAGGATGCCCAAATTAGAGAGCCACAAATGAATTTGTAGAGAGCTCAATTTTTCATTTCATTTCTTGAGCAAGAGAATAAGCAGCTGAATGATAAGCAAGTTCTTATGGAGCTAGAACTGCTCAAAACAAAGAGAGGTAAAGCCATGATGCCACTTAATGACCCTGACCATGATGACACCCAAAGAATAAAAACAAGACCAAAGAAAAGGGGTCTTAAGAGGGCTTTACAACAGCAGAATAATGAGGATGAAAAACTCACTTTTGAGGAGAGGATTTCCAAGGAGGTTGAAGAGGAAAGGGAGACATGACTTGATAGTGTAAACATCCATCTTGAGACACTCCCCCACAAGTCAAACAAGGAAAAAAAAAGGCTTAGAAACTTGTCAAACATGTACATCAAAAGAAACAAGGTCTGCAGCATCAAACTCAAGCAATTGCAAGAGAAACATAAGCAAACCCTAGCCAAGAAAAAGGAAGGAGAAAGACTTTAAATCCTTGTTGATCCCTCCCTCCATGCTTAACACACATAATAAACAACTATTTTGCAAATTTTGGCAAAGTTTTGGGCAATTTAGAATATTTTTGAGATTTTGTGCATTTCTTGACAGTCACTAGAAAGTTTGACTATCAGGAGCACAACGCCCTAGGCGTTGCGCTTCTTCTAGGGACCTGTTGAGGCCTCGGAATTCCTTTGCCAAATCATGGGGAAAACCACCTGGTCTAGACCTTAAAGAAGCTCCTTTTCTGTTTGATATAGTGGCTTCGACTGGGGGTAATGGGACCATTTTCCCAATAAGGATGATTTTGAGGGTGTTGTGAATATAGCATGCAAATGGATAATGATTTTAATCTATATGCATCTATATAAATTTTTATTCCAATATATACTTGGGGTGTTTTTCCTTTATGTGATCTAAATGATATCTTTCAACTATTAGTAATATAGATCATTTAACAGTCGAAAGAGAGGAAAATTATGTAAAATGATTCTTCTAACAAAGTAGTTTTCATAGAAGAATTGTGAAAGAAATATCGCATTTATCAGTGTAATTACATATTCAGTAAGAAATCATAGCTAAATATTAGAACAGAAGTGCATGTAATATTTATATACAATGACATTTCAAATATGTAATGTCATAAAAAGATAACTGTCAATCTATGAAATAAGACTTAATACAAGTGAATAGAAGTACCATATGTACGAAGTTCTACTCATGTAAAATGACAGCAATGAATCTGTTCCTTCTCACTTTCGAGCAATTTAAAGAGTACAGTAGTACAACATCAACTAAACAGCTTTAGTTGTTAAAAGATAACAGAATGTGTTCCATTAATTCATCAAAGCACTCACAAACTTACAATAGTGCATTCTTTGCAAATGTTTTTTGACAAATTTCTAGACCCTTCTCTAAATGCATGAGAAGGGTTTAAATACTAAACTAACTATAAACTAAAATAAATTATTACAAATATATAGAGGCTTCAAACAACCTTCCTCAAAAAGCTAATTTAAACAACAATCTAGGAAATTAAACTAACAATTTTGATTTTGCGAATCCTTCCCTTCTTTTTGAATGTGGTCACGAAGTTGGAAAATACGTAACATTTCTTTGAGATGAGTTGGCTGTGATATCCTTGATCGAATCTGTTCCTTGAAAATAGAATTTGAGATCACTGACTGTGATATTTTTACTGAATCTATAAGAGACTGCAAAGTTTGATGCTGATGGTAAGGTTCGATCAAAAAATTCTAGTAATTTTCCTTATCAAACTTATTTACCTTTTTAATCATTTCCTCCTATGTATGTGCTCTCTGCCTCCACTTTGTTTCTACCTGTCTTGTTTCTGAAAACACATCAGACATGTTTTCTTTCAGAAGTTCTGTTTTAGATAGTTGCTCACACATAGATTCAATAATCTCACTTGATATCTTGGATGTCTTGGCCGCTGATTTATCTGCCTGATTGATTTGCACTTCCCATTCTGTGAATAGAATTTCTTTATGAAGCTTATCTACTTGAGGTAGATTAGCTTGCTTTCCTGAATCTGAAACTTGCCATTGAATGTGCTCTTCAATTTCCTTCTCAAGTCTTTCACATTCCAGTTTCTAAATTGCTATTTGTTGGATCATTATTTTAATTGAATCACAATAAGAATCAATCATGGAGGCTTGATGACAAAACACTTCTTGTTCTTTCTTTAACTTAGTGTTTAAATCAAGTGCTTCTTTGATAAATTGTTCTAATTGTGGTTGATTATGTAACTTAGTCATTGTTATTTCCAGTTGTGCTTGTTTTTCAACAATCTCTGTCTGATGCTGCAATTTGAGACTTTCAATATCTTTATGAAATTGGGTTGTGTTTACTTTGACTTGCTCACTAGAATTGGATTTCTCTTCATTCAAAAAATTTTCTAGTTCTTTTACTCTGGCTTCCTTTTGTTTTAACAACACTCTAACCTCAGTAGCTTTATTGATAGTAGCGGTAGCATATGCTCCTGCATACTGTGATAATTCGGTTAGAAGTTCAGTGGGATCATCTAAGGAACCTTTACATAGTACATTAATTTATTCATCTATAGGCTTTGGAGTTATTTCATCAATTCTCCTTATTTTATTTCTTTTAACTACAGCCTTGTAACTAGGACTATAGAAAATATCTAATCAAGGGATATCTTCAATCTGTAGAAATATTTGATCTGTGGGGTAGGTCGGTATGATTTCTTTATCATGCACTGCTAGAAATCTTTGTAGTGGATTAACAGTCTCCACTATCTTCTGTGAGTGTTTTGGTGTTTGGAAACTTGTTGCTTGATAGGTATTGGGATTTTCTTTAGAAGTCTTTATTGCTTCAGAAAACTCTTCCCATTCATTTATAAGATCTTTTTCTTGCGGTAAGCTGGATTGGTCTAGCATGTTATGATTGTGTTGAATTGTTTCAGAATTTGATTATGTCCCATTATTTCTTGTTTCCTCCAGCATATCTATCTCCTGAATGACTTAGTCAGTTGTCTTTTCTGAGTTTTCCTTCTTAGATTCGGATTCATTTTCAGAGTGATCTGAATTATTAGATTGTTTATGTGACTGACCTAATTCATCTTCAGACATATCTTTTATTTCATCATCCATACTAACACTCAGAGTGTGTTTATTTTCATCTTCAACAGTTAACAAATTTAGAGGGACTTTTTCTAGTCTCTTGTTTCTGTACGCTTGAAAAGCTTCAATATCCTTTTGACTTAGTTGACTAGATACATATTTGGTAATATCTGAGAAATTTTCCATGCCCTGGAAGAGATCATCAAATCCATCTTCCTCCTTTACGAAAGGCTTCATCTTAAGCTTTGTGTTGTAATTTTTAATCACATCATTTGGATCATATAATCTTCTCGGCATAACTACCAATTTCAATAAATGAATTTTGGAAACCTCCTTGTAAGTATGGTCGATTTTAGACAAAGAAAAGGTGCCGCATTGTAGAGGGAAATTAGGCCAAATAGCCTTTTTAGCATCCTTCAGCTGTTTCGTGACACCATTAACAAGCTGATAAGCTATTTCTTTTGCAAGTAACTTATCTGGAACATAATAGGGTAAAACATGGGGAGAATCATAACTCTTGAATACTCTAATATATGTAAAATTTTCTTCTGCAAACCATATAGCTATTGGAAGAATTTCTACATTGGCTTCTTCAGAAACCCTAGGAGCCCTTTTGTTAAAAATCATCTGGTGTATAGGAAATATGACTCCATAACAAACTTTACAGAAGTGCAAGTGGAAATCTGAATCCCAGAGTTCTTTGTGGTAAATGTGAATTGGGGTAGGGTCCTTGGTAGTCCATTTCCAACCCATGGTAGGAAAACTAGAAGTAAAACAGATAACATCCATGACATAGGCAAACATATAAAAGGGAGGTATTTCTTTGAATGAAATACCTCTTTTATTTCTATATTCGGTTATGTGCTTGGATAGGTTATTTGATAAGACGTTTTCCCAATTTAAAATTGATGAATTGATGATTGCGTCAATTAGGGGAACCCAGTCTCTTGAGAATCTAGTGCTATCTGATTTGGAAAATAATCTACATAACATACCAATAGCATAACAGTAAGGATTAGGAATTTTGGAAATTGGGTACGTACCAAACTTATCTTGCTTCAATTTCCCCTGATTATCCTTCCATTCTTGGATGAATTTGATAAGTTCTGGATGTTCTCCTCTAAATTTATGCAAATATTCTTTGTCATATTTCTGTTGCGGGGGTGGTAGATGGTACATTGCTGTTAAATCTTCTGCCATAAAAGAACCCATAGTTTCTCCCCTTGAATTCTTGAACATTCTATATTCAATATTTAAGTGGTCAATTGCCCACTTAACCATGTCTGTATAAAGAAGAATCTTTGGTCTTGTAGCTATCCTATGAATGTATGAGCATACAATGTCAAAAAGAGTTGCATCGGAGGTAGAAGAAATGCCTATCAAAGAAACCTATTTATCACCCTTGGTCCTTCACTTTCAAAAAGTTTATACATTGCCTCCCATGTCGAAATTTCGCAATCTTTGTTTCAGATGGTATCTGAGAATAGTGGAGACATATCTGTATCTTCTGTGGACGAAGTCTAAGAAATTTCTTTACCTTTTTTACTCATTTTTATCTTCTTCAATCCGTTAACTGGTTCCCTGAAAGCAGAGCGAATTTTATAGAGTATGGAGTATCAAAGAGATAAATCTATCATTTATTTCAAACACACATGAGAAGATATAAATCTATTAAAATATAACATCAATCATCATTCATAATCTCTGATTTAATATTTCACATATCCCCACACGTAAGATCTATCAATCGCTTTAAATTTGTTAAGATCTTAAATTTCATTATGATATGACACAAGCTGTTTTACACGCTTGATCCATTAAATGGCGTTTGTGTGCATATCGCAGATTATAACTTATAACCTTTTGTAATACTTACCCTTAAAGGTTGTGAAATGTGATCTGCGCAAATCGCAGATCGCAACTTTTATAGGATAACGATTAAGAGTATGTTATAAGTTAAGCAAAGTGCGAATTGCGAATTTTTATAAAAGTAAAGTGACCGCGATAGCCAAAGGTTTTTTATATTTATTAGTCTATTTTCTTGTCGGGTCTGCGAGGTCGCAACTTATATCATTTTGTTTTTAAAGCTTTTTTATTGATTAAGTGAAGTGCGGTGCGATAAAGTAAATATAACGATGATTGAGGCTTTTTGAAAAGTTTTAAATCATATCTTCGGAGAAGCTTGAGCGCATATCGCAATTCGCATATTTTACGTTTTATGGGTCTTTTTGAAATTCATTAAGACATGTGATTTGCGATGCGCTTTTAAAAGAAAAAGGCAAAAATAGAAAATATTTATTTTCTAAGTTTTTTTGTTTTAGGAATTTATAAAAATAATTTCCTATTTATTTCTAAAGGGTCCCTATTTATAAAGATAAATGGGGGTTGTTGTATAGCACAACATGACCTCCATTGGTCAAACCAAGACCACCAGTGGATTCAAAATAATGAAGACATGTAGGTTAGAAACTTTTCTAAGAAAATTTGGGTAAATTGGTCAGCAGAAAAGTCAAAAAACACCTAAAAAGTCATGTTTCTGCCCTCTTTTTGAGCCTGGCACTGTGCTCCTAACCAACCTTGGGAGATTGACTTTTTGGAGGGTTAGATCTAGTCAATTTTGGAAAATAAACACAGATCTGGAAACTGCACAAGATAATATTTCCAATGAGCTATCCTGAGCTCAATTTGGATATCAGGAACCCCTCCAAAACTTGGCTGCAAGATGGCGCTACACTCCTGAAACTGTCACTGTGCTCCTGACTAGGCACTGAAAATTTTCAATTTTCTCTAAAATTTTGACTTTCACCTTGGAAATACATGTTTTTACTAATGTAATTCATGGATTTAAATGTAATAATGATGTTTTATAGTTACCTAGGGGTACATACATTAGGTAAAACTCTTTGAGAGGATGAATGAATCAGTTTCACTAAAGTTAGGGATGAGTGAGTTTGACCACCCTACACTCTAGGTATCAGTTCATACTTTTGTGGATCAGCTCCTCAACTCAGAGATTCTACCCCTGAGGTTGGGAGAACTTGTTTTATGGCTATATATTTCATTTCTTGACTCATTTCACAGGTTGGATGTTTTAGGATTGATCAGAGACACTAAGTGTATTCAGATTTTTGGCAAGAATATATTGGATGAGTTGCAGCTATTCTTTTGGGATTCATGTGGTACTGTACTTTGGCATAGTTTCTTCTTCAGTTTCATATGTATGATTTTTTTGTACTTTTCATGTTCATTCCAGCTCTATTATATTTTTTATTCTCAATTTTGATAGGAAGAATACATCTCTTATGCTCTGTTTTGGGGGAATCATTAAAATTTGTTCATTTTCTTCAGTTTAAAAGGAATTCATGCATTATCATGCTCTTTTTAGCACCTCACCAGTCTGATCCATTTCACCCTAGAACCCTAAAGTGTTAAAGTGCCGACCTACCTTTCCCATTCAGATGACTGCAATTCTGATCTTATTTTCCCTGACCTAGTCACCTCTTTGACCTAATTCACTCATCCAACGTCGAAATCAAACAATCAAAACACCTGTGCTACTATACCTAGCCAAAAACATTATTGATCCAGCCCTCTTGGCTATGATCCCTTGGAGAGAGCCCTCTCCTGCCTAGTAGGGCTAGCTACTTGCCTAAGCTTGGCTTGTAGTTACCTTTGCTGGAATCTTCTCAGCCTCAGAGATTTGGTGGAGTGCTAACATCTTTGTGACCATATTAGGGAAGCAAAGTGTTAGATATTCCCTTTTTGTACCATTAGTTCTTTGAATTTTTGGCCTCTGGATGATAGGTAAAATATTTCGTCGAGGCCGATCTGAAAATTTTGCAGAGAAAACAAGTTGCTGAATAGTGAACATTCTGGCTTCAAGGAGATACACCAGATCAAACCCTGATCCTCACCCAGCTAATCCAGTTGAAGATCCATAGAATCTTATCTGGAAGCATATATATCAAGCTATAAAAATTCAGTCATATCCAATCCCCTTGGTAAGATATTCTTCACTACCTACTAAAGTTCTATATCTCAAAGATATACCATTTGATCTAAAATTTGAGTTGCCAGTTTTTCGATCTATGTCAAAAAATTATTTAGTTGACATAGTCTTTGATCCATTAAGGCTCTCTGAGGTCAAGTCATTATCTGAGTTAGATTTCTTTTAAACTTGAAGAAGATTTATCCTTTGAAGAAACTAAGTCTAAATCAGACTTTGACACCAAAGTCTGGAGTCAATTTTACAAACTTGAAAGTTTAGCAAACCAAATTTAGTACCAGTCAGAAAAGGCTATAATCCAATATCAGCAAAAGTTGATACCTATCCCAACACATTCGCAATCAACTATTGTTTCCTCTTCCACACCATCTACTTCATTACCTATTCAAAAAACTCTTCCTATTGTCACTCTTGTAGTCCATCCAGCAAGAATTATCGCCAGATTTGCATCCCTCATCTTACCGGGTCAAATCAATGCCTTACCTCAGGATTATGGCTAGAGGCTTCCACTTTTTGATGAAAATTCTTCAATCACTGAAAAAAAAACATATTGTTAAAGTTACATACTTTATTGACCTGGAGGAAATAGATGTAGATGATGCAAAAATGAGAAATATAGTTCAGTTTTTTCCATGAGAAGTTAAGGTATGGTTCAGATCATTGAATGCAAATTCCATGGCCACATCAAATCAGTTTCTAGATGCTTTCATAGCCATATGGGAGGTAAATAAGAATCCATTACAAATCCTTTTTGAATATAACAGTCTAAAAAGAGAACCAAATGAATCAGTACAAGACTTCGCTATCCAATTCAACATAGTCTACCATTCCATTCCTAATGAGATCAAACCCCCTCCAGTGTTGGCCCTTTTTCATTACCCGGATGCTTTTGATCTAGACATGGCCTATCAGTTGTGAGAAAGGAATCCTGCTACATTAGAAGACATGCAGAAAAATGTAATTAGTGTAGAAGTTAATTTGTCCATAAAGAAGTAAAAAATGAAGGGTGAAAGAAGACTAACTATAAAAGAGGAAGCATTATAATCTTCTGATGTAAAAATGGACACATTAGTAAGAACAATTGAGAGAATGGTTCACAGGATGTCTATCTCCGAAATGAAGCCAGAACCAGAAGCTAGAAATCCTAACTCCAGAGGCGAGCAACAACAGCCTCAATTCAAGATTAAGCAAAGGGAACAAAGGGCACCTGAGCAACCAGCGCAGCCACAGCCAATTCAAACACCCTTGCAGCAGAATTATGCTCGGGGAGTTGTAGAAGAAGAAGAAGATTACATTGTTGCAGAAAACCACTTTTTTACAACTGATGGCTAGCGTGTATACTTGACTGTAGATGAAGAGTATGTCGAAAAAATGAATGTACCAAAGGATGAAGACTACATTTTAGCCTAGGATCATCAGTTGGAGGTTGAATCTAATTATTATCAACAAGGAGACTTGAATTCCCTCAATTCATAGCAGAGGCAATATACATTGAGAGATAGAGATGTCCTAATAAATCCTATTCAGAAATGAGCATCTCAACAGAAAGATACTCAACCAAAACAAAATTCTTATGGTAACCAGAGTAAAGGGAAAGAACATGTAGTTTCAAATCAGAACAAAGACAATCAACCATCTACAAGCTCATCGTGAAAATAAAAGGATAGCCAAAGGAAAGAAGTTGCATCAAAATATCATGCCGACAAAAGAGACATCATTAAAGAGGTAGACAAATCCACTCCTTTCAGCTTAGAAACTGAAATTTCCAAATTGAAATTTCCAGTACCTTTAACTGAACTTGTCAAGAATAATCAATATAAGTCTCATGTAGCCAAAATGTTAAAAGTTGATCCTTCGTCTGATATACTTAATGTCGATGATGACCAACCTTAGCTTATCTTTGGTCCAACAATAGATAGTCAGTTAGAGGATATTGAATTTCCCCCATTCTATTTGAGTCTGAGAATCCACTAGAATATCCTTCGCAATGCCATGCTCGACTCTGGAGCTTCCCACAATTTGATTCCAAAATCCTTTATGGATAAATTGGACCTATATATCACCCGTCCTTACCATGACTTGTATTCCTTCGATTTAGGAAGAGTCTGTTGTTTGGGTCTTATTAAGGATTTAGTAATTTCCCTTGAGAAAATTCCAAAAAATAATGTCTTGATGGATGTGGTGGTGGCTAATATCTCACCATGGTTTCGTATGTTGTTGTCTAGATCTTGGGCAGTGAAGTTGAGGGGCACTCTGCAGCTAGACTTATCTTATGCAACCATCCCAGTTTTCAGGAAATTGAGAAAGTTGTACCAGGAAACGAAGATGAAGTACATGATAACCAAGAAAGAGAGGCCTAATAATCATCTAATAAATTATGTACATACAAATTTAGAATATTTCATATTGTTCAATGATAGTGGTTTGAATGATGTAGATAGTCATCTTGTAGAGTTAGAAGATGTTCGAGAGATTCATGATTGCATTAGAACATTTATAGAGAAGGAAAAATAGAATCTGCCTAGTGTTTTAGAGAATCCATCTAATAAGGCAGCAGAAATTTCAAATTAGAAGCAAGAAGCAACCCAGAAAGTTGAGACAAAACAACAATCATAATTCCAGCACTTGGAGGATGAAAATGGTTTATGGTCCATGGATTTTGATGGTGCCTTGGGGAAATACGGGGCAAACATTGGAATTTGGGTCTGCAACCCTCTTCATCAGCCTGGTAAGGTTCCTACAAATGTTATATTATGTTCATACAAACTGGCTTTTGATTGTTCTAATAACGAGGTGGAATATGAAGCATTGATCACAGGTCTCAATATTTTGAAGAAATTGGGCGCAAGAAGAATTTCAGTACATGGCGACTTCAAACTTGTGATAAAACAGATATAAGGGGAATACCAGGCCAGGCATCCATGAATGAGAGCATACATGAATGTTGTACTGGATATCTTGAAAATGTTTCCAAAATACACTTTGATAGCAATACCAACAAATCAGAACCTCATGGCAGATTCACTTGCTACAGTAGCAAGCAATTTCAAAATCCCAATATTTTCTAACAGAAATTTTGAAATTCATGTGAAGCACCAGCCTACAGTTCCTAATAACTTGCAATATTGGCAAGTATTTGGGATGATTAGCAAGTTAATAATTTTTTGCAGAGTGAAGGTGAGTTTGAGAATTGTGAAATTGACAAAGTTTATGATGAATGTGATCAGGTCATTGAGGCAACTCAGGTTGATATACTAGAGCTGAAGGACAACAATATTCCAAAATATCTCATACCTTTGGAAGAATTGTTCGATCAGGATGATCTAGCGAGGAATCCAACATTGGTTCCTATAGAAAAAGGTGTGGAGGACGTAAACATTGGGACAATGGACAAGCCCAATATGGTCAAACTGTCCAGGTCCTTGTCTCTTGAGGTAAAGGACAAAAACATTGATTTTCTTTCTGAATTTTCTAATGTTTTCACGTGGGATTATGCAGAATTAAAGGTCTATAATAAAGACATCATACAACACACCATTCCCATTAAGCCCGATCAAAAGCCCTTTCGGCAAAAGTTGAGAAGGATCACCCCAAGGTTGCTACCATAAATTGAAAAAGAAGTAAACAAGCTCTACAAGTCAGGTATCATTGTTCCTATAAGGTTTTCTGATTGGATGTCTAATTTAGTAATAACTGCCTCCCCAAAATGGATCACATCTTACAAAGAGTGGTTGGGGCATCTTGAATGTCTTTACTTGATGGATATTCAAGTATAATCAGATTTTGGTACATGAGAAATATTAGGACAAAACTGCCTTCACTACACCTTGGGGTACGTTAAAATATAAAAATATTCCATTTGGAATAAAGAATGCAGGGGCTACCTTTCAGGGTGCAATGGATATAACATTTTCAGACGAGAAAGATGTTTTCCTAGTGGTATATTTAGATGATTTGACAGTGTTTTCCCATTAAAATGATGAACACTTATATCACTTAAGGATTGTTTTTTAGAAATGCAGGAAGTTCGGAATCTCTCTCAATTCGGAAAAGATCCTTTTTTTTCCGTGGAGGAGGTAAAATTTCTCAGTCACATAATATCTAAGGATGGAATATGGATTTACCCTTCTTTGGTTGAGGCAATTCAACAGATTTATTTTCCACAGAGCAAGAAAGAAATTCAGGCTTTCAATCGTAAGATGAATTTCTTATGCAGATTTATTCCAAATTTGGTTGAGCACCTTCGAGAAATGATGAACATGTTGAAAAAGGAAAATGAGGTAAAGTGGTTCGAGGATGCTAAGAAGTCCTTTAACACAGTTAAGTTTTCTTTGAATACCGCCCATGTTTTAATATGCCTGTATTACACTATTTATTTTATTATATTCTCATTCACATATGAGCACACCATAGTTGCAGTCTTAATGCAAAACAAGGACAAGATGGAAAAACCCATTGAATTTTTCATTAGAACAATTAGTGATGCAACTCTTCGGTACAATATCATAGAGAAACAGGGCTTGGCTTTAATAAAAGTGTTGAAGGATTTCCGTGTCTATATTTTACATTCTCATACTTTGGCTTCTGTACCTATTGCAACAATAAAAAATGTTCTTATGCAGACAGATTCGGAAGGAAGAAGAGGTAAATGGATAGCAGCGATGTTGGAATATGACCTCGAGATCAATCCCACAAAGCTGATCAAATGCCAAGGTTTAGAAAATCTTATGGCTAAGTCAAATATGCATGTTTTAGATATCAATCTCATTACAACATTGTCCGATGAAGAACATGATGTCACTATGATACAGGTATCTGATAGGTTTCTTTCATCACCTTGATATTCTGATATAGTATATGTGCTTCAGCATTTGAATCCTCCTCTAGGCATGACTAAGAGTAAGGATAGGCCTTTAAAGTTGAAAGCTTCTGAATACTGCATTTTGTACAGCGCCCTTTATTGGAAATATCCAGGAGGTTTATTACTGAATTATTTGGTTGAGAGTGAAGCCCAAGAAGTTATGATTGATTTTCATAAAGGATATTGTGGGGGCCACCTTTTCTGTAAGACCACGGCTAATAAATTATTGAGAGAGGTAAAATATTGGCCAACTCTATTTGTAGTTTTGTACAAAAAAGTGATGAGTTGCCACGAGTGTTAAGTTTTTCAAGGTAAAAGAAAACTTCTTCCATTACCTCTACAACCCATTTCAATTCATGCACCATTTCAGTAGTGGGGACTTGACTTCATCAGAGAGATTTGTTGGCTCCCTATGATTTGCAAGATTGGCAAGAACAAACACTGCAAGGGCCACATCAGAACCACTTTGGAATCCTAGGACCTAACCTTCCTGGATTCAAAGAGGGATCTCTCTATTAAGGTGTTTTTTATTGATATATCTTTGGGATCTTTTGTTTGATATTTTAGGCTAGTTATGAATTTCTAAGGACTTTTTTGTTTTGGTTGGATTAATTGATAGATTGAAAGGTCAATGGTGTGAATGATTGAGATAATGTTTCAGCTGAACAAATAGACTGTGAGAAGACATAAATTCATGGGGAAATGGAGTCATAAAAGGATTTAATTGTTCATCAAATCTGCAAGGGCTTTCATAGGGAAAGCTAACTATATCAAGTGGATTCTTTAGATTAGGTTGTGATATGAAACAATGATAAGTAGTGAAGGCAGCTAAGCTATAGCCAGTTAACAATCTTCTAGCTCTACTTAGACAAGAAAATCCTTTTAAGGTAATTGTTTGGAGCAAGCCAAAGTACAGGGCAAACCATAAATCTCTTTGGACAAAATTCAATAAGAAAACTTCTAAGACAACAATCCAGTAATTTGAAAACTACTTTTAGAAAAAGAAAACATATAAGATGACAGTAAGAGTGGTCTAAGATCAAACAGAAATAATCTAATCTGCTTTTGACAAACTCTTAAAAGACTCTTCAAAGCAACATTTCAAGGCAATCTAGAGGGCAGAGCATAGCATAAACCTCACTAGTTTTAGACTCTAATAAGTATACTTTAAAGAAAGGTCTTAAAACAATATCTCAAGTCTTACTCAAAGGAACATGGGTTCACCATAATTTCCTTGGTTTCACTCTATTGAATCATTTCCAAGACAACAAGCTAGATATAACTAGAAGGCAACTAAGAATCTTCCAATCAAACCTATGCAGAAGAAAACATGAATATAAAGAAGACAGACAGAAATAGGGTGCTGAAACAACAAATCCTAATCTAAAACTTTTGCTTCTTTATCAAAGAAAAATGGACATAATGGAAGACATAAGGAGAAACAGTAATAATTTAGGAAAACTTCACCATTGATATAGCTCAAGGATCTTGTGAACATGCTTGTAGTATTGATGATCAAACCAGTTACAATACTCCAAGTACAACAACTCTATGCAACTCAGAGCTTTCTTTAGTTCAGTCTAGCATTCCTCAATTAGCTCAGTAGCAGAAATCAGTCCAATAACCATCAAGTAACCAACATTTACAATGAGGCTCATATGCAATATTTATATGCAAAATGAGGAGGTGCTGCTAAACCAGGGTGTTTAACTATTATTTATTACAGAGTTAATGATTTTTGACCTTTGAGACCATGCAAGGCCCAAGGCAAAAATATCTGAAGGAGTTACTATGAAACAATAACTTTTGTCTTAACTTCTAAGTTATTTTTGCTGAAATATTTGACTTTTAAGGCTTTGTAATAACTTTGTAATAACATTTGAACTGCTTCAAAAATATCTCCGATTGTGCAATAATTGCCTGATTCCTTTATGGAAAGAAACAATGTTGTAGGTGGCAAATTTGTCTTTAGAGAAGTAATTGCTCCTTTGTTGAGTCATTCGAAGTTGTCTTTGGGTAATCTGCCTTTGTTTAATCATTGAACTCCTGTATTAGGCCTTTAACCTTGATTTAGCTTTAATAATCTGCATCACTTCCTTTTTTCCTGATTCTGCTTTGTGACTGTTTTGTTCATCTGTCCTTTATCTTTAAACCTTTGACCTTTCATCTTTAAACACTTTTTAAAGGGCTAATCCTTTGTTTATCTTTTTGATCTGTAATTAGCCCTTTTGACCTTTCTGTCCTTCATTCCTTCATTGCTTCTCTGACTGTAGTTGTTCTTTGTGTACAAGCATGGTTTCTTCATGGCATAAGGGTTTATAACCCATCGATGATCATGATTCATCGACGGTTAAGCTTTCATGTAAACCCCTGCTCGGCTTTTATGCATATTTACCTCCTGGATCATCATCCAGAGGTTGTTTTTTTATTGGAAACACCCCTCTGGGCTTTTACTGCCATTAAACCTATAACACACAAATAAATATTAACTTAAAAACCTGCAGGAGTGGTTTAGACTACATTTTTTGGGGTTCTAAGGGTTTGGGGAAATTTGCAGAGGGGAAGAGAGTATGGGGGTATGATCTCTGAGGTGAAATCATGATGAAATTTGAATGAGGGCAAAGAACTTTGATTTTTGGAGCGGGATGGTAAAAATGGTTTTGGGAAACCACCATGGTTTATTGCACAGGGTATGGGAGGTAAGTGGTTTTGGCCCAGGGCTACGTGATACCACTAGGTGACTGCTGTATGTCCTAGGAAAAACCACCCATTTCGCGCGGGTTGGGGGCATTAACCTTCGGCGCGGAAATCTACGCGATATGGGTCTAGACCGTTAGATCTCAGGCGATGAGATCTATGGTGCAGACAACATCTTGGAGCAGGGTGCAAGTTTGGTGGAGGGGACTCGATGGACAGGTGGCGCTAGGTGAATGGGCGACAAAGATTTGAGTGGAAGGTGGGGCCGAGGCAGTGATGTGGGTATTTTTTTCAGGTAGCGTGGGTTCGGTTGGTAGATGGGATGAAGGATGGGAGTGCGGTGGCTGTTGGATTAGGGCCCAAGGCCTTTGATCAACGGTTGAGATGGCCTGGGGAAGGGTGAAGCGGGGTGAAGGAAAGATAGTGAAGGGTCTTAGGAAATAGGCAGGGGAATTGTCCTGTGGGGGTAGAAGGGACTGGCGGTCGGGAAGGAAAGGGGTTTAGGAGAATAGCGGAGGGTCAGGGTCAGGTTTGTATGAGTGAGGGGGCCAGGGATTAAGGCCTATTATTTACAAAGGGTGAGTTTTAACACAAAACAGGGTTTTTGTAAGGTTTCGAAAGGGTCCGATAGGCCAAATTTTGGGCAAAAAAAATGTAAAAGGATTTTTTCATTGTTTTTAAGGCTTTTTATAAGAAAATGGTGAATGAGGGAGGATTTTTTAGGGTTTTTAGAGGGAAATGAAAAATCAATTTCAGAGGGGAAAAGGTGATGAAATGATGAAATTAGGCCTAGAAAATGAATTTTTTTTAGAGCAGCAGGGTGAACTTTTGGGAAGGCATAAAAGATAGGAAAATTCAGTGAAAAATAGTCAAACATAGGATGATGAAGGAAGTGAGACCTCTAAATATAGTTGATGGGAAAATAATGCTATCTTTAGGTGCTTGTAGAACATCCATAGTCATCTAGTGAAATCTGTAAAATACAGGAGGATAACAGTGGCTCCAGCTGGGGAGGGCAGCTCCTTTAGGAGGTATCAAGAACCTCAAAAAATAGATCTCTGGAAGAAGTAGACCAGTGCCCTAATTTGCACCTTGAAAAACCTCCATTAAAATTGATGATTTACTGCTTTGGAATTGTGATCTGCAACATCTGAATCATAACATGGTTATTTCCAACTCAACTTCTACCTACCCATCTTACTTGTTCTAACGTTTTTTCTTCTTTGAGCGCATTTGAACTAGCAAACTCTTTGGTGTTTTTATTTTTTGAAAACAGAAATAAACTATCTATTCTTATCCTTAGTTCATATTAAACTGTTGAACTCTTTTTATTTTCTACCTAAACTATTTGACTGCCAAGATTAAACTATTTGGGAGCCTTGTTTCTTTAACTATTGACATGAAATTTAAAGCATGGTTCAAATCATGATTAAGAAGTCTGATTAACCATGGTTGTGGCATTTGGAACAAATTGCACACAAACATTATTTTGCAGAAAAAGTAAATTAGAAGGATAAGGCTGTGATTGGTCATTAGTGGTACATCCTTATCTATCTCTTTAGTTCTGTTTTGAGCATGTGTAACCATCATCTTTTCCTAATCTAATCTAGTCTACTGATAAGCCAAGTTTAGACAGTTTGGAAAATCTTCATTCACTAACCTATCAGCAGAAATTTAAATTTTACTTAGTCGTGGTTTAAGCTGTATGACTGAATAAGGATTCTCTCCTCAAGTAGTGGCATTTGGACTTGCACACTTTCAGAACTTACTCTTTTTTGGTATGGGGTTGTACCTTTCTTTTTCTACCCTCTTTTTCTTTGTTTTTCTATCTTTTGTACTTATCTTTTCTCTGATTTTTTCTTTAAACAATGTTATATACAATGGATAAAGCTTTAAACTTTTCATTACTAATGGAAATAATGTTTGAGCATCCTGCCATTGAAAGGACCTCCAAAAAGTTTTGTTCCATCCATTTCTTATAAGAAAAATACATTGTTGCCTCTGGCAGAATGGATAATGTAAAGACCTTTCCACATATTTTCAAACTTACCATGTTTTCCCCTGTCTTATCTTCTTGAGTCCCATTTGAGCACTTTGTCACCAACGTTGAAATCATTTGCTTTTGTGCTTTTGTCAAATAGCTTCTTGATGTTTTCTTATACTTGTTGTGTTTTGTTATAGACTTCATCTCTTGTTTGCTGCAACTGTATGGTCTGATTTATCCTTCTTATCATGTCATTTTCTTGAGACTGTACTTCCTGGATCAGCTTCATGACAAGCACTCCTAGGCTTGTAGGAAATATTGCATCTAATCCATAAACTAGCTGATAGGGAGACATTCCAATTGATTTCTTACATGTTAACCTGTCAGCCCATAATGCATGTACTAGCTTGTTGTGCCATGACTTTTGATTTCCCTCCAGCAACTTCTTGATGATGTTTATTAAACTTTTGTTTGAGGATTCTGCCAACCCATTACCTTGAGGGTAATAAATTGTGGAATGACCCAATGTAATCTGATATTTATGGAAAAATTCCACCATCCTTTTGGATCTAAAGGTAGCTGCATTTTCAGTGATAATATTTCTAGGACAACCAAATTTAGATAAAATATGGTTTTCAAGGAATTTAATGATGACTAGATAAGTGGAAATTCTAGAGTGGATGGCCTCTATCCATTTTGTAAAGTAATTAGTTGTTGTGAGGATCCATTTATGTTGGGAAGATGAAGAAGGATGAATTTCCCCAATGAAGTCTACGCCCCATTGTTGAAAAGGAGCCTCAACAGAGATAGGATGCAGAGGTAAGGGTAAGAGTTTTCTTTTTCCTTCAAAGATTTGACATTGGTGGTAGGAAACTACCAATTTATGGATATCTTGGAAGAGGTGGGCCAATAGTAACCAGTTCTGAGGATTTTATTAATAGTTGTTTTCCAATAGAGGTGGCCTCCACATTCCCCTTCACTCATGCTTGATCTTCTCTGCATCATTCTCAGGCAAACATTTAAGCAATAGACCACTAGCATTCTTCCAATATAACCATTTATCTATAATGCAGTAATTCATAGATTTTAACTTTAAAAATATTGCCTTTGTCTTTAATAATCCAGGAGGAACATTAAGATAGAAGAGCACATACAAAATATCAGCATACCAAAGGGAATTCAACAATACTTCTTCAACAGGAGGGGTTGTGCATTCTTCTTGTTCTTCTAAAACATCAACCATGTTCATATCTAAGGCTTTGAGATTTGATTCAGCCATAAGTTTTGCAAGTCCTTGTCCTTTTATCAGTTTAGTGGGTCTAATTTCTAAATCATATTCTAATATAACAGCAATCCACTTACCTCTTTTGCCATCAGGATCTTGTGTTAAAATGTCTTTGAAAACTGTGTGTGAGAAAAATGCAACGATGTGTGAGTGTAAAATGTAAACTCTGAAATCTTTCAAGGCCTTAGTTAAGGAAAAAACTTGTTTTTCCGTTATGTTGTATTTCAGAGGAGCATCTCTTAAAGCCTTGCTAAAAAATGCAATAGGCTGCTCTTGTCTGTTTATGTTTCTCTAAAGTAGGACAGTAGCAACTGTATGTTCTGATGCAAAGGAGAAAATGAAGAAATCTTTTTTGAAATTAGGGCTAATGAGAACTTGTGTTTGAGTGAGTGCTTGTTTAACTAGTTCAAATGATTGCTTTGCTTGAATGGTCCATTTAACTCATGTTTCTCTTTTTAGCATGTTTGTTATGTTTCTAAGGAGTTCAGCTAGGTTTGGTATGAACCTTCTTAAGAAAATAATCTTTCCAATGAAATATTGTAGTTCTTTGATGTTTCTAGGATGGTTGATTTTCAATATGCCTTCAATCCTTTTGGGGTCTATTTTTATTCCCTCTTCAGATATGATATGGCCTATAAGTTTACCTTCTTGGAGGCCAAATACAGTTTTCTTGGGGTTTAAGGATAGACAATACTTTCTGCATTTCTCAAAGACTTTTCTTAAATGAGCAAGGTGTTGTTCATCTGTTTTGGAATAGACAGTAATTTCATCTAAACATATCACAATCAAGAAGCCTATCTCTTATGAAAAAGCAATATCCATGGCTCTTTAGAATGTGGCACCAACATTCATTAAAACAAAGGGAATTTTCACATACATGAAAGTGCCCCAAGGTGTTGTGAAAATTGTTTTAAGTTGATCATCAGGATATACTAGCGCTTGGTTGTAACCTGAAAAGCCATCTAACAAACAAATTCTTTTAGAACCCACTACCCTTTGTAAAATATGATCCATTTTGGGAAAGGGGTAGTTGTCCTTTAAATAGGCTTTATTTAAGTTTCTAAAGTCTATACAAAGCCTTATCTATCCTGTTTTCTTCCTCACAGATACAAGATTGGACACCCAGTATGAGTATCTCACTGGGACTATAATTACAACATCATAGTTTTTCTTGATTTCTTTCTCAACCAAGGGTAATTGCACAGGGTTTATTTTGCGCAATTTTTGTCTGAAAGGTTTCTGGTTTTCTTTGAGGGGTATATTATGATGTATTATCTATGTATCATAGGATTTTAAGTCCTCATAACTCCAAGAAAAAACATCAGAAAATTCTCTAAAAAGCTCAAGATATTTCAGTTTTATATGAGCTGGAAATGTTTTGGATAATTTAATCATTTTGGGATTTTCTTTACTGTCTATATTGCACTATTCTACTTCAGTTTCAGTGGGTTCCATTTTTGGCTTTTTGGCAACATCATTAAAGTCAAACAATTCTTCTAGAGGCACCAATCCCTTTGGAAAGTTATCAGTGTGGGACTGTAGCACTTCAAAATATTCTTGTTCTAAATCAGTGCTCAATTCTGTTTTTTGTGGGTGTTATTTAGTTAACAGATTTATATCAGCAATGTTAGGAGTTTCTTCTTCATAAGATTTTTCCTCAGTGGGACAGTCTTCTTCATACTCTGAGTCTGAATTGGTCATTTCAAACCCATTTCTAGACTGTAGGAAATCCTCTATTTGTTTATATCCTTTAAAGACTTGCCAATATTTGATATTATCAGGGACTGCTAGTCTATATTTAACTTGGAATGTGTATTTTATTCTCTCATAAGGTTTTTTACATGTACTAGCAGCAAAAGCTAAACCATTGGCAAGAATATTTTGGTTTCTAGGGACAAAGTTAACCTCATATTCTGTGAATGTTTTCAAAAGGTCAACAACATCATCTCTATATGCTTGCAATCTTGGATGCTTGGAAATATATTCTCCATTTACTTGTTTAATAATCAGTTCTGAGTCTCCATGAATAGTTATCCTCTTGGCTCCTAGTTTTCTCAATAATTGTAGTCCTAAGAGGAGAGCTTCATATTCAGCTATGTTATTTGTGCACTGAAAGTTTAGTTTGTATGAATGTCCCTCAGCATGATTATTTTCTGTGTTACGTACCCATATTCCTGCACCTGAACCAGTTTTTCCACAAGACCCATCAAAACTCATACTCCAAAGAGGTTCATGTTTAGATTTGTTATTAAAGTCATTTCTGTCCTCTTTGTTCTGTTTGTAATAGTTGCCATTATGTTGTTCTCTAGTGTCTGCACTATGTTTAGTTTTGTTTTTTTCCTCAGGGTTTCCACTGTGTTGAGGATTTTCTATTTGTTTCTCATGGTCAACACTATGTTGGTGGCTGATCTGTTGCCTAGGATCTTCCTCCTGTTTGCTGTAATTTTTTGAATTAGCAAATTGTTTTGGTTTTTCCTCCTTTTTTCCCTCTTTTCCTATTTTTGGTTGGTCATCTACTTCTTCTTGCTCATTAAGTTTTTCATCATTGTAAAGAATGAATGAGTCAAGCTCTGTGTGAATAGAATAAGGTGGGGAGTTGTCTGGTTTTTCTTGACTACTAACCATGTATTTCATGTGTGTTTCCCTATATAGTCTTCTTGGTTGACTAAAGACAGGGATGGTTTCATAAGTCATATCCATCTGTAGGGTACCTTGGAGTTTATCACCATGTGACCTTGAAAGGAGAATGCCATATTTAGGAGGTATATCAGCCACTACAATTTCCATCACTAAGCTCTTGGCTGGTATTTGGGCTAATTTTACACATAAATCTTTGATTAGGCCTAGACATTTAACTCTACTGGAATCAAAGGAGTATAAATCCTTGTAAGGTCTTGTTATCTCAAGGCCTAGTCTTTCCATCACTACTTTAGGCATAAGCTTGTGGGAGGCTCCTGAGTCAAGCATGGCATTATGCAAAATCTTATCATGGATGTTTAGACTGACATAAAAAGGAGGAACACCTCCGCCTTGAAATTTCCTTTCTACTTCTGGTCCAAATAGAAGCTCAGGCTTGTCATCAATCACATTGACAGAATCAATTTGTTCTCCTATGTTTAAAGCTCTCAAAAGTTTGGTTTTATATACATATTGGGTGACTAATTCAGTAAGATTAACAAGGATCTTGATTTTGGAAATTTCACTCTCTATGCTGAAAGGTATCTGATTTTTTAACATGTTTATATCAGCTTTCTTAGTCACTGTTGTCTCAGCAAAATCAGCTTGTTGGTTTTTATTATGGACAACAATTAAAATAGTTTTACTAGGAACATTAGCTCAGTTTCTAGTGCTACTTTGGTCACCACTATGTTTGTCATAAATTTGGTTGTTTTTTCCTTTGTTTTTTTCAGAACTTTCAACCATTGTTTTGTTGTTTTCTGTTGTCTTTTTAGGAATGTTTTCAGGATTGTTCCTAACAGAAATTTTAGAGTTTTTCTTTTTGGGAGTGTCTGGATTATTTCTACTCCTAAGGTCATATTGTTTGTGTACTTCCATTATAGAATTTTCAAAGCCTTGTTTGTAATCTTCATATTATGGGCTTTCCTCATCATAGGGTGTATATATGCCTTGTTCTTCTTCAGTGAGGAAAACAATATCCTCATTGTTTACTCCCAATAATTGTTTGTGATCTTCCTCTGTTTCTGCAGTAACTCCCTCACCTTCATCAGCATAGTTTTGTTGGAAAGGAGGTCTGACTTGCTGATCTGGGCCTCTTTGTCTTATTTGAGGGGGATTCCTTCTAAAGTTTTTGTTCTAATTTTGATTTTTGTTTTGAGGAGCTGTTTGGTTCTTTTTAGGATAAGCTCTCTCATTCATGTTTATTCTCTCCATCATCCTTTCCATGGTTCTAACCAAGCTATCAATTTTTGAATTTGATGTCGAGGGTCGAGCTTCATCTTTGTAGGTAACCTTTTTCTCTACTTTCAATCTAGCCCTTCTGGCATTTAGGTTAGCTTCTACACTTATTGCCCCTTTCTGCATGTCTTCTAATGTGAGGGGTTCCCTTTCTCTTAATTGATAACACATGTCTGGATCGAATCCTTCAGGAAAATTCATTAAGGCTAAGCCTTGTGGGGGTTTCATTTGTGGAGGGAGTGCATTATAAACACTATTGAATCTAGTGAAATAATCTTGGACACTCTCTCTAGCATTCCTTTTGAGGTCATTGTATTCTGATAGGATTTGGAGGGGATTTCTCTTGACTTCCAATTTGTTTAGGAATAATTGATGAAAGGCAGGGAGGTCACTGATGCTATTAGGGGTTAAGCCTTTGAACCATTTTCTTGCTTCTCCCCCTAAACTTTGAGCAAACATTCTAAGTTTAAGAGTTTCATCATCTATTTCTTGTCTGTCAAAGTAATCATTCATTATGTCCACATGTTGTTGAGCTGTAGTAGAACCACTAGCATCATACAATGGAATCTTGGATTGATAGTCCCGTGGTAGAACAACTAGAGGTAAAGGAAGGACTAAGGGAGCATACCATGTGGCCATGATGTGAGCTTGTGGAAACAATGGAGGATTAACAAGTGGAGGAAGGTGATGAAGTTGAGTGGTTTGAGCAGTGGATGTATGTATGGGTGTAGCTAAAGTACTTGGACCAACTAAGTGATGTTGAGCATATTTAGGATGAGAGAAGCCAAAGTTATGGAGAAAATGGAGATCAGGAGGAGTAGAAGGAGAGGCTTCCCTACTGCTACCTTGTTGTGAGTCTACAAGCTCAAGGTTGATCTTTTCTATACCACTTTGTGACTTGGCTCTAGATAAGCTTCTTGTATGAGGTAAGTCAACTTGGGTATTTTGCAAGGTTATAAGGTTTTCAGGGATAGAACTTGCTCTTAGGATGGGTGTGACAATAGTTGGATTTTTAGATGTAGGAGACTTCCTAAGAATGCTTTCAAGCTTGTCAACTATTGGAGGAGGATTTGGGTAAGGATGGGATCTAGTATGGATCCTTCCAGAAGCCAAGATTTTGGACCCAAAAAGTTAGAAAGGTTTTTAGAGGTATAACAGTCTTAGGACACAAACCAAACTGTAAAAGAGATTCTTAATCCACAAAGTATTATTGATTGGGTATTGCTTAAGTTTTGATGATAGGGTAAGTTTCCCAGTGGAGTCAATGAGAATTAGTGGAGTCACTAGGTGGAGGATTTTTGCTTGACTTATAGGACTAGTTGTTGTCCACCATCAACAATCAGGAACCATTCTTGGCTAACACTTGATTCATCTTAAACTTATGAGGTTTTCTGAGTTTTGATTGAATCTGAAATGTTTATTACTCAGTATCCCCAGTATGGTCGCCACTATGTTGGCTCCCTATGATTTGCAAGAGTGGCAAGAACAAACACTACAGGGGCCACATCAGAACCACTTTGGAATCCTAGGACCTAGCCTTCCTGGATTCAAAGAGGGATCTCTCTATTAAGGTGTTTTTTATTGATATATATTTGTGCTCTTTTGTTTGAGATTTTAGCCTAGTTATGAATTTCTAAGGACTTGTTTGTTTTGGTTGGATTAGTTGATAGATTGAAGGGTCAATGGTGTGGCTGATTGAGAGAATGTTTCAGCTGAACAAATAGACTGTGAGAAGACATAAATTCATTAGGAAATGGAGTCATAAAAGGATTTAATTGTTCATCAAATTTGCAAGGGCTTTCATAGGGCAAGATAACTATATCAAGTGGATTCTTTAGATTAGGTTGTGATATGAAACAATGATAAGTAGTGAAGGCAACAAAGCTATAGTCAGTTAAGAATATTCTAGCTCTGCTTAGACAAGAAAATCCTTTTAAGGTAACTGTTTGGAGCAAGACAAAGGACAATGCAAACCATAAATCTCTTTGGACAAACTTTAATAAGCAAAATTCTAAGACAACAATATAGTAATTAGAAAACTACTTTCAGATAAAGAAAACATATAAGATGACAATAAGAGTGGTCTAAGATCAAAAATAAATAATCTAATCTGATTTTGAAAAACTCTTAAAAGACTCTTCAAAGCAACATTTCAAGGCAGTCCAGAGGGCAGGGCATACCATAAACCTCACTGGTTATAGACTCTAATAAGTATACTCTAAAGAAAGGTCTTAAAACAATATCTCAAGTCTTACTCAAAGGAACATGGGTTCACCATAATTTCCTTGGTTTCACTCTATTGAATTATTTCTGGGACAACAAGCTAGATATAACTAGAAGGAAATTAAGAATATTCCAATCAAACCTATGTAGAAGAAAACTTGAATATAAAGAAGACAGACATAAATAGGGTGTTGAAACAACAAATCCTAATCTAAAACTTCTGCTTCTTTATCAGAGAAAAATGGACATAATGGAAGACATAAGGAGAAATAGTAACAAGTTAGGAAAACTTCACCATTGATATAGCTCAAGGATCCTGTGAACATGCTTGTATTATTGATGATCAAACCAGTTACAATACTCCAAGTACAACAGATCTATGCAACTCAGAGCTTTCTTTAGTTTAGTCTAGCATTCCTCAATTAGCTCAGCAGCAGAAATCAGTCCAATAACCATCAAGTAACCAACATTTACAATGAGGCTCATATGCAAAATGAGGAGGTGATGCTAAACTAGGGTGTTTAATTGTTATTTATTACAGAGTTAATGATTTTTTACCTTTGAGACCATGTAAGGCCAAAGGCAAAAATATCTGAAGGAGTTACTCTGAAATAATAAGTTTTGTCTTAACTTCTATCTTATTTTTGTTGAAATATTTGACTTTTAAGGCTTTGTAATAACTGTTGATCTGCTTCAAAAATATCTCTGATTGTCCAATAATTTCCTGATGCCTTTATGGAAAGAAACAATGTTGTAGGTGGAAAATTTGTCTTTGGAGAAGTAATTTCTCCTTTGTTGAGTCATTCAAAGTTGTCTTTGGGTAATCTGCCTTTGTTTAATCATTGAATTCTTGTATTAGGCCTTTAACCTTGATTTAGCTTTAATAATCTACATCACTGTCCTTTTGCCTGTTTCTGCTTTGTGACTGTTTTTTTCATCTTTCCTTTATCTTTAAACCTTTGACCTTTCGTCTTTAAACACTTTTTAAAGGGCTAATCCTTTGTTTATCTTTTTTATCTGTAATTAGCCCTTTTGACCTTTCTGTTCTTCATTCCTTCATTGCTTCTCTGACTGTAGTTGTTCTTTGTGTGCAGGCAGGGTTTCTTCATGGCATAAGGGTTTATAACCCATCGATGATCATGATTCATCGAGGGTTAAGATTTCATGTAAACCCCTGCTCGGATTTTCTGCATATTTACCTCTTGGATCGTCATCCAGAGGTTTTTTTTATTGGAAACGCCCCTCTGGGCTTTTACTGCCATTAAACCTGCAACACAAAAACAAACATTAACTTAAAAACCTACGGGAGTGGTTTAGACTACACTTTTTGGGTTTCTAAGAGTTTGGGGTGATTTGCAGAGGGGAAGAGTGTATGGGGGTATGATCTCGGAGGCGAAATCATGAGGAAATTCGAATGAGGGAAAATAACTTTGATTTTTGGCACGAGAGGGGAAAAGAGGTTTTGGGAAACCACCGTGGTTTATCGCACAGGGTAAGGGCGGTAATTGGTTTTGGCCTGGGACTGCGCGATACCACTGGGTGACTGCCATGTGTCCTGGTCGAAACCACCCATTTCACGCGGGCTGGGGGTGTTAACTTTCGGCACCAAAATCTACGCGATATGGGTCTGGACCGTTAGATCTCACGTGATGAGATCTACAGTGCGGACAACATCTTGGAGCGGGGTGCAAGTTTGGCAGAGGGGACCCGGTGGACAGGTGGTGCTAGGTGAATGGGCGACTGAGATTTGAGCGGAAGGCGGGGCCGGGGCAGTGACGTGGGAATTTTTGTCAGGTAGCATGGGTTTGGTTGGTAGACGGGATGAAGGACGAGAGTGTGGTGGTCATTGGATCAGGGCCCAAGGCCTTTGATCAACGGTTGAGATGGCTTGGGGAAGGGTGAAGCGGGGTGAAGGAAAGATAGGGAAGGGGCTTAGGAAATAGGCAGGGGAATGGTCCTGTGGGGGTAGAAGGGACCGGGGGTCGGGAAGGAAAGGGGTTTAGGAGAATATCAGAGGGTTGGGGTCAGGTTTGTATGGGTGAGGGGGCCAGGGCTTAAGCGAAAAAGGGCTTAAGGCTTATTATTTACAAAGGGTGGGTTTTAACACAAAAACAGGGTTTTTGTAAGGTTTTGAAAGGGTCTGATAGGCTAAATTTTGGGCAAAAACAATGTAAAAGGATTTTTTCATTGTTTTTAAGGCTTTTTAGAAGAAACTGGTGAATGAGGGAAGATTTTTTTGGGTTTTTAGAGGGAAATGAAAAATGGATTTCAGAGGGGAAAAGGTGATGAAATGATGAAATTAGGCCTAGAAAATAGAGTTTTTTTAGAGTAGCAGGGTGAACTTTTGGGAAGGCATAAAATATAGGAAAATTTTGTGAAAAATAGTCAAACTTAGGATGATGAAGGCAGTGAGACCTATAAAGATAGCTGATAGGAAAATAATGCTATCTTTAGGTGCTTGTAGAACATCCACAGTCATCTAGTGAAATCTGTAAAATACAGGAGGATAACAAGATTCACCCTACTTCATCCACACAACACAAATGGATATTGACAACCACCAACTACTTCACCAAATGGATTGAAGTGATCCCAACAAGGAAAGCAACAGATCTTGTAATTATTCAGTTTTTGGAGACTAACATATTGTCTCATTTTGGTTGTCCTCACAATATTATTATCGACATTGCGAAATCATTCAAATAAAGTCTTGATCAATATCATAAAGAAGATGTTGGAGGCCAATAAGAAGAACTGGCATAAAAAGCTTATTAATTCCTTGTGGGCAGACAAGGTGAGTAGTAAGAAATCTATCAGAATGTCCCCTTTTTAGTTAGCTTATGGAATAGACACTATTTTTCCAACATCACTTGCAGTCCCAGTTATGAAATTGTTGCAAGAAGCGGAAGTGTGGAGAATGATGTACAATGCCAAATCAATCAGATGATCTATCTTTATCATACGAGAGATGAGGTATTTTAGAACACCTAAAAGCTTCATGAGAATATAAAGAAGGTGTATGACCGTAAGACCAAAGCATATAATTTCAAGCTTGAAGATGTAGTCCTCCAGTGGGATGCAAGGAATGAGGAAAAAGGCGAGCACGGAAAGTTTGAAAACTTATGGAAAGGGACCTACAAGATCTTAGCTATTCGAGGACAAAATTATTATCTACTACAAGAAATGAATGGAGAATAATGTTTAGGAGGACCGTTCAATGGTAGGATCCCTAAAAATTATTATTCTTGATGCAGTTTTCAGATTTCTCATTATCATTGTAAATATCAGTTTAACTTTCATTGCAAAGTGTGAAGCGGAAGATCACTGAAGCTTGGGGCCTAAAGTGAAGGATATAAATTTTCATTGGTTTTCTGTTGTTTTCAAAATCAAGTCAGTCAAATTCAAGTCAATCTTGAGTCAATTTTTAAATTTTGTTTTCAGTCGGTTCCAGTTTGTCACAAATCAGTTTGAGTTCTCAGTTTTTAGTTAGTTTTTAGTATTTGACTCCATGCACAATGGATAGGCACTTGGTCTACGATGTTCTTGGCACCTCCAAGGACCTACCATCCCCAGCTAGAGCCAATGTTAGTTTCAGTATTTGCATCCTTCCACGAGTGATCAAAATTAACGCTTTCATGTCATTTTAGGTGTCCCATTCAGAAATTTTTTATAATTCCACTAGGTCATGCAAAAATTTGGCCACTTGGTGCAGATTTTCATCAAAGTTCACTCTTTTCAAAAACGTCATTTCATCACTTGCTGGTTCACTTTTTCACTTTCCGAGTGTCCATTATTTCATGAGATTACATCACCTATTCACTCATGTCATCATGAATTCCAGTCAGTCAATGTGTTCATTAGGTCTTAGAGTTTTCAAGGTCCAATAACACACGATTTCCATTGCATAAGACCAACAAGTAAGAGAGTGATCAAATAACTTCTCTTTACCATGTAAAGATGATTTGTAAGGATTAATTTTTATTTCAAGATGTAATTTTGATTTCAAAATGTAATTTTTATTTTTCATTATGTAATTTTATGTCACTCAATTTGTAATAAGTTCATGGCTCCCAAGCTACCAACTCAGAGTTCCATATGCCAAAGCATCAAAATGTCAAATTTTAAAGTGTCTAAATCCATCAAATGATCATTTTTCAAAGAATGAATTCATAGTGAAAAGGTATAGTTTCAAAGTTTAAAGATGAATGTGAAGAAGGTAAAGTGGGTCCCAAAGCCGAAAACATCAAATCCACCAAGTATAAAGCTCACCAAGACATCAAGTTCACTCTCATTTTTTCCTCACAACATCGAGCTACCACTTCCATAGCTTGAATTTCCAGTTTGAAGGGCGAAATATTGATTTTTTTGGTGGCGTTGCACTCCTGGACAAGAGATGTTGCGCACCTGCTAAGTGCATTGTGCTACTGGAAGAGAGGGCATTGCGCTCCTCCCAAAGGAACTGTGCTCCTGGCCTTTTTGCTCAGCAAGCACTAAAACTCATGCAAAATTCTTCTAACCTCCAGCAAAGTATCTCACCATCTCTTAACAAGTAAGTAAGACACAATTTCCACCTCCTTGCTTTCTTCAAGAGAAATTTTCATGGTGTTTGAGTTTTCATGCAAATTTGGAGTTTATCTAGTTAAAAACTCTAATCTCATTCCCTCATTCCCAATTTGATTCCCTGAGACCTCACATTTCCTTCCCCACATCACAGTGAAACCCATCCCTACCCCTACATTACTATATCTCTGTCCCTAAATCCCTTTTACCCTAAACCCTAAGTCCTAGGAATTTCAATTTCCTAGGCACCCATTACCATCAAACCTGTAATAAAATTACCATTGCCAATTCCCTAAAAAATTTAACCCCCCACCACCTCCCTAAGTTTTTTAACCCCTTTCCCTATCTTCTTAATTTTTCCTACCCCATTCCCCACTCCCTAAACCTCTCCCCACTTTCATTTTATCATCCCTAAGGTTTCTATACCAAAATACCATGGAGGAGGAAAACAAATACTGCATGCAGGAATAAGAGAGGGAAGAGAGAAGGCCAGATAAGGGAGGAAGGATTAATAGACTTGAGCCCATCAACACCAGAGAACTAATGGCCTCTCCCATGACTGTCACTTGTTTCAAGCATGTCGGATGCTTTGATTTTTGTGAAATGGTACAAAGAGTCCAACACCACCCTTTTTTGAGCAGACTTTTCATATCAAACCTTCAGGATAATCAAGTGATCCTTGCTGTTGTGATTTTCACCATATCTACAGACATCATTACAGCTGCCACTGGAATTCCAAATGTAGGTGAGAAGTGGTTTAAGGCCAAAGACTTGGATGATCACTATTATGAGCCATAAATCAATCCAAGGTACAAAAATGAAGGAAAGAGAGTTTTTCCTTTCAATTACCTCCTTGATAGGTATGCCCCCATGATGAAAATCATCATGAAGTACTTCTCTTGTGAAGGAAGGTCCTCCAGACTTTATACCTAGCATATTAGACTGCTCGTGCACTTCACAAGGGTCAAGATGCTCAATATTCCATATTATATATTCAGAAGCATTGAAAAAATGGCATACATTGTACAAAATAGAGCTTATGACCAGCAGATGAACAACCTGTTTCACCACTCTCTCATCAAGATAATTGTCCTCCATCACCTTAACTAGTTGAACATCTCATGGGACAATTTTATTGCTAATGACATCTTCACTACTAAAAAATCTCAACATGCTGAAGATATGCCTCCTCCATCTCATCCCACAAGACCTACTTCTTCATCGACTCAACCTAATAGACCCATGTCATCACCATCATCATTATTTCAGATTCATATTGGGTCATCCAGTAGAGTTGTAGTCAAAGAGCCTACAAAGACCAAAGAGGTTGAGATAAACATATTGGCTAAAGTATTTCAGAGAGGGCATAGGCAGGTGTTTTCCCCATATATTGTGGGAGGGAACTTGCCTTATTCATCAGCAAGGCAGGTACAAAAGGGAAAGCAAAAGTAGGAAGAGACAGTGGTGCATGAGGAAGTCATGCAAGAGGATGAGGACCCTCATGATGAGGAAACAGATTTTGACCTTGTTGACTTGGATCAGGAGGATGATCATGAGGCCTCTAGTTTGATTGTCAAAGAGTAGGATGCCCAAATTAGAGATCTGCAAATTAATTTGGAGAGAGCTCAGTTTGTCATTTCATTTCTTGAGCAGGAGAATAAGGAGTTGAAGGATAAGCAAGTTCTTATAGAGCTAGAGCTGCTCAAAACAAAGAGAGGTAAAGCCATGATGCCACTTAATGACCCTGAACATGATGACACCCAAAGCAACAAAACAATACCAAAGACAAGGGGTCTTAAGAGGGCTTTACAACAACAAGAGAATGAGGATGAAAAACTCACTTTTGAGGAGAGGATTGCCAAGGAGGTTGAAGATGACACGGTGAAATTGCTCTATAGGGTCAATATCCATCTTGAGACACTCCTCCACAAGGCAAAAAAGGACAACAAAATGCTCAGAAAATTGTCAAACAGGTACATCACAAGAAACAAGGTATGCAACATTAAACTCAAGCAATTGCAGGAGAAACATAAGAAAAACATAGCCAAGAAAAAGGAAGGAGAAAAACTTGAAATCATTTCTAAGGCCTCCCTCCATTATCAACACACATAATCAGAAACCATTATGCAAATTTTGGCAAATTTTTGGGCAAATTTGAATATTTTGAGTTTTTGTGCATTTCTTGATGGTCACTAGACAATTTGATTGTTAGGAGCAAGTGCCCTAGGCGCTTCACTTCTTCTAGGGACCTCCATTGGTAAAAAAAATACCACCAGTGGATTAATAATGATGAAGACATGCAAGTTAGCCACTTTTCTAAGCAAATTTGGGTAAACTGGTCAGAAAAAAATTCAAAAAACACCTCAAAAACCATGTTTTTGCCCACTTTTTTAGCTTGGCGCTGCGCTCCTGACCAATCTTGGGAGATTGACATTTTTGAGGGTCACATCTGGTCAATTTTGGAAACTAAGCACATATCTAGAAACTAGACAGGACAATATTTCTAGTGAGCTATCCTAAGCTCAATTTGGATACCGGGAACCCCTCCAAAACTTGGTTGCAAGATGGCACTACGCTCGTGACACTAGCACTACGCTCCTGATCAGGGACTAATAATCTTCAATTTTCTCTAAAATTTTTACTTTCACCTTGGCAAATCATATTTTTACTTATGTAGTTCATGGATGTAAATGTATTCATGATGTTTTACAGTTACCTAGGGATAAATACATTAGGTAAAACTCTTTGAGAGGATGAATGAATCGGTTTCACTAAAGTTAGGGATGAGTGAGTTTGACCACCCTACAGTCTATATATCAGTTCAGAATTTTGTGGATCAGCTCCTCAACTCATGGATTCGAACCCTGAGGCTGGGAGAAATTTTTTGATGACTATATCTTTCATTTCTTGACTCATTTCACAAGTTGGATGTTGTAAGATTTATCAGAGACACTAGTGTATTCAAATTTTTGGCAGGAATATATTGGATGAGTTGCAATTATTCTTTTAGGATTCATGTGGTACTATACTTTGGCATAGTTTCTTCTTCAATTTCATATGTATGAATGTTTTGTACTTTTCATGTTCATTCCAGCTCTATTATATGTTTTATTCTCAATTTTGATAGGCATAATACATCTGTTATGTTCTGTTTTGGAGGAATCATCATAATTTGTTCATTTTCTTCAGTTTAAAAGGAATTCATGCATTGTCATGCTCTTTTTAGCACCTCACCAGTCTGATCCATCTCACCCTAGAACCCTAAAGTGTTAAAGTGCCTACCTACATTGCCCCATAAGATGACTGCAATTCTGATCTTATTTTCCCTGACCTAGCCACCTCTTTGAGCTAATTCACTCATCCAACACCAAAATCAAACAATCAAAACCCATGTGCTACTATACCTAGCCTAAAACCTAATTGATCCAGCCCTCTTGGTTGTGATCCCTTGGAAAGAGCCCTCTCCTACCTAGTAGGGCTAGCTACTTGGCTAATATTGGTTTGTAGTTACCTTGGCTGGACTCTTCTCAACCTCAGAGATATGGTGGAGTGCTAACATGGACAAGAGTGATCTCCGTAGTACCCCAATAGGTAACTACAAAAAAACAACCATTTGAGTAGTTCTTTCTCTAAAATATTAGCACTCAGATTATTATAACTTATAAATGAGGAGGTTAAGCTCCTACCTTTCAACAAGATGTTTGTTGTATCCTTTTTCCTTTCTCTCCAAAGAAATCCTTCAATGTTGAGAAGAACCTGCAACCACAAATATGAAAAATATCAAAGAATATGCAGTATATAATAATTAAAAACACAAGTTCAACTTAATGATCAAGGAGACTAAGTATTGATATTTTTTCAATAAGTTTAATAAAAATGCAATGAGAAAAAGAGATCCATATGTATTATCAAGAATCAAAAAGAGCAATATTAAAACTTGAGCCTTGATGTTGTACAAATTTCTCTCGTATATATGCACAATATTGCTCCTTATTTTGACAAGCCTTCTTCTCTAGAATGATTAAAATGAACTCTTGGGTACAGAGGTGTGATATTTAATGTACAATAAACTCATAGCAATTTGGTATCTCCCTTTAAACCTAAAACTTTAGCCCAATTTATAAAGAGATTGAGGAGGTTTTAGATCCATCAAGAGAGGGATGAGATCCTCCAATGAAGGGATTAGGGTTCCTTTGGCCAAGGGATAGGCTCCATGGGTGGAGGGATATAGCTTGAACTGACGCGACTCTATAGGCTTTTAGTTGGAAGAATATTCGACCAACTAGGCTTCTAGAAGTTACTTTTTCGTGTTTACTTCCTTTTACGAGGGTGCACAGTTTTTATTGGCGAATAGAGCGGTGATCGCCACGGCTAATAGAAGAAGTATTACCGCATGCATAGGAAATGGTCACAAAAAGCATGCAGGTAACTTTTTAAAGGTTTTTAAAGAGATTTTTCACTTTCCAAGACTTAGTTCAGGAACATGGATGTTTTTGAATTCTAAGGAAGCATGAATATGGATGGTGATAAATCAATAATGATAGTAAAATGTCATGGCGAAAAAATGACGTGTAACATATTGTCCCCTAAAGTGAAAAGTCTGAGAAAGTATTTCGAGAGAGTGAAGCGCTTTATCATTCCAAGGATTGGATTGGAGACACCGGTGGAAAACCTATAAGAAACATTCAATGCAAATATATAATCATCACTGAGGTAGGCATTCCCATACTCAAAGAAAAAAATAACAAAATGTTCTGGTATAGATATGCCTTTAGCATTACATCAAAAGTAGACATAGTATGGGCGCATTAACCATCTGTTATGAAGAAGTTTTTTGTATCATGAATACATAACTCCTCACAGCCTGGACGGTTGAAACTAGATCTAGGGTCTTGATTTTCACTTCTCGAATGAGTACGAATATATCCATGTAATTGATTGTTTTGAAGTCAAACATGGTATAAACCACTTCATTACTGACCAATAATGAAAATTGTTAACAAGTGTGAGAGAAACCAACAGTAATGAAAATGTCTCTCAAAGTACTTCAGTACAATCTATGAAGTGTGAATGAATTATTTTCAGAAAAACACGCATAGAGTCATTTGATCGAAGGCCAATGATGAAAACCTTTCGCCGAAGGTGAGAAACATGCCATTAGGGCATGCAGATTCCAAGGTACTAATAACATTCTAAATCAACTTTCTAGATAATGAGCTGGTGTTAATAGAAAGTGATATGTCGTAGGAGGGCCTATGAAACGAAACCATTAGGTCAATTTTTTAAGAAATTTTTTGCAAGGGTTAACTCAGGGATGGTCAACGTGAATGGAGAAAAGTATTTGCAATGAATGGTGAATTTGAAGTTGTACTTTCTCTTGAACACATAATGACATCGTAAATGACTTGGCAGCATTTGTCTTAAAGATAATACCCAAAACCAGCTGAAGACTTTCAATGAGGTTTGATTAACTGTAAGAAAAAAGGATTACCCGACCCAGACACGAGTGCGAAAAAGTGTCGTGTTCAAGAGCGACATGCTGCTTTTAAAAACAAGTATAAAATATGGATTCTTTTTCTCACTTTTTCCTCCACCATTACTAGCAAGTACCTCTTTATTTTTGTCAAGATTTAGGAGGATAACATTTTCTTGTTGTGTAAGCTCATCCTTCCGACGAGTCCATCTCAGTATTTTTAACAAACCCTAAGAAGGAGTGGTTCGGTCCAGTTGTAATCGATAGGTCCTCCACTGTTTAGTTTTAATGAGTCCAAAACAGGATTAACTCAATGTTTTTCAGTTTTAGGGAGTCAAAAGAAAAACATAAGTAAACTCTGTAGTGTTATTTTCGTAAATTTAGTCTCTCAAACGTGAAAAAAGATAAAATAATGTAGGAGAGAACTCTATTGACCATGCTTAGTCAACGTATACCTTTTTCGTAATTAGTCTAGTTCATTCTGGAAAAGGGGTAAACTTATACAGAATAGATGGATGTTCATTTATTTCAAAAAGTTCGAATGCTCAAGTGCTCAGCGATATTTTCATGTTTAGAGAGTCTGAAAAGGGCTTAAAAGAGGACTCCAAGGTTTTTCTTTTTCGTATTTTTTAAGAGCCCGAAAAAGTGATAAAATTTTACTCATTGCCAAATGATTCGTTTTTAGACATAACCTATTCCCTGCACAAAAATAAAAAAATTACAAGCATCTTCTCTCAATCATGGAAAAAACATTCAAATTAAATTCTAAAGGGAAAAATAAACAAAATAATATTATTTTATTCATTAAAACCTATAAAAAGTGGTCAGAACAAATCAGTTTTACCATTTGATTTTGAGAGCAATGAAAAAGAGTTTTTACCATAAACCTTCTGGAGTGGATATTGGAAGAGCTGACCAACCATTTCACAAATAGTCTATTCTAGGTATTTCATCTCTTCATTATCTTTCTTTTCATCTGTTTAATTTTTCAATTTAAGTTTTTAGGTCATTTTTTAGGAGGAAATAAGGTTTTAAAAGCTGCCCTAGGGGGTGCGTAATTTTTTGTGGTAGAACCCACGCACTCTGATGATTTTTTAATATAAAAAATCATCAGGTCGCTGCGGTTTTTATACATAACTCGTGCGCAAAAATGCACTGTGTATGAATAAAAACCGTGTAAGCACCGTGGGGTTTTCAAAAATACATTTCTATCCATAAACATTACTCCAAATTATCCCACAAGTTTTCTAATATTCATAAATGATTGTTTGTGGGCAACCAATCATGCTCGAGTGGAGAGAAAGAGAGAATGAGTTGCATGATAATGAAGCCATGGATAACCCAACAACAATTCATGTGCTGAAGAATTGCGGTTTGTATAAATTTTGGGCAATACAAGGAATGAAAGCGCACAAGTGGAACTCATGACTTGGTTGGTCAATGTATGGATGTCTAGGAATAATGCTTCATCATTAGGGATCACAGGCTTGTGATCGAGATAGAGGATATTTATTTCCTCACCGTATTACCCCATAGAGGAAGAGATATTTCCTTATTTGGGACACAACCAGGGGGATTGCCTACAACTTCTTATATGGCGCAGTATTGCACCCAAGATTCATAACTAAAGGATGGCTGCATCGACATAAAAAACATCGAGCGACTAGAACTTAAGATAATTTCTTTTACAGTTACCCGATTGTGTGGCAGTGTAGCTCCACATGTAGCTACCAAATCACAAATGCAGATTGTTGTTGAGTGTTCTGGGGGAACAATTTTCAACTAGTGTGAAGGAGTGTTGGTTAACATGAAAGGCCAACTAACAAGAGAAAATAATGGGAAGCTGAAGAGTTTCGGCTATGGAGCCATTCTCATATATTTTGCTTTGGAGAGGGTTCCACTCTTGGCACCTCATCAGTCACCAGTGGATCCCACAGGACTGAGGGAACCACGCATGTTGCGATGGGTTTCATTGATGGCTCGCCATGGTGGCGATGGTGGTCCTATGGTTCGATATACTCCTCAATTTTTTATATGGCTCAGGAGCCAAATCTTCATGATTAAGGATTTTCCTTACGCAAGGGTTGATTTCAAGGGCGGCCTTGACATATAACTTCCACCAGGAACACAGTGGGATGCATGAGGTAAAAAATATCATTTTGAGTTTTTCTATTATATAATTTTTATTTGATTTTTTATCATCCAATACTGATAAAAATATTCAAATGTAGATGTTGGCCCAACATGACCAGCAGTGCTTTGTCGTTTTGATAGACGAGAAGCAAAACCTATAGCTGCAGCTCCACCACTGACCGATGAAACATAGGACCTTCTAGAGCTAGAACAAAACAAAGATAGGTTGACTATTTACATCCCAGAGACTAGGACTAATGATTTTACTCTCAGGTACCAGAGGCATGTGACTGGGGTTATAGGTCCATTCATGCGGTATCTACGCAGAGTGGCGCACGCTATACTCTACTACCATGATCATCATCATTGATATATAATGGTCGATCTAGATTGGCATTTTTTGTAATAGTGTATTTTGATCATAAGGTGTTTGAAACCTATGATCACAGGCGATGTAATATGTTTTGACACACACCTATTTTGACCTAATGGTATTACTACTTTCGATCTCTGAGTATCTTGTTCAATATGGATTAAATATTGTTTTTTTTACTTTTAATGCTGCAAATGTCTATTTAAAACTTGATTATCCAATGCATCAACCATTATTTTTAATTTTCTTGAAATGTGTTGATATTCAAGGTAATCAAACTGTCTTTCCAAGAGACGAACCCTTAAAAAAATTCTTAACAAAGATGGATTTATGATAGCATAAACATCATTTAAATGTAATACAATGAGTTGTGAATATAACCTAACAATCAAACGTCGAATTCCAAATGCAATGGCATAAGATAATATTTCAATGACTGCGTTATTTTCTGCAATCTTGTTCGTTGTTTGATCGAGGAAAATCCCATGAATAGAAACTAACTCATTAGCAGGTGAATAGATAACCCAAGAAACGGAAGATATGTTCTGTGTACTACGATAGGCGTCGTCAGTGAAGCCAATGTAAGTCTGAAGGAACGTTGACATTTGCAGTATCAAGAGTAATCAAGATAAGCAACAAAAGTAGCGAAAAATCGTCAAGAAAAATAACTTATCTAAGGCACATTGCTCTAATCTAAGGCACACTGTTCTAAAATGTAACTAATGTACAAAGAAGAGCTTCACATGAAAAATCATGCATAATATCTCTTGAGATAAAGGCCATTTCTAGGCTCATCTAAAGAGACGCGGTCATAATCAAATAACTCATAGGCCCCTTTTGCAAGCACGTGCTTAAAAATATAAAGACCATTCCACATTGTTTTGAATTTACCAGCACCTAGTTTGTCCTGAGCTTGATCGTATACAAAAACTAGGTCACCCTTCAAATAGATACGAGGATTAACGATTTGATAATATTGAGCCTTAACACATTTTTTATGAGCTTTGGCAGCTAATGCAATGGTGTGGTGAGTCTCACCTAACTGTGCTAGGTATAAGAAACTTTTTTCCTCTTCAAAGGTAGCTGTTAATAACTCAATGGCTAATTTGAGTGACGAGATTTCACATTCAATGGGTAAAACAACTTTGAAATCATAAACAAGTTGAAAAGGAATAAACCTCATGCATGTTTTTGCAGAGGTACGGTATGCCCATAATGCAAAAAAAAATTATGGTATGCCAATTCATTTTATGACTTGCTACAATCTGTTTAATCATGTTGGTTAAAACCTTGTTAACAACCTCAACTTGGCCATTGGCTTGTAGGTAATATGGTGTAGAATTATCATGGCGTAGGCCAAGTTGAGCGAAAATTTCGGTCATCATAATGTTTCGAAAGTGGGTACCATGGTCCGCAATGATAGATTGAGGGACACCAAACCTAGCAATCACATGACTAAATATGAAAATAGCTGCAGTTTTTTCATCAATCGTGAATGTAGGCATCGCCTCAGCCCATTTGGTAAAGTAATCTATAGCGAGAATAATATACCCATGCCCCCTAGCAGAGTGAGGGTTACATGTAATGAAATTTATGCCCCATTTTGCGCAGGAATCAACAATGATAATTGGGTGAAGAGGAGCTGGAGGTGCACACATATTTCAATAAAAAATCTGGCAATTCTGGAATTTTCTAGCTGCAAGGATATTGTCTTTGAATAGTGACGACCAAAAATATCTGGCACATAATATCTTTTGGGTTGTGGCAAACCCGGAAATATGACCACCACACGCTCTAGAATGGCATTCATTTAATATCCTTTTGTCTTCTTCGTGAGTTATACAATGTCGAAAAATAGAATTGACACCACGACGGTAAAGAGTGTCACCAACAATATTGTTTTGTTGAGATTGGTATCGTATTCTACGTCGATAAAATCGTGAAAGGTCTAACCGAAAGGTTTGAGTTTGAAGATATATAATGATATCTCCATACCAAGGATCTAATGTACTGATTAGAAACAAAGATTCATTGGGAAGATGGTCCTTTTCCACAGTTTCTAATTCAGTATAGGGAAAATCACACATAAGTTCAGCAAAAACCAGCGATTTCTTAGACTTGGATTTCTCGAACTCAAAATAAAACTCTTGTAGGATAACTATCCATTTAGAGTATTTTCCCCCTAGAAATTGTTTCGCCAAAATTTACGTCATAGGGTTGCAATTAGATATCACTATTGTTTTACATGACAATATGTAATGACATAATCTTTGGACAGCTTGAACGGCTGCCAAGGCCAATTTATCCACATGTGAATACTTGATCTCTGTTGGGGTGAGATTCCAACTTAGGGAGTAAATCACATATTCATTTTTGGAGTCATCCTCTTAAACTAAGACCATTCCAATTGTGGAATCAGACAATGCTAAATACAAAAGTTTATCTTGGTGATAATCAGGTGGATGAAACAATGATGGATGGGTCAACGCATGTTTAAGTGCATCAAAATATTTATGAGCAACCTCGTCCCAGATGAATGGAACATCCTGTTTTAATAACTGAGTTAAACCTTTAGTTAAATCCACATAGTTCGGGATAAAACGATGTAGAAAGTTTTCTTTCCCTTGAAAAATTTGGAGTTGTCGAAGAGTAGAAGGAGGAGGTAAATTTAAAATAGCCTCAACCTTCAACGAGCCGACACGAATTCCTTCCTTTGAAACAATGAACCCAAGTAAGCATCCTGATTGTACACAAAATACACATTTGTGTGGATTCAAAAGAACGTTGTAATCACATAAAAATGGCATGTAAATGTGTAGGATGATCTTGTCTGCGTAAATAACGAGTAGGTAAGTCATCAAAGTAGGGCTGCACAATGTGTTTGATATCGTGAAATGCGTAAGACACAGCTCTTTGAAAAGTTGCGCCAGCATTTTTCAGTCCAAAAGGTAATTTACAATATGCAAATGTTCCCCATGGACATATAAATGTTGTCTTGGGTTGATCGACAGGGAGTATGTTTATTTGATTGTAACTAGAAAATCCATCCATAAACAAAAATATTTCGTTTCCGACACAATAATCAACAATTTGGTCGATATAAGGGGTATGATAATTGTCTTTATGACATGCCTTATTAATATTCCTATAATCGACACACACTCTAATAGTTCCTTGTTTCTTGGTCACTGGAACTATATTAGATACCCAATACGTCAGAGGAATAGGATAAATAAATCCTGCATGAAGTATTTTTTCAACTTCAGCTTTAATAGCAACAAATTTTCACAGATGTATCCGACGTAATTTCTGTCTAGTAGGTTTAGCATCCAGGTATGTCTTAATTTCGTGAATCACAATCTTAGGATCAATAGCTGGCATTTCTCCATAAGACTAGGCAAAAATGTCTCGAAATTCCTAAAATAGGGATTTGTACATATTGATCTCTTCAATCGAGCAAGAAGCACCTATATGAATGTCTTTATTTATCCTAGGTTTGATTTATATGTTAATGGGAATTGGGGTGGAAATATTTCCTAAATTTGTCTCAGAATCCGAATGAAGAATGGACATAGGATTTTGAGGTTCCTCAAAATAATCAATTGAAAAGACGGATGAAGGATCATTTTCAAGTCTATCAAGGTCATGTAAAAAATAAGATCGATGATGAATATCATCCCATGGTAATTCATCCAATGACAAGATTTCTCGAATATTTTCATCAGTTGAAAACATTTGTTGAAAAGGATCTGAAAATGATGTCATGGTTGAGCTTGATAAAGAAGAAGACTCTTCACTGACCACATTCATTTGATCAGTATTAGTTGATGAAATGTCAAAAAGCGATTGTACCGTTACATATTCTGATTCATATGGACATAAAGGCATCTCATCGTCGTAAGAGTCTAGTTCAAGTTCTAAAGGCACATTCCATGTGTCATCAAATGGCATGGTTCTTGATGTAATCATATTGATATTGGAAATATTTTGAGGCACTTTAGGAGGAGGTATAGTAAAATTTCCCATAAGATCTGAATCTTTAACTAGTCCTACCCCAACATCTTCATAAGGGATAACCATTTTTCTGAGATGCTGGATACTATCCATAGAGGTAGGGTCTGAAGTGAAGTAAGAAAACTGATCAATTTTAATAATATTCCCTTTATGAGGAAACATGATCATTCGAAATACTAATGAAACCAAAATGGTCATATCGTAAGACCAACTTCAACCTAATAGAAGGTTGTAGTCACGAGGGGCATCAACAATTTCCACCGCAAGCATTACGGTTTTCCCTTCTACCTCTATAGGTAGATCCTGGATTATTCCAAATGGGCGAAAACATCTTCCATCAAAGGCTTTAAGAATTGTGGGTGACTGATTGATTGGTGGTGAACTAAGAGTTTTCCAAAAGGCTAAGGAAATAATGCACGTAGATTCTCCCTCATCAATTACTATGCAAAAACTCGCCTAGATTTGACTAAAATTGGAACTTGAAAAGCCATTTGGTGTGGGAGTCTAGGTACAAATTTCTCGAGATAAAATACAATGAGATTATAATCTTGAGGATCAATCACTCCCATAGCTAATAATAGTGAGATGGACAATATTGCAGCACCTCAAGGGCCAACATTGTTAAAGGGGATATGGCCAGATCTTCAACAATATTGTAATTCTGAGTGGCTCTCGCATGTGGATTGAAAGTCAATTTTTGAAGTACACCTTTGGTAGGCGGTTTAATTACCAAATTAGGATTAGGTTTCTCGATGTGTAATGGTTCAGAAAGAAGAGGATTTGATACTAGAGGCTGATTGGATGATTCAGTTTCCTTTCCAGTTATAGGACTCTTAGATCCATAGTCTTGAGATCGTGTGGCAACCATGGCCTAGGACATCATCGTGATATCCATCGATGAATTGGAAGAATATCTTATCATTTTTTTGTCTTGTGATGGAAAAGGATCTTTAAGGATAGCGGGTGTAGGCAAACCTTTGAAAAATCTCGATACCTCGGCCCGATGTGGGCACTCTTTGGTGTAGTGATCCTCGTCACAGATAAGACAAGGATAACAAGGTTTTCATTTTTTGTCTAATGGTTCGGTTTTTTCTGATTTCTCTTTGGGAGAACTATTTTGTTTATTTTTACCCTTCCATTTCTTCTTATTGCTGGATGATTTAGCTTTGTTAGTAGATGATTCTACGACATGAATCTCGACAAAATTTTCTGGCGAAGGGTCTCCTTTAGGTGAATCTAGTAGAGTTATGACTAGAGTAGTAGATTTAGATGATTTCTTCTTACTCTTTGATCGATTACACCATCTGCAACATGAGAACCAGAAGGATTTGTAGTATGTTGATGTGGGTGTGGTAAATCAAGAATTTTTTCATACAAAGTACCAGACTGTGCGTAAAAAAGGTCCAGATACTGAGCTTGAGTGATGAATTACTCTTCTGTTACAACACCTCCTTTAGCTACATCTTCAGTAATCTTAGGAAGTAATGATTTAATGAACCATTCAGCGAGAATTTGATCTAGAATGAAAACTTTGACTAAGCGGCGTCTACATCTCCATTTGTGGATGTGATATGAAATGTACATAGACGTACTTTGTTTAAGCGAAGTCAAAATTTTCGTGCCATTATCATAACTGGCTGGAAACTGAAAATGATTCAGGAAATTTGTTGCTAAAGCATTGAAATTTTTGAAATAGCCTCGTGGTAACTCAATGTACCACTTTTCGGCTAAGTCGATCAAAGTTCTTTGAAAAATTATTAAACAGATTTAATCATCGATCAAAGAATTGGATGCACACTAAAGATGATGAGTAATCACATGATTCGAGAGGTCTTCTTCAGATTTTCCTTTGAAATTTGGAATTTCATTGGGAAGCTTAGTAGGCATTATTGGCCAAAACGGAAGATAGTAAATTGGATCATTCGTTATCCGAGACAATTTTTCTAAATCTAAAGTTGCAATGATAGGTAACTACCTTTTAGGGTCTTTCTGAGCGAATTGATAACTTTGTTGACGAAATATGTGCCGCCAACGGTGAGGGGATCTCCCTGGGAAAGTACCAATTTCCTTTGCCATCTCCTTTGCCTTGTTGCTGCCTCAGGTGCTCTTCCTTTGCCATCTCCTTTGCCATCAATGACAACATTTCCAACATGTCTATTTTTAGACATTATGATCATATTTCAGAAGTTGCAAGATGCTATTTGTGGATGGTTGATCAAGTTGGAAAAATAGATGAAATTATATTTTTATAATATTGGGGGAAGTCTATTTATAGATTGCTGATCTAAAAATAGATGCATGTCAATTATTATTAGCTCTTAATAATAATCAGACACTAAACATCAACTTATTCTCTTGGAGTACTTTTTTTCAGTGCACAGATGTGGCACATCAGTGGACTGAGGGAATTATGCAATTCCCAAGGGTTTACTAGAGCTAATGCATGGAGGATTCATTTAGAACTCAAGTGGAAGAGTTATGACACAGTTGTAAGAAGTAGTTATGGAGTTGTATTTAGTTTAACTCAGTTAGACTCAGTTGAGCTAGTTGTATCTAGTTTAACTGAATGATACACTAGTGAGAGTGGAGTGAATTAATTCAAAAATAATAACTCATTAGTCAACTGAAAAATACAACTGTTAACTACAGTGCATGGCAATTTCAGTGGAGACCCAATGGAGAGATAGGTGAAAGGGAAAGATGGACTATCTATTGTGACTATAGTGATGCATTGATTTCATCACACACACATTGGAGTTTCCAATGAGGATTTCACAGTCAAGGCAAGAGTAATTCGAATTCATTCAGAGCTATTCTTTAGTAGGGATTGCACAGTGAAGGCAGGCTAGTAGGAGGCAGAGATCAGTGCATGGATTTGCAAGATTGTTCCTGATTAGCGTATGACGATTGTATTGTACTGAGAGCTTGATAACCTTTGTATGAGGATTTTCATATGATTCCATGATACATAATATATAGTTGGGGTTTTCAGGTTCAGGCTTTCCCGGTTAAAAACTGTGTTATGTGCGATTATTTTTATTTATGCTTTACATGTGTGTGCAATTAATTTTTCGCAAAATATTAACAAGTGGAATTGATTCAGTATCTTGCATAAAGTTAAATAGTGTGAGATCAGGTGAATCAAGGACATATGCATGCTTAGTGCATATAATTTCTACATGGTATCAGAGCATTTTTTATTGAATATTGCAATTGTGAAGTGTGTTTGTGCTGGTGGAAAATTCGAATTTGCTACAGAAGATTCTTGGTGCAGAAGTTGAGTATACATTGAAATGTCTTTCAACGGGTTGAGATTGGAGTATGCCCTTTATGGGAGATCAAATTACATAGCCTGGAAGGACAGGATGGAGGCTGTGCTGGAGGATAATGGGCTGAAGGAGTTCATCGATAACAATGTTCCTAAGCCGAGATCTAGCGATGTTGCATTACTTAACGCATGGCAAAAGAGGACAGTAAAGACGAGGAGAATTCTGTTGGAAGGTGTGAAGGACCATATTTTTTCCATCCTTCATGGGAAAGCCACACCATTCTTAATGTGGAAGGCTTTGACAGACTTTTTCCAAAGAAGAAGTGACTAGAGGAAGTTGGCGCTTAAGCACAAGCTCAGAAAAATAAAAATGGAGAAGGACGACAGTATTCCAAAATACCTCACGAAGTTTGTCCACTACAAGGATGAACTAGGAAGTGTTGGGGTTACTATTGATGAACAATACTTGGTGAGCTTGGCTCTCCTTGGGCTTCTGAAGAGTTGGCATAGCTACAAAGACTCTGTCAATGGACGGGAGAAATTGTCAGGATGGGAGCGACTTTGGTCGGATCTTGTGCAGGAGGAGATAAGGCGAGGTACCAGGGATGGATCTTCATCGAAGAATGAAGATGAAGAGAATTGCACTTTGGCTACCAAATAAAGGAAAGGGAAGGGGAAGAAGCATCCTTCAAAATCTGATGCTAAAGCAAAGAAGAAGGATTTTTCCAAAGTGAAGTGTTTTCACTGTCACGAACATGGGCATTTTGCCACTAATTGTCCACAGAAGAAGAAGAACAAGAATGTTGTTGGATCTGCAGATGGAGAGGCCTTAGCCTCGTAATTTGAGCTTGATTTATCCTTGATCGCATGCTTGGTTTCAAGCTACATGGGATCGGTGTGGTATCTTGATAGTGGTGCATCTTTCCATATGACGAGAGACAAAGAGTTGTTTAGTGACTTGGAGGAGAAGGACCTCTAGATGCATATAGAGATGGGCGACAATGGTTGGTACAATGCGACTGGAATTGGGACCATTACCTTTGAGAGGGACTCTGGTAATCCATTCTTGTTGAAGAATGTTATGCATGTTCCAAGTCTAAAGAAGAACTTGGTCTCGGTCGCAATGCTGGAAGACAAAGGTTATGATGTTGTTTTCAGTGAGGGAAAGCCTTCCTTCGACATAAAAAAACAGGTCAAACCAAGAAGATAGGGGTTTGAATTAAGAATCTTTAGAAGCTGGAGGTAGATGGTTGTGTTGCAATGGTGGGAAAAGCAAAAGAAGTGGTGAACCGAGATGAGGGAAAATTATGGCACAGGAGATTGGGCCATCTTCACCATGGCGCTTTGAAGATTTTGTAGAAGATTTCTACTGGACTTCCTAAGGGTACTCTTGCGTAGTCAAATCAGTGCAAGGGATGTAATATGGGTAAGTTTGTGAAGACCACCTTTCATGAGAAGGAGAACCATGATTCGATGATCCTGGAGAGAATTCACATAGATGTGTGTGGAACTTTCTCATTTTCTTCAACAACAAAACACATGTATTATGTTATATTTGTTGATGAATATTCTCGTAGATGTTGGATCTTCTTCATGCAGAAGAAGAGTGAAATTTTCTCAAAGTTCTGTGAGTTCAAGGCACTGGTGGAGAAGGAGTCGGGGAAGCAAGTGAAAGATCTACAGAGCAATAATGGTGGTGAATACATCTCGTGCGAATTCAAAGACTTATGTAGCAAAGAAGGAATTTGAAGAGAACTCATAGTGCCTCATAACCCACAACAGAATGGGGTCACAGAGAGGAAGAACAGAAAGATCATGGGTGTTGCACGAGCAATGCTGCATGACCATGGCCTACCAATGCACTTATGGGCAGAATCATGCAACACTGTAGTTTATGTGCAAAACCATTGTCCTCATAGAGTACTTGGCATGAGTACAACATAAGAAGATTTAATTGGTAAGAAGCCTGATATTTCTCATTTAAAGATTTTTGGCTCACCTGTTTACATTCATGTGACAAAGGACGATAGGAAGAAACTGGAGTCGACTGCAGAAGTTTAACGGCCGAAGTGTCCTCAGACACGTAATTTTATTAATCAGAAAAACAATTACATTTGGAATTATGCAAGATTTTACACCCGAACAACAAAAACACTCTTGCAATGAGTTGTTTATATGCTCAATGTCCTAACTTCCACTAATTATGGATCACTTATTAAATAACAGGTGTCCACTTACATTAAATACTATTCCAAATAACTAGCTAACATAAAGGCCTAAGATACGACACATTTTGAGAGTCATATCTTGTTACAACAATAAGCTAATTCTAAATATCTCCATAAACTAATTGAATATTCTAGAATAATAATTATTAATTGAATATCTTAAATTAATAATTATTTTATTCAAACTTTATAACCTATGATAATATTTATTTTTGGATCATCTAACATTCCCCCCTATGATCCAAAGATACATTACAATAGATACCAAGTTCATCCCTGAACTTAGTAAATTTTATTCTGCCAAGAGGTTTCATGAAAATGTCGGAGGTCTGATCTTCTGAAGGACAATAAATTGGCTTGATGATGTCCTTTGCAATGAGTGATCTGATATAACGATACTTGGTGTCCACATGCTTTGTCTTTGAATGAAAAACTGGATTCTTGGCAAGCTTTATTGCTGACTGATTGTCGATCAATAACAAATTAGCTTCTAATGGAGGAATTCCCAAGTCCTGTAAAACTCGACGTAACCAAAAAATATCACATGTTGCTTCCCATGCTGAAATTTACTCTGCTTCTGCTGAAGAAGTGGCCACTGTGGCTTTCTTCTTGAAACTCCAAGAAATTACAACTGACCCCATGTTCATTAAGTAACCTGAGGTTGATGCCCTATCATCAATACTGCCAGCAAAGTTGGCATCTGAAAATCCACCAAGTACAAATTTTTTAGTCTTTTTGTAAAGAAGACCAAAATATTTTGTTCCTTGGATATATAGAAGAACTCTTTTGGCTTCATTCCAGTGGATTTCTAGTGGTTCCTGCATAAAACGTGAAAGAATAATAACTGCATAAGGTAAATCAAGACGAGTGGTTGTTAAATAAATCAAGCTGCCAATCAACTGTCTGTAAGTAGTGCTGTCCACCTTTCCCCCCCCTTCAAATTTTGAAAGTTTCAAGTTTTGTTCCATAGGGGTAAGGACAGGTTTGCAATCCTGCATTCCAAATCGTTGAAGAATTTCTGCTACATCCTTACTCTGAGAAATGAAGATCTAATTTGGACGTTGGAATGCTTCAACTCCAATATAGTAGTGAAGTAGTCCCAAATATGTCATCTTAAAACCTGCATGTAACTCCTTTTTCACCTGTTCAATGTGATCATCATTGTTTCCTATGATGATCAAATCATCGACATACATAATCAAAATCACCATATTTTACCTTATTGGAGTACATACAAGGTATCATCAAATTCACCGCAATGAAAACCAACTTTGCGAAGGTATTCATCCATTTTGGCATACCAAGCTGGGGGAGCTTGTTTTAACCCATATAAAGCCTTTATCAGTTTGCAGACTTTATGTTTTTGTCCTTCAATTTCAAAACCTGGTGGTTGTGTCATGTACACTTCTTCATATAAATCTCCGTTGAGAAAAGCACTTTTTACATCCATTTGATGAACTTTCCATCCTTGTTGAGCTGCTAAGGCAAGTGTGAGGCAGATGGTGTTCCATTTAGCAGTAGGAGAAAATGTTTCCTCATAATCTATCCCTTCCTGTTGTGCAAAACCTTTAGCAAAAAGTCTTTCTTTATACTTTTCAATATCACCATTTTTCTTGTACTTAATCGATAAACCCATTTACATCCAATGGGTTTAACATGCTGAGGAAAATCAACAAGTTTCTAAGTGTTGTTGTCTTGAACTGCCTGATATTCATCAACCATAGCCTGTTGCCATGCTTTATGTTTTACTGCCTCTTGATAAGAAGAAGGTTCAATAAACTCATTTGCTATTAAAGAAAAATTGCCTTCATTTTGTTTTGATCCCCTTGTTCCTGTTTTATTTTTTTCATTAGGCCTTACATCTTTCAAGAGTTGAACTGCCCATTTCGGCAATTGATGTTCACTGGTTTGGGCTTGAGCAACCGCAGGTTCTGGGGGTGGAGAGTCATTGCCAGAAGAACTGTTGTTGCTAGGAGAGTTGGATGAACTGCTAGAAGATATGGATGGTGCTCATGAAGAAGACAGACTGGATGAATCATCATCAGATGAAGGAAATTCAAGTTCATACCAACTTGGTGAATTTGGTTGACTTTGTAAATTTCCATGTCTTTTATTAGTTTTTGTTTCTAACTTTTTAAGAAGACTTTCAACTTCTTCAACACTCTTACTCTCATTTTCATCAAAGATCACATATCTGCTTACAATAAATTTCCCATTCGACAAAATTTGGTACCCTTTATTCTCATCGGAATACCCGATCATTTTTCACTTTAAGCTTCATGCATCAAGCTTAGTTCGTTTTTCCTTGGGAAATAAGGCATAACAGATAGATCCGAAAACTAGGAGATGCTTAACCCATGGTTTGAATCCAAACCATGCTTCATAAGGTGTGATTCCATCTAAAGAAACTGTGGGAGATCTGTTTCTCAAGTAGATAGTGGTATGAACTGCTTCAGCCCAATATGGACTTAAATTTTTGAAAGTTAACATAGATCACGCCATTCCTAACAAGGTACGATTCATTATTTCTACTACCCCATTTTACTGCGGAGTGTAGACATTGGTAAGATGTCATTTTATGCCATTTTCCATGCAATAATTTTTGAATTCATTTGAAGTGAATTCTATGCTGTTGTCAGTTTAAAGAGTGCCAATCTTCTCCTTGACTTCATTTTCAAAAATCTTATGAAAAGTTTTGAACTTTTCAAATTCTTCTGAATTTTGTTTCAAGAAATATACCCATGTCATCCTACTAAAATCATCAATAAAAAGTAAAAAATATTTGAAACTTCCAAGTGAAGTTGGGAGGGGTCCACAAATATCACTGTGAACCAACTGCAAATTCCTGTCTGCTTGCTAGGAACTGGTGGGAAAAGTCTCTCGATGTTGCTTTCCAAAAATTCAAGATTCACACTTTTCATTTTCCCTTTTGAAGGTTGGAAGTCCTTTAACCATGCCCTGTTTTTGTAACTGAGAGAGACTGTCAAATTTGAGATGGCCATATCTAACATGCCATAATCTAATTGGTGAAATATATGTACTTGCTGTGTCTGCAAAGTCAGAATGTCCTGGAATAACTGTCCCTTTCATCCTTAACAATTTTCCATCTTCATAACCTATCATTACTGTTTGCATGTTTTTTTTTACTGAGTTGATTTTAACTGAGCCATCTTCCATAATCATTGAATGCCCTACTTGTCAAATTGTGACTAAGGACAAAAGATTTTGCTTGAATGTTGTGACATACCATACATTAGAAATCATTCTTTCTCCAATTCCTGGTAAAAAAAATTTAACTACACCTTTTCCTGAGGGAGTATGTTTGGTTTTGTCAGCAAGATAGATTGTATTCATATGACATTCTTTGAAACTCCAGAAGAAGTCACATCGAAATGTCATGTGTTGAGTTGCGCCTGTATCAAGAATCAGTGCATCTTCATAATCACTACGGAGAAAGCTTGAAACCTTTAAATTTGTTGCTTCTGTGTTTGTGAAAACATATTCGGAACTATTAGGATCATCTTCATCATTTGCAAACAGTGCTGAGTTTCGATGAAAATTAGAAATTTTCTCAATAGAAGCTCTACAATCTCTTGCATAATGACCAAATCTATTACATCGCCTACGAACAATTTGACTCAAATCGGTGCCTCTTCCCTGAGACTGTCCTCTGCCTTGAGACTGTCCTCGACCTCTGCTTTGTCCTTTGTTTTGAGTTTGTCCTCTCCCTAGATTTCGTCCTGTGCCTTGATGATATCCTTTGTTTTGATTGTTGCCTCTGCCTTGAAAATTGTTTCTGCCTGAATTGGAGCCTCTGTTGGAATTGTTTCCTCTGTGTTGACTGCGACCACGACCTTATGCTATTTGATTTGGATTGAAATTACCTCTTCCTTTGTTTCTAGAATTGTCAGTTGAGGAGTTGCTTGAAATAGCTTTGGTGAGGAAGACATCTTCCCCAATCTGCTTCTTCTTCCCGAAGTTTTTATCATGTCGTGCTAACATGTCACTCATTTCATCAAATTTGATCTTCTCTAACTTTCCAGTGACTTGCAAAGTTTCCAAAAAATGAGTATATGATGATGGAAATCCAGCAATTAAAATTGTACTTAAGAAGCTTTCATCAACAGCTTGAAAACCAGCATTGATGATTTCTTGCTTAATGTTTTTAAGTCATGAAATGTACTCAAGGAAATCACCACCTTCAGTTAATTTCTATTGAAGAAATTTTAATTGAAGATCAACCTTCTTTGATTCAGGTTGTGTATCAAAGAGATCTTTGAATGTATGTAAATCATCCCATGCATCTGAAGAATTATCAATGTGTATGTACATTTAATTACTAACTGAAGCTTTTATAAGAGCTAATTCCTTGGCATCTTTTATTTCCCATTTTTCAAGTGAATCTGGATCTTTTGGTTTATTTGGCTTAATTTTTCCATCACATATGTCATGCCACAATTCATTAAAAATAAGAGTGCTTTCAATTAGACGTCGCCATGTCTTATAGGATTTCACTCCTTCTAGCTTATCAGTTTCAGAGAAGAGATTAATTAATTTCGACATTGGAGTGTTGAAGAAGTGCACCAAAATAATTAAGCACAAAAAATTGAGCAACTTGTCATGCCACGACACACGCCACAAAAAAAAATTTATCTATCGGGGCTTGGACTTGACCCTTGAATAGTCGTTGAAACAGGAGAAAAATGACTGAGCTTTGCACTTGGCTCTAGTCAATTTGTTAAATATTTACAAGGTAACTTTCAAAATTTTACTTTTACAATGATGCTTTTGCACAATCTGGTAAAAAAAAAGTTACCCCCTCAAATTAAAATTACTTTGAGTTACAACATCACTCCTTATTTCTCCAAAAATAAAATAAAATTGTCTCCCTTATAACTCCATTTACAAAATATTACAATGTTCTTCAAGTAAAAAAAAAATTCTACTTATTCCTCCAAATACAAAGTGCTACTTCACCTTATGATCCCAATTACAATTTTAATTACAAAAAAATATAATCACTTGAGTCTTTGACTTCTTCTACCACTGGTCCCTCTTTGGAATCGGTTTCAAGTCTAATCGCACGAAAATCCGCTTCCAAAGAAAAAAATTTCGTTCTAAGGATCTTTAAGGCATTATTTCAACAAAATACGCAGATTTTGAACTCTAATCGCTCAAAAATTATATACTTCAATAGGAAAGGCTAGCTAACTACTTACCTTTTTCAACTATGAAGAAAAGCCTGAATTTTCTAGATTTCAATTCCTCATTTAAACACCAGAAGCTTTCATATATCTTATGCTTTAACCATTTTGAGCACCGTCACAAGCCTTGTGCAATTAGTTCAGTATCTACTCCAATATCGACACACATAAGCCCAGAAAAAACCTTTCTTTCATAGAATTTATCCTATACGAACCTCCTTCATATTTTATCTGGTCGACTGGTGCATCCTTTGGTCGCTTCCACGCGTCCGCTGTGCCACTCAAGTTGGGATATTTGTGGGGTACACATAAACACCCCATAATTATCATTTGTATTTTCTAGATAGTCTGATGACTGTTGTGCAACGAGATATAAAATTCAATGAGGTGAAAGCCATGAAGTTGTCGCTTGAGAGGGAGCTACACTTGCATGCAGAGGAGGAACTTCTTGTTCCCAAATATGAGCCTCTAGATGTGGATCAACCACAGGAGGAGATTCATGGAGTGGAGGAGTCCACTCATGCAGAACCAAACATTATACAAGGTAGAAAGAGTACCACAGAAGCTGAGAGACTAAAGCTTGATGCGACATAGAATGTAGGAGTTCCTACATCATAGTGTAGACAGAGACAGTCACCTGACTGATTTACTGGATACATGGCTCTTATGAGCACGTGTATCGTGATAGAGCCATCTTATTTTGAAGAAGCAGTGTAGGAGCCCACATGGGTAGATGCCATGGTGGAGGAGTATGACTCCATTGTCAAAAACAGTGCTTGGGAGATTGTTCCAAGGCTGGTGGGAAAATCAGTTGTAGGATCAATATGGATTGACAAGGTAAAGCAAGTTGCTGATGGGAGCGTCAAGAAGTATAATACAAGATTTGTTGCATGGGGCTTCTCACAGATCAAGGGGATTGAATATGAAGAAACCTTTGCACCTGTGGCATGGTATTCTTCCATACGGACCATCCTTGCTCTCTCAATGCAGATGGTTTGGCACATTCATCAGATGGATGTGAAGACTGTGTTCCTTAATGGGATCATTGAGGAAGAGGTGTACATTGAGCAGCCTAAAGGATTTTAGATCTTCAACAGTGAGTCGCATGTGTGCAGGCTCAAAAGAGCATTGTATGGACTGAAACAAGCACCCCGTGCTTGGTACACTTGGATCGATAGCTATTTCACTGGACTTGGCTTCACCAAGAGTGAGGCAGATGCACACCTGTACTAGATTGTGGTGGAGAGTAAGCTTTTAATCATTGTACTTTATGTTGATGATTTAATACTAACAGGTGATGAGCAGTTGATACACTCATGAAAGGCAGATCTTGCAAAGGAGTTTGAGATAAAGGACTTGGGCCTCCTTCATTATTTCCTTGGATTGGAAATATGGCAGTGGGAAGGTGAACTGTCTGTGTCTCAAGGCAAGTATGCCCCGGAGATACTGGAGAAGTTTCACATGTAAGGCTGCAAGCCTATCGACACTCCTCTTCCAGGAAATTGGAAGAAAGAGGATGCTACATCGGCCAAGGTAGTGGATTCCACTGTTTATCGACAGTTGGTGGGTTCGCTCATGTATTTAGTCAATACAAGGCTAGACATATGCTATGTGGTGAAACAACTTTCACAAGTGATGGTTAAGCCTACCAAGCCCTTTTGGAAGGCAGGCAAGCATGTTTTGAGATATGTCAGGGGCACATCTGAGTATGGTTTATGGTACATATAGATGGATGAGATGAAGTTGCATGGCTTCATGGATGAAAATTGGGAAGGAATCCCAACAGATAGAAAGAGCACATTAGGAGGGATTTTCAGTATCAGATCTACGGCAGTTTCTTGGTATAGCAGGAAACAAAGATCCGTGGCACTCAGTTCAACTGAAGTAGAATACATGGTAGCAAGTCAAGCTGCATGTGAGGCTATCTGGATGAGGAAGATTCTGGTTGGATTGTTCAATTCACATTTAGATCCCACAGTGATACATTGTGATAATTAGAGTTGCATTAAACTCTCGGTTAATCCTGTGTTTCATGATAGATCTAAACATATTGATATCCGGTATCATCATATCAGAGATTGTGTGCAGCGAAAGATCATGTTGCTTCAGTACATTCCTACAGAGGATCAGGATGCAGATATTCTAATGAAGGCGCTCACCAGGAGCAAATTGGAATACCATAGAGGCAGGATCAGGGTTAAGGATAATCCCTATCTTGTTGAGAGGGAGTGTTGAGATTCAACAAGATGATGAGCTTAGTGAAAAGAGTTGCCTTCACTAAGTGGGCCCGCAGGCTATTTTTGGCGCAAGTCTATGTTTAGACTATGTCTATTTTTAGACATGATGATCATATTTTAGAAGTTGTAGGATGCTATTTGTGGATGGTTGATCAAGTTGGAAAAATAGATGAAATTCTATTTTTATAATATTGGGCGAAGTCTATTTATAGATCGTTGATCTAAAAATAGATGCATTTCGATTATTATTAGCTCTTAATAATAATCAGACACTAAACACCAACTTATTCTCTTGGAGCACTTTGTTTCAATGCACAGAGGTGGCACATCAGTGGACTAAGGAAATTACGCAATTCCCAAGGGTTTATTGGAGCTAATGCATTGAGGACTCAGTTAGAACTCAAGTGGCTGAGTTATGACACAGTTGAAAGAAGTAGTTATGGAGTTGTATTTAGTTTAACTCAGTTAGACTCAATTGAGCTAGTTGTATCTAGTCTAACTGAATGATACACTAGTGAGAGTGGAGTGAATTAATTAGTTAATTAATTCACAAATAATAACTCATTACTCAACTAAACAATACAACAGTTAACTATAGTGCATGGAAGTTTCAGTGGAGACCCAATGGAGAGATAGGTGAAAGGGAAAGATGGACTATCTGTTGTGACTATAGTGATGCATTGATTGCATCACACACACATTAGAGTTTCCACTGAGGATTGTGCAGTCAAGGAAAGAGTAATTCAAATTAATTTAGAGCTATTCTTCAGTAGGGATTGTGCAGTGGAGGCAGGCTAGCAGGAGGCAGAGATCAGTGCATGGATTTCCAAGAGTGTTCCTGATTAGTGTATGACGATTGTACTGTACTGAGAGCTTGATAAGCTTTGTATGAGGATTATCATATGATTCCATGATACATAATATATAGTTGGGTTTTTCATCTTCAGACTTTCCTGGTTAAAAACTGTGTTATGTGCCATATTTTTTATTTATGCTTTACATGTGTGTGCAATTAATTTTTCCACAAAATATTAACAAGTGGAATTGATTTAGTATCTTGCATAAAGTTAAATAGTGTGAGATCAGGTGAATCAAGGACATATGCATGCTTAGTGCATATAATTTCTACAATTTCGTGTAGTGCTCTTATCACCATAAAACGCACTAGTGCGTTAAACACGAGAAAGCACCAGTGTAGTTAAAAAATTGGCACACTGGACACCGTGTGCTCTGTACACACCCACTCAGTGCGTTGTATTTATGTTGAGCACCGGTACTTCACATAACTTGCACACTTACACCTCATAAAAATCGTGTGAAAACTAAAACCACTCGAGTCGCCCTTAAACACACCGGGTCGCCAACGCACCGAGCCGCCCTGAAATCCACACGCACCGGCACAGGGTTAAATAAATAAATAAATTATGGCCAAAAAACCGCACAAAACATAGGCACACCCGGAATCATGCGCTCTTAACACACCCGCCCGGTGCGTCATATTCCTGTACAACACTGGTTCCTTACATCTCTAGCGCACCAGTGCTTCCAAAAATGTGCACGAAAATAGATACTACCCGGTGTGGAATAAATCAACTGCACCGAGGCACCCATAGACCTGGCGCAACGACAGATGTTTAAATAAAAAAAATTACAGCCAAAAAACCGCACAAAACATTGGCACACCAGAAACCGTGCACTCCGTACACACACTACCGGTCCGTTTAATTACGGAACAGCACCAATGCGTGTCAGCTCGTCAGCCCTAGTGCCTCATAAAAAGCCCACGAAATAAAAATTTCCTAGGGTGGAATGACAGAAATGCACCGGGATCCCCATAAACGTCGCGCACCGAAAAAGGGTTAAATAAAAAAAAATGCAGCCAAAAAACCATACAAATCATTGGCTCACCAGACACCATTCCTGGTGCGTCATATTACCGTAAAGCACCAGTGCATTACATATATGCCTCCCCAGTGTTTCATAAAAGTGCGTGAAAATAGAAATGGCACAGGAAGCATACAATAAATGCATCAGTACGTCAGTAAAAACCCCGCGCACTGAAACAGGGTTAAATAAAAAAAAATTATGGCCAAAAAACCACATTTTTCACTTTTTTCAGTGCTACAGAGCTCTCAAGCACTGGTGCAAGTTATCCTTGTTTGAGCCGCCCTGACATCCGTGCTCCCATTGCACTTATTACATGCACTGCTGCTGTGCATTGCCACCAATCTCTAGTTTGAATTTTATAAAGTAGTGGACAAATTTTCTTTTTCAAATTCTACAGCCAATATGCCTCCTCAACAGGTAAATGTGTAGGTATTTTTATTATTTTTCCATAATTAAACCTTTTATTGGATTATAATTTCAAAAAACCTTAAAATTAACCATTAAAAAAAAAAAATTGTCGCGTGGTTTGCTAGAGTCGTTCGGCTCGCACCGGTTTGCAGCGATGCCTATAAATTTACAGGCTGCACTGCAACCAGTGCTAATGGTATCCGCACGAGTTCCGGGGTGGTACCGCGAGGTGCACTGTGTTATTTTAAAATAATTTAAAAACTACGTTGCGGTCGTTTACCAGGTCGCAACGTTGACAATGTGGTATCGTGGCAACATGGTGCATTGATGGACATATCCGCCCCGAGGCGTGTAATGTGGTCAACGCAACGCATACCACAATTCAACATTGTTAACGGTTCGGCCTGGTAAACCGGTGCTAAGGGTATCCGCACCGGTTCAGAGTTTGTTGTTCATTTCATTAAAGAGCTTGCTGTTCATTTCATTAAGGAGTTTATTGTTCATTTCATTAAATAGTTTGCTGCTCATTTCATTAAATAGTTTGTTGTTCATTTCCATTAAATATATTTGTTGTACATTTCCATTAAATATATTTTCTGATTTCCATTAAATAGCTTTGCTGTTCATTTCTGATAACTAGCTTTACTATTTATTATTTTCCTGTAAGTCTTTGGTTTTATTTGGAATAATATTGCAAAAAACTTGTTTATTCTATTTCCATTAGCAGCATTATTGATTTAACTCAGTTATCATTTCCAATTAATTGTTTATTGTGGAGTGTAATATCATCAACTATAAAGGACATTGGTTACTACTGCCTAAGTTCTCAGATTGGAGATCTTGTTTATGCTTGATTTCATTTACATTAGTTGATAGAGGAAAGAGTTATTACAACTGCATCCTTGACTGATGATTGCCAAGTGAGTGATTGGATTTTAGAGCTTTAGGTTTCATGTCATTGCAATTAGATTTCATTTTCAAGCATCCATTTACTCTTGTATTTGAAACACTGTACTACAATTTGGAGAGAATTACTCTTAGATTAAATTTCCGCCTAATACTGAGTACACTCTTGAGATAAAAAATCATACCTAGATTGATAATTAATGTAGGATAAATAGGAGTTAAAAAGACACCTTTTATACCTCAAAATTTTGGTGCCATTGCCGAGGACAATGTAGCTATTTAGAAAAGAGTGATGTATATTTGATTTTCTCTGATAAGGAAGAACTGGGTATTAAAAATGGAAGGTAAGAACTTGCGTAACGAATGAGGAACATGCTCGTTCATTTGCTCGCTTCATACTAGAACTACATAGAAGTTTAAGGTAGGAATGAATGCTTGCATTTTTCGAATGACTAGAAAATTCAAACAAAATGAAATTCCTCCCAGACCTGAAAAACCTAAGGGACCAGTGACCCTTGGGTGAACAACCTTTATCGAAAATATCATTAAGAAAGCTAAATCTCAGCCATCAGTAGGCCCTATAAAAATTGCTTCTAGACAACCTACTAGTTTCCTTCAGGCCACAAAATCACCATCTGTAGCTTTTGCTGAGGTGCATAGTCAAACAGAAGAGCAAGATTCTCAAGAAAATGAGAATTCTCGCCCAATTTCTTTACAAGAAGGGAACTCTAGTAATCTCCGTGAAGGGGAAGGAGAAACAGGGGAAATAGAAAAACCAGGATCCCCTCTTGAAGTAGTCCAAACACTAAGCAACCCAGATAAGGGAAGTGCTATCAAAATCATCCAAAACAAAGCTAAAGAACCTGAAGAACCAAAATCCCCTTGGATAATAGTTCAGCAACGGACACTCATTATCCCAGACCAAGGAAGTGTTGTTGAGGTCATCCCTACTCCTTCTAGTTACCCTAGGAATAATTCCCTAGAAATCCCAGAAGGATATTGGCACATATTTGATCAAATGGCCCACAACCAGCAACCACCCCAAACTTCCACACTGCAATATCCCATTGTGGACACTACAGTTAATGCACCGATGAAGGCTATTCCTCTCCAGCATATTCCTACATTCCATGGCTTAACATTGTGTTGTAGCCTCTACAACACCCTCCAAAAAACCCCACTTAAATTTTTTTTGGAGCCCCTTGAAATTAAAGAAAAACCAGGTAAAGAGTCTAGAAGGCTAAGTCGCAAAGTCGCAAAACTCCATTTTTTTTAGAAAACTGCGACTCCGTGACCTTGCGACCCCGCGACCTAAGGGTCGCAAGGTCGCAAAACTCAAATTTTAAGGAAAACTGCGACCCCGCGACTTTGCGACACCGTGACCCTCAGGTCGCAAGGTCGCTAGGTCGCATACCTTCTGAATCACTCGAATTGCGACCTTGCAACCTCATTAACTACCCGCACGTGCGATCCTTTTATATAAACTAGGTCGCTAGGTCACATTTTTCACATCCAGCGAATAGAAAGAAACGGCTCTGACAGGTCGACTGGCGCGCGTTTTTCCCGGGTAAGTTGCCATTTTCCCTCCTGTTGTTTCCCTTTTGGTTATTCTTGCTAAATCCCAGACATCCTCAACCTTTAAATTGTCAATTTACCTCAACCCTTGTCTGTATTTCTTACTTAGGGTTTTCTGATTCTTGTTTTCCCCCACAGTGCCCAAAATCATCATCATTTCTTGTCCAGACTTCCATGGCTACTCCCCTACTCCAAGAACTATCCATTGACCTTTCCTGGACCCTTTTGGCTGTGCATTCTCCCAGTTAAAGGGAAAATCACTACATTTCGCGCGTACCCAAAACCCTCGGGGAAGCCCTAGCTCGACTTGCGACCCTGCGACCTAGTCGCAAGGTTGCAGTTTCCAAATTGTTCGAGATTTGCGACCCTGCGACCCCCGCGACCCAGTCACAAGGTTGCAAGGTCACATTTTCCCGGTTTTTCTAAATTTGCAACCCCGCGACCCAGCGACCTAGTCGCAAGGTCGCAAGGTCGCATTTTCCCGGTTTTGCTAAATTTGCGACCTGAACTTGAAGCAAACGTAGAGTGTATACATGTTCTCTCGGATTCTACTGTTCTCTCGGATTCCAGTGACATGGTACCCCCAGTGTCCCAGAAGAAAGACAAGCACGTGGCAGTGGAAGAGGTGGAGATGGACATACCAGTGTCCCCACCCCCGATATACAGAGATACCCTTTGTACATTTGCAAAGGGGGACATCATGCGATGGTACCAAGTGTACCATGAGTTCACCATAATGGAATCGGAATTTCCAGAAGACCTCCTAGATCAGGAAGTTTACCTTAAAAGTCAAAAGGTCCAAGCTACATCTCGCAGGTGCTCATCCGGCCATATTTCCATGTCCCGAAATGATAGACTGGATCATACAAAAAACAGATCCCAAGAAGTTCGTGATCCGAGACAGCGAAGACAAGGCTTTCGCAACGCTCGTAGGCTCAGACGCCCATGTTCACTACTCTTTTCCTGAACAGGAAGAAAAATTTACAGAAGAATGGGCACTTGCCCGTGTAGTCCCTGTAGTCGACACTATCAGGCAGTGGTGGGTGGAGCCTGACAAATTTAAAGTCAAGAAATACCAAGAATATCCGGTGGCCAGCCTGAGAAAAGTATATAAATTAGTAGCCGCCATGCTTTGCAGATTGTACGGGCGCCCCGACGCCACCACCTTCAATGGCACATGGGCTACTATCATGGAATATGTAACGGTGCATGGCACCCGTTTCGACAGGGCTAGTATATTGATGACCTCAATGCATACAAACTTGTCCTCGGCATTGGCCCCAGATGAATGAATGCCCTCTGAGTTCTATATGGCCTCTTATCTATTGGATGCCGTCTATGCAAGGTTGCATTTTGAGGGATGGGCACATAACTGGAATCCCACACAGACCCGTGCAATTCATCTACAAACCAAAGTGTTATGGGAATCCAGGTATAAATAGGATATAGAACCAATTTCTCAAATATTCATCCCCGCCCTATTCAGGAAATTATTTGGCCAGGATGCCCCTTGCATGTCTTGGCGAGCCAGGGAGACTCTAGGCCAAGTGGTGCATTGGTTTCCGTTCGCTAGATATACTTTCATCCGAGTCTTTGGCTCGTTCAGGGCACCACATGCTATGCCTCGCTTCGTTACAGACAAGATGCTCATACAAGAGGTATGTTTCCAAATGTCCTCGGGTTTCTCCAGTGTCCTATCCAAAGGTAAGAAGAAACCCTGGCCCGCGCTACCCCTCACTATCGGTGCATACACAGTTAAAGATTTCAGAGAGGTAGGGGCTGAAGGAGAAGAGATTAAAATTTATCGCCTAAGGGCTTTAGAGTACCGAACATACGACCCGGAGAGGATAGTTCCCGAGCACTGCAAGAAGGCCAAATTCAAATCGAACTACCAACATGTAGAATGCCCGGGAGAAGATGAGAGAAGAAACTGGTATAACGCAGATAGACAACTTGCTCCGGGGGCGGACTCTAGCCAAGAGGATCCAGATGATCAAATCCTGGAAGACAGGAACCGTAAGTTAGGAGGTGCTTCCTCCTCTCTAGCTAAAAAGCCTTGGACCAGCACAGGGCCTGACACCTCTTCCCAACAGAAAGAAGCAGAGGCCAAAGCCCAGCAAGAGAGAGAAAAGAATATAAAAGAGGACGAGGAGAAGCGCAAGAAAAGTTCAAAGGCAGATCAGAAGAAGAAGCAGGCCGAGGAGGCCAGGAAGGAAAAGCAGGAAAAAGAGGTGCAGGCCGCAGCAGAACATGCACTCAAGAAAGAGCTTGACAAAGCAGAAGCTGAACGCCAAAATAAAGTAGACCAAGCTGTTGCAGCCGAGCAAAAGAGAAAAGTCGAAATAGAAGCAGCAGCAGAAGTGGAACACAGGCGGAAGGAATAGCATGAGAAGGCGGAAGCTGAGCGATAACAAAGGGAAGGAGAGGAAAAGAAGAATAAAGAAGGGGAGGAAAAGAAGAAGAAAGATGAGGAGGATGAATTGATAGAAGACATCGAGGTGTCTGCCCTCGAAGTACCTCTAGGTGGTACAGGAACCATGCTCTCTGATGTCAATTCCCCCCAGGGGGAGGAGGAGGAGGTCTTCGACCTCACCAGGCTCACATTCGACCAATTCTCTTTCAAAATCCGGCAAGAGAAGAGAAGGTCCCTGGCACAAAGTCCTTCCGCCGCATCCACGGTTGCAACTGAAAAAGACATAGTCCTTGATACTAGGACTAATCCCGTGATGATAGCATCGGCAGGCACGGCTTTCGTCGCAGCCACAGAAGAAAATGTCACCAGAATGAGTAGATAAATCATTTCTCTACAAAATAGACTACGAGCAGCGGAGAAGTGGGAGAAGAAGGCGGAACAGGAAAGGTCGGCATTGGAAGAAGAGATGCAACAACTCTGAAACAAGGCTCCCCCAGTCAATGAAGTTCCGCTTGCTGTTCTAAAAGAATGCGATGTATTAGAGGCGACCATGAGGCAGGTGTATGGGGAAATGTTCACCATAAAACAAATAGTCGCCCCATTGGTAAGAGCATGAGCAGAAACTAAGCAGAAGCACGAGCAGCTCAAGGAAGCCTCAACTGCCTTAGATAAAATGATGAACTGGACAGTGCAATACCCTCAAGCTCCAGAGAATTTGCCTAAGAAGGATTGGATTCATACACAAGATTCCAAAGTCCAAATCCAGATGAATATGCAATCCAAGGACAAGCTATCCAAGGATTTGGAGAAAGTAATGTCTTCATACGACCACCTGATCAGCGGCATAGACTCGATGCACACTCTTCACCACATTCCTTCGCTAATGGAATTGGACGAAAGTAAGACCTGGGAGCAAGTAGATCAAGAAATCCAGTCATTCCTGCAGCCCATCAAACGAAATTTCTTGCCCCGCCCCAGACTCGCGGCATCACAAGAAAATGCAGGTCGGTTCAGCAGCCAGCGCCCGGTGTTGATTTACACCAATCTAACTTCCCTTTCAAACCAGATCTCACAAAAGAAGGAAACTCTAATCTCGAATGCTCTGGAGTGCATGCATCGGTTGAAAGAGGAGGTCCCTCTAGTCTCTCCCATTGCAGCAGGATACCAGACCTGGCAGGACTTCCTCAAAGGAAAGAAGATTGATGTTCCTGATCTCTCTATTGCGCACCCATCTCCATGACTCAGTTTCAGTAGGTCGCAGGTCGCTCTGCCCACTAGGTCGCAAGTCGCACTCACTAGCCAGGTCGCAGGTCGTAATTTTCTCCCAGGTCACAGGGCAACTCAACCGGTGGACAGGCAAAGAGTCAGGGAGCCCAAAGGGAAATTTTGATCTATAAAACCCCCTCCGGGAGAAATGTAAAGGACTTTTTTCTTTTGGAGACTCAAGAGATATACAACATTGTATTGAAAGATAACACTCTTGTGCATATGAATACAAATACCTGTTAAAACTGCCTATGGATATGATGTGTTTTGGCTGTGCGAACACTATGTGTATTTCTCATATAGTTTCAAATATATTTTGATTAATGAAGCTGCACTTTTAATGGAATCATTTATGCATCATGGCTATCTGTGCTTGTATTAATGATGTTCAATTTTTCATTGCTCTTTTAATGAATGTTAATGACCTTGTTTATTAGCATTTCGTTTTATCTTTCAGGAAGTAAAGGGGCATCTCGCCATAAAGATCTATTTCTTTTGTGGTCAGAATACCTCACAAGCATAACCCCAAAGATGTGTTGCTAATGACACCTCCTTCGGCGTATATGCTTTGTTTATTGTCTTGCTACACATAGTTCTATATACGTGTTTAATGCATCAATCATGTATTCTGTATCATGTGAATAAGTGTGTGTCCACAGGTTCAATCAAGTTCTGTTGAGACCAAAGGGGAAATTGACTTAAGTGGTAGCCGGACCCACACCCCAGATGGGATCCCTATTCCAAACGGTTCAAGGTCTAATTGGGACTTTCTACCAGGGAGATCCCCTACTGTTGGCCAGACAAATTTTCCCTGTCAACGGAATTGGCGCTAGAAGGAGGGCCTGAATGGTAGCCTCCCAGCATACAACCAACATTCCATCACAAACTCCCCACGGGGAGGTCATAAAAAATGAAACTATCCCTCCATTGGAAGATATTCCAAAGTTAGAGATGCTGTATTATGAAATTACCGACGCACAGTTGAGAGCCTTGTGCCCGGCTGCCCGCAATCTCCTCGGGGATTTGCGATTTGCCCCAATCATGCAATTCTTGTCCCATACTAGAACCCCGGCTGAAAACATCACTCGTAATGGTGCCCTGGTGAGCACCGTGCCCCAGTTGGTGAATCTCATGCTTGAAGACCTCGCTGCCACTGCTCAGCGTGACGAACCAATCCCCGAACTCCAAGACGGCGATGAGGAAGATTTTGGTCCTACCGAACCTTTTCCCGACCCTCAGCCCAGCCTAACAACAACCAAGCACAACCCCCACGTGGGGAAGGTGAGGGAGATAGAGGCCGAGGGAATGAAGGCGACAGAAATAGAGCTCGCAGAAACGAAGGCGAGGGGAATAGAGCCCGCCAGACTGGAGGTAGAGGAGATAGGGGCTGAGGCCAAGGAAACCATGCCAAAAATCGTCACCCAAACCCAAATAGGCCTCTTGTCCACAACTGGGGATATATTAGAGACTTTCCCTATCATGAGAGACATCAAGACGAACACTCTCGCCATGAGGGAGGAGCATCGGTGTCAAGTTCGGGGGGTGAATATGAGCCTGAGTTTAGGTACCACCAGCGGGCTAGGAGGGTGCAACCACTAGCCTGGATGGCCTAGTCACCATTAAATCTTTTGGGCCCACTCCATGACATGCCTAGACACCCGGAGAAACACCTCCCCAAGTTTGATCCCGAGAAAGGCACCTTGGCGAGGATCATATAAGCAACTTCTATATTTCCCTGCAAATCATGAGGGTTTAGTCAGATGACATTGCTTGCTGTCTGTTTCCGCATACTCTTGAAAATAAAGTGGCCACTTGGTACTGCTCCCTCCCAAGTGCCTCCATCACATCGTGGGACCAGTTTCAACGCGCATTCTTGCAGAAATTTTCAAAAGAAAAAACCCCTTCCATGCTCCTCATGGAGTTAAGCACCATTAAGTGCCACAAGAAAGAGAATTTGAGAGATTTCAATCAGCGTTTTGCTACTATAATACAAAAATTTCCCCCAAACCTGGCACTGGACGACTCCATTACCATTGACTATTATACAAAAGCTCTCCCCAGGGATATCGCTGTCTTCGTGAAACACGAAGCTTGGCCCACCCTCGCAGCCAACTACGCAGCCGCCCTCACCGTAGAAAGAGAGATTCTTTCTATAGGAGCCATCGATCATGAGGGGAGGGACGACCACAAACCAATCGTGAAAAGAGGTCAGCCCGCCACAAGCAAAACTGCGGACAAGGATAAGGATTCTTTTGACTTTGAGAGTATAGCAAAGACCCTCAAGCTATTGACAAATGAAGTCTCTGACCTAAAGAGGAAGGGTATAGAATCCACGACAAATGCCAAGGCACCTAAACCTTTTTTCAGAAAAAGCAACCCTAACACCAGCTGACCTCCCTCCAACCTGAACACGGTTCTCAACGTGGAAGAGATAGGAAAATATAACTTCTGTTCTTTCCACCAGGCTGCCCACTCTGAAAAAACATGCCCACAGTGGATTGGCAGCATGACCGCAGTGGTAAACCAACTTTTGGATGATCAAACTCTAGGGGACACGGGGGAGGATGATGTTTCGGACCATGATGAAGAGTTGCCCCCAGATGAAGAACCGACATCCTCAGTTCTTGCGTTCGACGTTATTCGAGGGGACAACCATCTTACAGTCACCGATATCAACATGGCAGAAAATCCTAAGGCCCCACCTATAAGAAACTACAGCCTTAGGAGCAAAGGATCGGTTCCCGAACCATCCTTTGAGGAGAAGAAAAGGGCTTTCTTAGGGAAAATTCTGCCACCAGGGAATGAACAACAAGCTGCCCCTAAGAAGCCCACAAATGACAATACCCGAGAAAATCAGAAAAGCAAGCTCCCCATGGTGTCCACCACAACCACCACCGAACCTAGTCCCCAATCCAATTCCACATATAACATTGTAGAGGACATGAAGAAAACCAGAGCTAACATATCCCTCTATGAGCTTGCTCGCATCACGAATCAACGAGAACTCATTCTTAAAGCCTTCGCCAATACCTCAACTACTAAGCCTGTGAGAAATTCCTCCGCGCAACCCAGTCCAAGTGTTCAGTCCATCGTAAACGCCATCAATGCAAATTCCAGGGGGTCTACTCCTCCTTTCCTCCTGTCTTTTTAGATCTTCAACTTCAACGTCCATAATTGTCTAGTTGACTCCAGCGCCTCCACAAACGTCATGCCACTATCTGTTTGTAAGAAGCTGAACATCTGCCCAGAGAAAACAGATGCAAGGATCATTCAACTTGACAGATCTCAAGTGCCAGCCGTAGGAGAACTGAATAACGTCATCATCCGCCTCTCATCCGACTCTAGAGTCCACCAATGTATCGACATTGTAGTCATTGACATTTCGGAAGCCTACGGCCTATTACTTAGTAGGGACTGGTCCAGCAAGCTGTAAGGATATTTCGCCACTGACTGGTCCCACCTTTGGTTTCCTTACAAGGGTCGGAATAACCAAATCAGTGTCGAAATCAAACCTTATATGAAACATATGGTGACTGATTTGGATGCTACAAACAAACCCATCAGTTTTTCCCAGGAGGAGCTTGGCATGTGCTTCTTGGAAGCCATTTTTGGATGTTATCAACCCCCTCCATCTCCAGTAGATCTCGAGATCCAGTCTGAATTAAAACTCGTCGCAAAAGATCAAGCCACTCCTGTCTCACACAAAACTGAAGCCCCGCCCCAACCCACAACCCCAAAGGAGCCAGAAAACGATGTGTGGAATCTGTACTATGACGGTTCAAAAACTCTTGATGGAGCTGGTGCGGGCTGCATCTTGCTAGACCCCCAAAAGAAAAAATTCTTGATATCATGTCAGCTTGAGTTCCCATGCACGAACAATACTGCTAAATATGAAGCTCTAATCCTCGGACTCAAGAAGGCATTGGATTTAAAGGTAAGATGCTTACAAGTTATTGGAGATTCCGAGATCATTACTCGACAGGTACGCAATACCATTCATTGTTTATCTACGCATTTTAAGGCTTATCAGGAAGAGGTATGGCGTCTTATTTCTACTTTCGATGCTTTTGGAATTAAATCTGTTCTTAGAATGCACAATGCAGCAACTGATACTCTGGCTAATGTCGCTGCTAGATTTACCCCTTTGAGGGAGGGTTTTTCTATTGAAGTTATATATAAACCCTCCATGCCGGATAATATTACTAATTTACGCGTTTTTAATGATGATCAAAAGGTCTTGGATTTCATGCTCAACTCTAAAGTATTCAAAGACGCGGCAATAGATGAGGTGGATCATGATAAAGCCTTGCAGGCAGAGCGTGATAAACGTAAAGGGAACCCCATTCCCAAGGGGGTAGTGTCACTGGAAAAGCTCTTTGATCTGCAAAGCCGATTCCGTGGCCCCCTAAATACCAAAGTACAAAGCTCCATCCTGGCACATCGGCAAGTGAATTTGGGATCAGAAGAGAACTCGAAGTTCATTAACCTCGGGAAATATTGTACCAACAAAGAGATGCAGGCATTCATCCAACTATTTCAGAAGTATCGAGACGTATTTGCTTGGACGTATAATGATTTACGTACGTACAATACTCAGATCATTCATCACATCATACCCATGAAAGAAGGTGTAAAGTCGTTCCAACAGAAGCTCAGAAAGGTACACCCTAATTTGGAACCGATGATTCTGAAAGAACTCAAGAAACTATTGGATGCACACATTATCTTTAAAGTTTGTCACTCCACATGGGTATCAAATTTGGTCCCGGTATGGAAGAAGTCTGGTGAGATCCGCTTATGTGTGGATTTCAGGAATTTGAATCGAGCCTCTAACAAAGACAATTACCCAGTGCCACCCATGGAAAAAATATTGCAAGTTGTGTCTGGATCTGAGATGTTCTCCTTGTTGGATGGATTCTCCGGTTACAACTAGGTGCTAGTAGCCGAACCAGACAGATTGAAAACTACCTTTCGGACCAAATGGGGAACGTTCACTTTCAGACGCATGCCTTTTGGCTTGATAAACGCGGGGGCGACCTTCCAACGGGCCATGGTTATAGCTTTCCATGGTTCGATAGGGCAGAGCGTGGTAGTCTATTTGGACGACATCACCGTGTTCTCAAAACACCGGGGTGATCATTTACGCCACCTCAAACAAATATTCGAGAGGTGCAGAAGGTACAGGATTTCACTCAACCCGAAGAAGAGTGTCTTCACTATGGTGGAAAGAAATTTGTTGGGCCACATCATAACTAAGCAAGGAATTGTAGTAGATCCAGAGCGGGCGAAAGCCATTTCCCAGATTTCCCCCCCGAGCAGTAAGAAATCAATGCAATCTTTCCTGGGAAAAATCAAATTTGTCCGTAAATTCATATCAGATTTCGCCCAGATAGTCAAGCCTTTGAAGGAAATGATAAAAAAGAATGTGGATTTCCAATGGAATCTGCCAGAGAAGGAGGCTTTTGCCAAAATCAAGCAGGCCATAGCTGAAGTGCCATCCCTTCAAAGCCCAGACTTTAGCAGAGGTTTTATCCTATATACTTTCACTTCAGATTCATCACTCGCAGCTGTCCTCACGCAGAAGGATGACAAAAATGATGAACGACCTATTTCCTTCATCAGCACTGGTTTACAAGGGGCTGAATTGAACTACCCTGAAATCGAAAAGCAAGCTTATGTGGTCTATAAAGCAGTTAAGCATTTCAGGCCCTACATCTTGAAAAACCATGTCACGGTTTTCGTCCCACACCCAGTTGTTCGCTCATTGTTTGTGCAGCAGGAGCTAGGCGAGAGGCGAGGCAACTGGGTGGCATGCGTGCAAGAGTACGATTTAGAGTTCAAACCAGCACACGCTGTGAAAGGACAAGGTTTATGCCGAATGGCTGCGAACGTTGCAAGTTCCCATGGAGTTGAAGATGAAGAAGAATGTTGGGAACAAGAAATCGATATGTACCAGAGTGACCACGTGCCTCAGCAGAGTAGCCTTTCTTGGTACTCTGACATTTCAAGATACTTAGCCCATGGTACTCTGGACCCCGCTCTAACTGCCCAGTAGAAACGGCGATAAGACTCAAAGCTGCATCTTTCCAGCTGATCCAGGGGAAGTTTTTCAAGAAACATTATGATGGGGTCATGTTACGCTGTTTAGAAGATGATGAAGCGTAGAAAATCTTGACCGAGCTACACGACGGGCCAGCTGGGGGTCATTTTGCTGGAGATACCACTGCCCATAAGATAATGCGCACAGGATACTATTGGCCGACCCTTTTCAGAGACGCACATGCATATGTCTGGAAGTGCATCCAGTGTTAGAAATTTGCAAACCGAGAAGTGCGGCCGGCCACCCCCTTATTTTCGGTAGTAGTGGAAGAACCTTTTCAGTAGTGGGGCTTGGACGTCATTGGCGAAATCATGCCTCACTCTTCCAAACAACACCGGTACATTCTTACAGCTACTGATTATTTTATCAGGTGGGTCGAAGCAACACCTTTATGCCAAATCAATGACCAGGAGGTAATAGAATTCGTCACTCATTCCATCATCACCAGGTTTGGCGTTCCAACTTCCTTGGTTTTAGATAATGCAACTTACTTTTCATCTTTTAAATTATATGATTTTGCCCTCGAAAACGGTATTGTCCTTAAACATTCTGCAAATTACTATCCCCAAGGAAATGGTTTAGCTGAATCGACTAATAAAAATCTGATCCGCATCATTAAGAAGACCCTGTTGTCCCACCAGCGCAACTGGCACAACGCCCTTCACAATGCACTTTGGGCCAACTGTGTCACGCCCAAGTCCTCCCTAGGCACCTCTCCTTATTTTCTCGTGTATGGAAAAGAAGGTGTTCTTCCTTCCCACTTATCTCTCCCTGCCCTTCAGTTGTCCCAGGAATGTCATGGTATCCCATGCTCTGCCTTGCAAACTCGAATTGACACCCTACTGAAGTTGGAGGAGGAAAGACAAAAAACCCGGGAAAAGTTCGCCATCCACCAAAGCCGAATCAAGAGATGGTTTGATAGAAAATATGCAGGGAATTAAAAATTTGAGGTAGGAGACTTGGTCCTAAAATAGGATAAAGCTCACGAAGAAAAAGGAAAACATTCTAAGTTCCAAGCACTATGGACAGGTCCTTTCGAAGTTAAAGAAAAATTAGGTTCCCATACGTTTAGACTGCAAACCCTTGAGGGAAGAGTCGAGGTCCTTCCGGTAAACGGCCATGACCTCAAACATTATTTTACCTAGCAGCCCTTGGAGGGCTATCTTATCCTTGTACCATAGTTTCCTCTTCATCCCTTAAAAAAAAAAAAAAAAAAAAAAAATTAAAACGGAAGGTCTTGTCAAAGCTACGCATTTGGCACACTGCAACAGGTTCTATTCTGATGGAAGGCATTTTTCCAATAGACACAAAGGCGGTAAAGGCTTGCTTGTTACCGGCACCTAAAGGCAGCATATGATCTAGCTCAAGTCATCAAGCAAGAGCCCACCTAGCAAGTTTGAGAGGGTGTCTACAAAAGAAAGTGCAATGCAATGGTAACTAGATCGGAAGGGAAAAGAGGTAATCCATGTTACGTCAGGGCATCCAGGAAAAACCAAAGTCCTCAGACCAGACCAGGAACAACCTCTCTGCAAGCAAAATAAGTCGGGATCCCTCATCTGCCCAAGGAAAAAATTTCCCATCTCAAATAAGTGCCACGAGCACATCTAAATAAGTGCCCCAGGAACATTCAAAATAAGTGCAATAACACACTAATAAAGGGTAAAGGATTGAGAAAGGCTTCCTGCATAGAGAGGTGATGTAGCGACTCCACCGGGGCACTGACCAGGCTCGCTGGAAGTGGAGCAACGTTCACGATTCCTAGGCAGTGACTCCATCGGGACCGAAAGGTTCGCTGGCAGCGGAGCAACACGACGAGGACAAAATAATCGTACCGGATCCTGTAGCTACTTGGAGTCCTCCAACTCTTTCGGTCTGGAGACCTGAAGGAATGAATTTTTGGTTAATCAGTGCCCAAACAAGCCAGCAGGATGAGCAACCTCACGAGGTGCCAAAAAGCTAGGCAATGTTGACCTTGAGGTAAAAGAAACAACGAGCGAAAGCCCCTCCCTCCCCCCTCCAAGGCTGACTATTGGCAGAGACTCTGGGTTCATCCAGTGAATCGCCATTTGTTGTAGCCTCTACAACACCCTCCAAAAAACCCCACTTAAAATTTTTTTGGAGCCCCTTTAACTTAAAGAAAAACCAGGTAAAGAGTCTATAAGGCTAAGTTGCAAAGTCGCAAAACTCCATTTTTTTAGAAAACTGCGACTCCGCGACCTTGCGACCTCGCGACCTAAAGGTCGCAAGGTAGCAGGGTCGCAAGGTCGCAAAAGTCAACTTTTAAGGAAAACCGCGACCCCGCAACTTTGCGACCCCACGACCCTCAGGTCGCAAGGTCGCTAGGTCGCATACCTTCTGAATCACTCAAATTGCGACCTTGCGACCTCATTAAATGCCCGCACGTGCGACCCTTTTATATAAACTAGGTCGCTAGGTCGCATTTTTCACATGCAGCGAATAGAAAGAAACGGCTCTGATAGGTCGACTGGCGCGCGTTTTTCCCGGGTAAGTTTCCATTTTCCCTCCTGTTGTTTCCCTTTCAGTTATTCTTGCTAAATCCCAGACATCCTCAGCCTTTAAATTGTCAATTTATCTCAACCCTTGTCTGTATTTCTTACTTAGAGTTTTCTGATTCCTGTTTTCCCCCATAGTGCCCAAAATCATCATCATTTCTTGCCCAGACTACCATGGCTACTCCCCTACTCCAAGAACTATCCCTTGACCTTGCCTGGACCCTTTTGGCTGTGCATTCTCCTAGTTAAAGGGAAAAACACTCCACGCCGCGCACGCCCAAAACCCCCGGGGAAGCCCTAGCTCGACTTGCGACCTCGCGACCTAGTCGCAAGGTCGCAGTTTCCAAATTGTTCGAGATTTGCGACCCCACGACCCCTGCGACCCAGTCGCAAGGTTGCATTTTTCCTGGTTTTTCTAAATTTGTGACCCTGCGACCCAGCGACCTAGTCGCAAGGTCGCAAGCTCGCATTTTCCCGGTTTTGCTAAATTTGCGACCTAGCGACCCAGCGACCTAGTCGCAAGGTCGCAAGGTCGCATTTTCATACTTTTTCACGGTTTGCGACCCAGCGACCCTGCGACCTAGTCACAAGATCGCAAGGTCGCATGTTGGCTACTTTCTCTCAAACTGCGACCCCGCGACCCAGTAGACCATTGTTTCAATTTTGCTTGTGTCCCAGCTAAAATCATTGAAAAACTGTAATTGGTCTTTTATCATCATGTCGTTCTTATCATGGGATTCTTTCATGAATATGACAGGTGAACTTGAAGCAGACGCAGAGTGTATACCTGTTCTCTCGGATTCCAGCGACATGGCACCCCCAGTGTCTCGGAAGAAAGACAAGCACGTGGCAGTGGAAGAGGTGGAGATAGACATACCAGTATCCCCACCCCCGATATACAAAGATACCCTTTGTACATTTTCAAAAGGGGACAACATGCGATGGTACCAAGTGTACCATGAGTTCGCCATAACGGAAGCGGAATTTCCAGAAGAGCTCCCGGATCGAGAGGTATACTTAAAAGTCAAAAGGTGCAAACTGCATCTTGCAGGTGCTCATCCGGCCATATTTCCATGTGCCGAAATGATAGACTGGATCATACAAAAAATAGATCCCAAGAATTTCGTGATCCGAGACAGCAAAGGCAAGGCTTTCGCAACGCTCGTAGGCTCGGATGCCCATGTTTACTACTCTTTGCCTCAACAGGAAGAAAAATTTACAGAAGAATGGGCTCTTGCCCATGCAGTCCCTGTAGTTGACACTATTAGGCAGTGGTGGGCGGAGCCCGAAAAATTTAAAGTCAAGAAAGACCAAGAATATCCAGTGGCCAGCTTGAGAAAAGTATATAAATTAGTAGCCGCCATGCTTTGCAGATTTTACAGGCGCCCCGACGCCACCACCTTCAACGGCATATGGGCTACTATCATGGAATATGTAACGGTGCATGGCACCCGTTTCAACTGGGCTAGTATATTGATGACCTCAATGCATACAAACTTTTCCTCGGCATTGGTCCCAGATGAAGGAATGCCTTCTGAGTTCTATATGGCCTCTTATCTATTGGATGCCGTCTGTGCAAGGTTGCATTTTGAGGGATGGGAACATAACTGGGATCCCATGCAGACCCGTGAAATTCATCTACAAACCAAAGTGCTCTGGGAATCCAGGTATAAACAGGATATAGAACCAATTTCTCAAATATTCATCCCCTCCCTATTCAGGAAATTATTTGGCCAGGACGCCCCTTTCATGTCTTGGCGAGCCAGGGAGACTCTAGGCCAAGTGGCACATTGGTTTCCGTTCGCTCGATATACCTTCTTCCGAGTCTTCGGCTCGTTCAGGGCACCACATGCTATGCCTCGCTTCGTTACAGACAAGATGCTCATACAAGAGGTATGCTTCCAAATTTCCTCGGGTTTCTCCAGTGTCCTATCTAAAGGTAAGAAGAAGCCCTGGCCCGCGCTACCCCTCACTATCAGCGCATACACAGTTAAATATTTCAGAGAGGTAGGGGCTGAAGGATAAGAGATTAAAAGTTATTGCCTAAGGGCTTTAGAGTACCGAACATACGACCTGGGGAGGATAGTTCCCGAACACTGCAAGAAGGCCAAATTCAAATGGAACTACCAGCATGTAGAACGCCCGGGAGAAGATGAAAGAAGAAACTGGAATAATGCAGATAGACAACTTGCTCCGAGGGCAGACTCTGGCCAAGAGGATCCGGATGATCAAAGCCTGGAAGATAGGAGCCGTAAGTTAGGAGGTGCTTCTTCCTCTCTAGCTAAAAAGCCTCGGACCAGCACAGGGCCTGACACCTCTTCCCAACAGAAAGAAGCGGAGGCCAAAGCCCAGCAAGAGAGAGAAAAGAAGATAAAAGAGGACGAGGAGAAGCGAAATAAGAGTTCAAAGGCAGATCAGAAGAAGAAGCAGGCCAAGGAGGCCAGGAAGGAAAAGCAGGAAAAAGAGGCGCAGGCCGCAGCAGAACAGGCACTCAAGAAAGAGCTTGACAAAGCAAAAGCTGAATGCCAAAAGAAAGCAAACCAAGCTGCTGTAGCCGAGCGAAAGAGGAAAGCCGAAATAGAAGCAGCGGCAGAAGCAGAATGTAGGCAGAAGGAAGAGCATGAGAAGGCAGAAGCCGAGTGCCAACAAAGGGAAGAAGAGGAAAAGAAGAAGAAAGAAGAGGAGGAAAAGAAGAAGAAAGATGAGGAGGATGAATTGATAGAAGACATCGAGGTGTCTCCCCTCGAAGTGCCTCTAGGTGGTACAGGAACCATGCTCTCCGATGTCAATTCCCCCTAGGGGTAGGAGGAGGAGGTCTTCGACCTCACCAGGCTCACATTCGACCAATTCTCTTTCAAAATCCGGCAAGAGAAGAGAAGGTTCTTGGCACAAAGTCCTTCCGCCGCATCCACGGCTGCAACTAAAAAAAGACGTAGTCCTTGATACTAGGACTAATCCCGTGATGATAGCATCGGCAGGAACGGATTTCACCGTGGCCACGGAAGAAAATGTCACCAGAATGAGTAGAGAAATAATTTCTCTACAAAACAGACTACGAGCAGCAGAGCGGCCGGAGAAGAAGGCGGAACAGGAAAGGTCGACATTGGAAGAAGAGATGCAACAGCTCCGAAACAAGGCTCCCTCAGTCAATGAATTTCCACTTGCCGTTCTAAAAGAATGTGATGTATTAGAGGTGACCATGAGGCAGGTGTATGGGGAAATGTTCACCATAAAAAAAACAGTGGCCCCATTGGTAAGAGCACGAGCAGAAACTAAGCAAAAGCACGAGCAGCTCAAGGAAGCCTCAGCTGCCTTAGATAAAATGATGAACTGGACAACGCAATACCCTCAAGCTCCCGAGCATTTTCCTAAGAAGGATTGGATTCATACACAAGATGCCAAAGTCCAAATCCGGATGAAGATGCAATCCAAGGACAAGCTATCCAAGGATTTGGACAAAGTAATGTCTTCATACGACCACCTGATCAGCGCCATAGACTCGATGCACACTCTTCACCACATTCCTTCGCTAGGGGCATTGGACGAAAGTAAGACCTGGGAGCAAGTTGATCAAGAAATCCAGTCATTCCTGCAGCCCATCAAGCAAGCTGCTGTCGCCCTCGAGTTCGCAGCATCACAAGAAAATCTGGGTCAGTTTCTTGTCGCGCCAGTGTGGATTTACTCCAAGCTTGCCTCCCTTTCAAA
>CM076570.1:572100454-572281137 GCA_034641835.2 Pinus albicaulis | reverse complement strand
TGGATCTACTTCAACCGTAGGACCTACGGGTAACTCTCTCATTCTACTCTATTTAGTTTTTCTGAACGTGCATGGTTGTGTGAGTCTCTGTTAAGTAGCATGCCTCTGCTCTCTGGAGGTTGTATCCCAACCAACCTCTAGGGTGATATTTCCCCGAAACAAGGACAAGCTCAAAAAAATCAAGATGGAGGAGTGTGAGATAATACCAAAATACTTGATGAAGTTCACTCAATGTCGAGATGAGATTGGAAGTGTTGGTGTTACCATTCTCGAGGATGATCTGATGATCCTACCACTTCTAGGTCTTCCCAAGAGCTGGCATAGCTACCAGGATTGGGTAAATGGGAGGGAGAAGCTACCAGAGTGGGAGCAATTGCAGTTCGACTAGGTGCAAGAATAGATTCGGCAGAACACCAGAGATGGGAACTCTTCCAAAGATAAAGAAGAATATTTTGAATTAGTCATTAAAGTAAATAAATCCAAGGGAAAGAAGTCGCAAGGTGAAGAGGGAAAGAAGAAATACTTGTCTGACATCAAGTGTTTTCATTGTCACGAGTTTGGGCACTATGCCACGAAATGTCCACAGAAGGAAAGCAAGAAGGAGCCTACAGTAGCATCAGTAGGTGAAGCTCTAGCTTCATAGTTCTAACGTGATTTTACTCTCATTTCATGCATGGAAAGCACTGTAAAGGGATTCGTGTGGTATCTCAACAATGGTGTCTAGGTCCATATGACGAGGAATAAAGATATATTTATGTTACACCAATTTCTGGTAATCTAACCTCTTACTATTAGATGGAGTAAAGTACACCATGTAAGACCAATTTTACAATAGTAAAATTGCTTTCACTATGAGAAATAATTTAATAATCCATAGTTTATTAAATTATTTCTGGTCTAAACAGGAAACCCCATGAGGAATAATTAAATAAATCCTTATTTCTTTGATTTTCCTCTATGGATAATTTACTAAACCGATGTTTAATCAATATTCCTGGTCATATTTAACACAAAACATGAGAATTAATTAGATAAAATATTATTTATCTTATTGCTTTCTAGGAATAATTATTTAAATCATTATTTAATAATATTCCTTGTTGAATTTGACTAAATCATTTTTAAATAATTAAATAAATCATTATTTATTTAATTATTCCTTAACCTCATCCTTGAAATAAAATAAAAAAATCATTTATATTTTATTATTTCTAAATAAAGGGATTTAACCAATTCTAAATTTCTTTTCCCTCCACCAAAAATAATAAAATATTCCAAGTAAGTTGGATCTAGATTTGGTTAATAATATTTTAATTATGCACTAATATGTAGACTAATTCAATATTTTGTTATAAATAGAAGGGTTTTCCATTCATTCATCACCTTTTGATCTATACCTTTGGTCTAACTTTGATCCTCCATCATTGTCATATTTTTTCTACTTTTTCTTGTGAGCTCCCTTTGAGTTCTATTTTGTCTGGGTTTTCTACACCATAAAGAGAGAGAGATCTTGGATCTGAAGCGTTGAGGACATACAAGAACCCATACCATTGAGGGGGACTGGTAACATATTTTTGTGTTCCCTTCATAGGTGTCATAATACAAAAAATTCTTTATAAATTATTGTCTTGTCTATTGGATGTATGGAGCAACTCTTGTCTATTTTCGTTGTTAATGTCTTTAAATACATAGATCTGGATTTTTGTAGCATTTATTCTAATCACCTACTACATATCTAAGGAAATTGACAGCCATATTTGATGTTAGGGTTTTTTTCATGCACAGCTAAAGTGAGCTTTTTCGTATGCTTACGATTAGAATTCACACTAACAACTAACGACTCCACAAGGGTTTTTTAATTACGACTACTGTCGTTTTTTAGATCCCTACATGACCAGCTACTTCAGCTTGTAGGTTTTTTCTTCAGCTTCTTATTTTTCATCCCTTGATGTTTTTTTAACCATTTTTACCCTAAAATAGTAAAAATTCTAACTTTTGTGTGTCTCTAGCCCATTTGCGCAGGTAACAAGTATCAGTCGCGACAGAGAAAGAACTTTTTTCTTAAACCTACCCCCGAGACGGTCGAAAGTGTAGGTCACACTTTTCAGGCCAAAACCTATGACCTCAACTCTCAGGTAGCAGATATCTGCCCAAAAACTGCGACCTTAGCAAAAAACAAGTCAGTACTTGTGACCTACAATTTTTTGCGGGATTTTTTCTGTAATTTTCAAGGTTTTTCGAGGGCACTGTTCAGGGTTGTTTGACCTCCATATTTACCCGTCTTGGACCTATAATTGCTTATTTTTACTCATCAAAGTAGGAACCAATCCCCTTAGGGCTTCAGTACGCTTCCACCTTTTTAGGAGGAGTTTAGCTAAAGCAGGTCTTCTCAGATTTCAATGTTTTTCAGCCATTTTTTCAGATCTGAACCTGTCTTTTCATATCCATTTTAGATTGGTTATTTTTCCATCCAAAACACCTCTTTTCAGTTTTTTTTTTTCCTCCCTTTAGGTTCCCCTACGTTTCCCTTTAGGTTGTCGCCTTTCGTAACCTATTTTTCAACATTTTTCCCTCTAGTTTCTTGTTGTTTTTTGCACCTCTTTTCAGCAGATCTGACCTTTAGATCCCTTTTGTTTCAGGAATTGATACCCTAAAGGTCTTGGTTTGACAACCTTCACAGATCAGGGGCATTCCATTCAAGAAGGACTCACTTTAACCAACTTCTACACTGAAAACTAGATACTATTGGTTGCGGAACTTACCCGAAAGTCCCCCAATTGATGTAGATCCCGCGAGGTGCAAACCCCATGCAACATTTTGTGCTCTGAAACCTATAAATCCACAAAGAACGAACACAAAAACCTAGTTGTACATCATATATATATTTCCTAGATGTTAGTGAAATCCATGTATAATATCATGAAAACAATATGAAATGTTCAATTAACGAATATTACACATATATTAAGCATCATTAACACATAAATCTCGGGAAAAAGATGGCTCTTCTTATTATGAATGACACGTACAGTAATCAAAACATGGAGAGATCACTTGAATCCTGCCATGGCCTTTGAGCATACCGTCCTCTAGATCTGTCCAGCCCTAGCCTTGCAAGAATTCTTCCAAGATGTGTGCACAATAGATGTCATATAAAGTGATGAACATCTCAAGGAAAAATGGTTTCCTGAATATACTTTGGAAGTGCAGGAGGCACGGGAACATCAGACTTGAATGGGGCTCCAACAGAGTATAATATCTATATATTTTCTCTCTCCCTTAGGCCATACCTTTGAGGGGCTTTTATACTCCCTCAAATTAGTTTCTGCAGTTAAGAGCAGTTGGGCCACGGGCTCGGGTGGTTGTATTACTGGAATAACCATCAAACCCGCCTCAAATATAGGGATTTTATATATTTTTTAATAATTAAAAAGGTATACGCGGATATCTATGAATGGACTCACGTATGTACGTGGAAAAGTCTGGGTAGAATCGTGTATGGGTTTTAAGACACTGTTTTTGAGAAAAATATTCAAGTCTGGAGGAAAGGGTGCCCAAGGCCAAAGTGTAAATCATCAAGTATATGAAGGTGAGAAATAACACTATAACATATGCCCCCTAATATATGAGGTAATAAGGGGTACATGATGGTCGAAATGTATTATGTGCGTAGAAATAAACTTGCAAGGACTAGAGAGGACTTCACCAGATTTCAGCCTGCCAAAAAACCAGTGAGAGAAATCAAAGAGATAGCTCATGTCTGAGGCAGGCATACCCATGCTCAGAAAAATAAAAATCATGTCTGCATATGGAATATAGAATGGATCCAAAATGTATACAAGTATAGCTAACAAAATGTAAAGTACATAATGAATCATCTGATCACTGGTCACTGCCTGGAAGGACAAGTCAAAATCAGGTCCAAGTATCACATATAGAAGACTGATCAATGATGCTGCAATAGATATCTGATCATAAAAGTCACAACTGAATCTCCAAGTACCAAATCATAAGTGGTGGAACAAACGGTGCAACACGCAACTTGGGAGCCAACATATAAGATGTTGTTGTGGTAAAACTGCAACATATAAGGGTGTACGGCATCACTGGTAAAAAACTGAATAAGTTGTCTAACTTGACCATGTGAGAAATTGTTTGATTACTAGTCATTAATGTATACCGTTAACAAATGTGAGACAACCCACCGATAATGATAATGAGCATCAAGGTGCCCTAGTACAATCCAACAAATGTGAATAAATGAGTTGAAGTCGAACACTTGAAAGAATCCACCAATCAGGAGGCAATGATGTATCCTCACTGTCGATGGCAAAGAATCTGCCACTGATAACTGAAAACCCCAAGGTACTGACAAAATTAATCTAGATCTTATTCCCAGAGCAATGATTCAGAGTTGATGGGAAAAGATCTGCTGAAAGGAAGGCATTAAGGCATCCCACATCAGTCCAGCATGAGTGTAACCCGCAGGCTAAAATTTGGAAGGAATCGGACGAAGTAGAGTGAAGTAACCAACCCGAAGTACGTTTCTGACATGCACAAGATGAAGCTAGCACATGGCAGAAACCCTTTGAACCAACCAATAATGAAAGCTGACAAAGAGGCAAGATATCCACCGATAGGGTCAAATGGAAATCAAGGTACTGCACGAATCCCAGGTGTGATAATGTAAGCTGATGTCGAACACAAGGGAAACCACTCAGTCAAAGACCCATGATGATGATCAAATGTTGAGCACAAGGTCACCTATCAATGATGTAAATAGGGCCAAGGTGTGACTCTAGGTTTGCTCTCAGAGCAATATGTCGTAGTCGATAAGAGATAAACCCGCCAGCAAGAAGTCAATGGAGACCTTCTCAAACCAGCACGAGCATAGGACCAAATATCTGATGTGATAGAAAAAGACACTGACAAGACCAGGAAGGCTGACTGAAAAATGAGTCAAGAGACACCACAGATAGGCCGACTCAGGTTAAATTCCCTTGAACAAAAGCACGACTCATATCGACTATGGCAACAGATGATAACTTTGTATAAGTTTATCATGCAGGAGGCACGAAAAAACCCTCCATATGATTGGAAGAGTTAACCAACCGGGGAAGAACTGACACGTGTAACAAGGTTATGGCTTCTCCTAAGTCAAAACTAAAACCATCCCAAATGAAGGAAAGACATAGTTATTTATGCTTTGTTCAAGGGCGATAAAACTGACACTGTAGATGCCATCAAAATATGAAGTAATATCTCGTTCCCGCTCTTTTTCACATATTTAATTTTTTGTCTTTTTCACATTCAAGCCTGAAAAAGAATAAAATAATTCTATATTACAATGGATAGAACGAGTATCATAAAACAGATGCACTAGTTCTGCAGATAGGAACAATCCTGTGCGCAATGCAAGGAGTCGAAAATTGGTAAGTGATACTCAAAGGAGTGTTCCATCCATGGGTAGCAAGGTGTTAAGTCACAGTAGCTAAGTGATTGCATGGTTAACTTGTACAGAAATTCAAGGTCAAAATATGGCTTAAACATTGAGTCCAAATGAAGCTGGCTAAAGGCCAAGACCAACAAGTAGTCAATATGCAATGCAGTAATACAACTTGACAACCAACAAAAGGGAGCCTCTAGGGTAATGGCCAGAAAAATAGTAGCGAAGAAGAAGAATAATGCAGCTTCAACGTATATGTCATGGCGGAACTAAAGAGGACTCCCGAGCCTACATTTATTGCAGCATGGGTGACAAATGCTAGCGATGAATTAACTAGGAAGCCCATGTAAAGGAAGGCTCTACCACCAAGTCATGATTAAAAAATCAACAAGTGAAATGGGTTAAATACTCATGACGAGATGGGATTGACCCTATGGAAAGTGATCAGAATGGAGGCTAGTATGCATAATGCAACGGAAATTAGATTCCCTAACATATATGTCAGTTCATAATCATATACCTGCCATGACAGGTCAGCGGTCATGGATCTGAAGAAACCGGAAAAAATTTCAACTCCAGTAAAATGTCCCTGAAAGAATACCTTTCCCAAAACTTACAAGCAACACAGTTATACAGCTTGAGACAGAATTGAAAAGTAAGCATAAGGAATTTTGGCAAAAAAATTTCAAATTTTGGGTATAAATAGACCATTTACCTCATTTTTGGATCATTTTCACATTACAGAAGTGGAGGAGCAACTTTTGGAGCAAAAATTCCCTTCTCAGAACAGGAGCAATCGTCTGTCAAATCACACCGAATCAGTCAGGTAGGCTCCTAATTTATCTTTACAATCAATTTAATTCCATTTAAAGAGAAAAATTTAGAAATTTGACCGTATGAAACCTTTGTTTTGATAAAACCCTCTATGCATACGCGGGTTCCTTTGGACGAACCTGCATATGATACGCGACTATGTGTAAAGGAAGCCGCATATGCGTAGACCAAAAAATTAAAATATGAACCTAATGAATGAATTGATGAATTTTTGTAGGATTTCCATAAGTTTGAGGGAGTGTGAGCATAGTACCATTGATAATGAAGTAGTGGAGGATCAAAATTCGCTCAATATCCTTCGAAATTGCAGATTGCTCAAATTCTTCAAAATGCCAAATACGAAAAGTAATGTCTGGTTGCTCCAAATTTTGGTAGATCACTGGGAACTGGAGGAATACTACTTCATGATAGATCAAATGCCTATACACGTAGAGGTGGAAGACATATACTTCATTACTGGTCTCTCACGGAGAGGAGATCCAGTGGATTTGCACGGAAAGCCTTTGGGAGGGCTTACTATGGAAGACTCCATCCAAGTCTATTGAATAAAGGGGTCTCAAAAAGTAGGGACTCATATTGCAATCAAACATTTGAAATAATTATACATGAAAATTCTCCTTTTTACCATCGACAGGGTAGCAGGATTTGCCTCCCTACATCAAGCATCCGAGACTCGGATGAATATTGCGGTAGAATGCTTGAATCACGTCTTTGATTGGTGCACAGCCTTGCTGAGCAACATGAAGAGACAGTTGACTTCGATCCGGAAGGTTAAAAATAAAAATTTTGGATATGGAACCATCTTACTGACATTCTTCTTTGAGAGGATTCCAGGGCTTCGACCCAAAGTGATCTCTACCATCAGCAGCGCTAGAGATCCAAGAATAGCCCAGTGGGCTGACCTGATGAAGAGATTGGGGGGAAGTGAAGTCCCCCAGACCACATGGGATGACAAGTTCTTCCAATGGTGGGAGGAACAAGTTATCGCTGTGGAGGATTATCCCTATGCTAGGATGGATTTTCACGGTGATCTAGATCTAGTCCTTCCACCCGGTGCAGCATGGGGTGCAATCGGTGAGATTGTTATTTTTAATTTTTGATAATATGATTTTTTTGGATTTTTTCAAAATATGAAAATGAAAAAAAAAATTGATTGGAATCAAATGATTTACAATATTATGATGATCATGATGCAGATATGGGACTAGCCAGACCTGAAGGATACCCAAGGCATAAGTGCCGCAGAGGTGAAGCGGATGCTGAAGACCCGGGTAGGACCCTCCATGCCGTTTAGAGGAACTTGGAGAGTTTGACTCGCCAAGTGCCTATGTCTACAGTAGAGGACTTACTATAGGCTATCCAGAGACGGGTAGTGGGAGTACCACGAGACTGGGTGTGGTTATTCTTTCATGTAGCTACTGCTATCATGTTCTATAGGAACATGAATATTGGGCAAGGACCACAGGATTAGATGTATATATTTTACCGGATGACTGTAATATATTTTTTATACTGAACATGATAGGGCTTAAGCCCAAATTTTGTAGGATAGATGGGTCCATATTTTGTATATTTTTTAACACTCTGATGATATATATGTTGGGAAAAAATACTGAGAGGGGGGAGTAAATCAGTATTTAGATCTGGCTGGAAACTTGTTATCAGAGATCTTATTATGCATTTAATTCTTTACTTAGGTTATTGCATCATTCATTCATCAGAATTTTAGTAAGCAGTAGCAATGTGCAGTAATAACAGAATAAGTCATCATACATAAGCAACACACATGAACACCAGTATTTAAGGTGGAAACCAAATTTGGGAGAAAACCACCGCTGCTGTCATCTCTGTCTTCAATATTTATTATAAAGAAAACTTTTTACAATTTTTGTGCTGGTGCAGACTTATACCAGCACGCAGGCACCCACCTGCAGAAGGCTACAACCTTCTCTCGTTCTCCAGTCACTACTGGAAGGGAGCTCCAACCCCCTGATTTTAACACCAGCTTGTACTGGTAGAAAGCTTCCACTTTCATGCTAAAGACTTCAACCCTCAGATTCAAATTTCTTCAATTTATACATCGGACTTGTGCCAGGTCTCCATTAGTTCTTTTTGCAGATCTTTCTAGAGATCATATCCATAGGTGCATCATTGATTCAGATTTATCATAAACCGTGTTCAATTATGCAGATATCTCTTAAAGAGATTTCTCATTAACAACCCCTCGACATGCACACGTTGAACTATGATCCTCTTCTCCTTATATAGTTTTAGCCTTTATTAATACCATGATTCAAAACCACTCAACCGCTGATGGTATTCCTGGACGAGATCAAATAGATAATCCAGCGAGGTTTACCCAAGCCCCAAATAGCTTCTCATTGTTCTTATTTTCTTGGTCAGGCAATTAGATAATTAATCTAAGGCTTTTTAATATCTCAATATGAGATTGAGATATTAATCCAAATTTCTCCTAAGGTTCAAGCCCTTACTCATCCCTTGGCAGACATGTATATTAATCATATCACATATTTGGTGAATTTTTTGCTCAATACTTCTTTTAGTCTGCCCTCTGGTTACAATTTCTGAGCTCGACCATGGCAAATATCACCACCTTTGGAATAACACTCAAAGTGATGGCCCAATCGCTTTTCGTCATAAATTATATTTAATTTAAACAAACCTTGGTTAAACCCACAAACATTAAAACGTCCCAATCAATATAATTTAAACTGGGCCCACATATATGATCAATGAGCCAATCAATTACTCGCATCGTACCGTGGTTATCCTTCGCGCACCTTCCTCATACGGCCACCATCCGATGGCTCCCCTTCAGATCGACGACTCTTAACCATATCGCGCGGCATCCTTGGTCGAAATTTAACGTGCGATGGCGCGTAGTGATGGCAGTTTTGCAGATTCGTTCAGGGACGAGTGTCACTCGTTCTATGGAATCGCTCCCAACCTCTTGAATATCGCTTGCCCATCGAAAGCGGTGTGATGAAAACCGGAAACCACCTTTACTGTTCCTCCTTCGTGGTTCCGCCCTTCTATTCCAGGTTCCGTCGCACTTCCTTTGTTATGATTCACCACTTCCCTTCCAGGTTCCATTTGTAATTCCGAAGTGTTGTTCCAGCGAGAGTTCGACGGCCTATACTCACATAATTTAGTCATCGAGTTCCGTGTTGGTTGCAGGAATTCCGAATTCCTTCATCAATAACACATTCATATATTATACCTGCTTAATTCAATAAAGGCACAGACAATGCCGAGATCAATCCCCAACATTGATCCCAATTTACTTTCAGTCTTATATTCAACAAATATATATAACCCCACTGTCTACCAGTTTGGGATACACTGTCGACCGTATTAGCATCAGTTCTTCTAACTACATACAGAGCACCATTAATCCCCTCATAGGGTTTCTTACTTATCACGGATTTCAATTATCCTCCATCAGGATGCATACATATGTTCACACATGAATTAATTCCACAGGGACTCAAATATCCTTCCTACTAAATTTAATTTTCTCCTTGACTGATACTGCTCTCTGTAAATGCACTCTTTCTCTGTTCTTCTCTGCTGACCTCTATTCTCTGCTACATTTCTTTTCTCTGTTCCTAGTTACTGTTTCAGATGCCAATTCCTTTGCCATCAATGACAGCATTTCCAACAATATATATATACAGCGATTTATGTGATGTGATGACTCAAATGTATGAAAAATAGATGATTTATTTGATATATTGATTAAAATGTTGAATGATGAATATGCCAATCAATTGCTTGAGTAGCCAATAAGTATACCATCCAATTATTAGCTCGAGGAACATGAATGAATGTTATGAACTAAAATGATCTCTGTAATAAACGAACCCTCAAAAACAATCAGTGCAAAAATGGGTCTCGAACCCGATATGTGTTGTTCAACTGTGAAACCACTAGCTGAGAGTCCAAGAACTCTAATAACGAATCAACACCCGAAGATATTGCTTTCGAGAGTAGATAAACCACTGCAGTGTATTCTTCTATATTGTTCAAAGCAAGACCAATGCATACACCTCTTGAAACCAACAACTGACCGGATGGATAATGAAGTACCCAAGCCACGGAAGCCAAGTTCTGGGTATGTCTACTAGCACCATCAGTGAAACCAAAATGACTCATGACATCCAACACAACCTGCCAAAGAAGATCAAATGCATCATAATCATAGCAAAAACCAAAAACTCATATATGTACAAAAACAAAAAATATATACAAAAGCAAGATGCTAGGCCAAAGCCTAGGCATAGTAATTTTTCAAATAGATCCCATTTATGGGCTCCGCCAACTCATTCCCGTCAAAATCAACCAAGACATAAGCTCATTTTTTAGGAAATTTTTAACGATGAAGGGGCCATACCACATAGATTTAAACTTGTCTTCTCCTAGGGCATCCTTCTCTTGTGCATAAACCAAGACAAGGTCTCCTTCAGAGAAAACCCTACATTTGACCACTTTATGTGCCTCATTCATCGTGGCAGCATCCCGACGTTGCTCATCGAGATGTTCCAAATGAAGGAGGTGTTCTTCAAGACTATAGGTGTCAGGAAGAAGCTCTACAACTAACTTAAGAGAAGGAATTTCACATTTAATGGGAAATATAGGTTCCAGCTTGTAAGCTAGTTGAAACAGAGTAAAGCCAGTTGCAGTTTTAACTGACATCCAGTATGCCCAAAGCACAAGATACAACATAATGTGCCAATTGGATTGAGCTTTATCAATTGTCCATTGAAGAATGGTCTTCAAGGATTTGTTTACAACTTCCACTTGCCCATTGGCTTGAGGATAATACAGAGATGAGTGCTCCTGCCGAAAACCTAATTTCAGAGCCAATCCAACCATCATGTTGTTCTGAAAATGACTTCCATGATCAGTGACAATATCTTTGGGAATACCAAAGCGAGAAATGACTTGATTGAAGAGGAAAAGAGTTGTTGTCTCACCATCATTCCCAAAAGTAGGCATAGCCTCGACCCACTTTGTAAAGTAGTCTACGGCTACAATAATGTACTTGTTACCTTTAGTCGATGGCGGGTTACAAGTAGTATAATCAATACCCCACTTTGTAAAGGGGCCTACAGTGATGACAGGAAAGAGCGGAGCTGGATACGCTCGCATATTTCGAGTATAAACCTGACACGGATGACACTTTTTTCCCACTTCCATACAATATTTGAAAATCAAAGACCAAAAATATCCTGCACGCAGAATTTTTTGGGCTGTAGCAAGCTCAGATAAATGACCACCACAAGCTCCACTAAGGCAATCATTCAACACAACCTCAGCTTCTTCGAGAGTTAAGCACTGCCTAAGGATTGAATCAACCCAGCGACGATATAAAGTGTCACCAATAATTAAGTAACTTTTATCCAGGTGATGTAACTTATGGCGTTCATCTTTCGAAAAAGTTGAGGGAAACTTCGCAGTCTGGAGATATACTATGAGATCCCCATACCAAGGATCCTGTGAAGAAATGAGAAAAAGATGCTCATCTGGGAAGGATTCATCATAAACCATCTCTTCTCCATAGGGAAACTCAGAAATCAATTCTGAAAAAACCAATGATTTATTGGAATTGGCAGACATAAACTCAAGATCAAATTCCTGCAAAATTAAAATCCATCAATTGTATTTGCCCCCAATCACTCGCCTACTGAGAACAAATTGAAATGGATTGACTGCTGCAAAAAATATTTTTTTCAAAGAAGAATATAATGTCTGAGCCACTGCACAGCATGTACAGCTTCCAAAGCAAGCTTTTCTATCAGAGAGTACCAAAGTTCAGGTCCTACCGGGCCTCGACTAAGGTAGTAAATAACATGCTCTGAAAGAGCATCGTCTTCCTAAACCAGAACCATACCAATGGTAGATTTTGCTACCGCAAGATACAAAAGGAAATCTCTGCTATAATTAGGTGGACTCAGTAGAGGGGCAGAGGTCAATGCTTTTTTCAAAGCATAGAATAAGCATTGAGAAAAGTCATCCCAAAAAAATGGAACTCCTTTCTTTAATAATCGCATAAACCCTTTCGTAATCTCGGCATAATTTACGATAAATCTCTGCAGAAAATTAGCTTTTCCTTGTAGACTTTGAATTTGACGAATTGAAGATGGGGGAGGAAACTGAAGTATTGCCTCAACCTTGAAAGGATCTACCCGAATTCCTTCTGTAGACACAATAAATCCCAACAACCGACTGGATGTGACCGCGAAAACACACTTGTTCGAATTCAATCGGATTTTATAATACTGACATCATTCAAATACTTGATGGAGGTGAGAAGGATGATTAATTCTCTTATGAGAACGAGCAACTGAATCATCCAAATATGCCTTGATGATATGCTTGATGTCGTGGAAGGCATAGGACATAGCCCGCTGAAAAGTAGCTCAAACATTTTTAAGGCCAAAAGGCATCTTCTTGTAAGCAAAGGTACCCCAGGGACAAATAAACGTAGTATTATGCTGATCTTCATGATGGATAGTAATCTGATTATATACGGAGAAACTGTCCATGAAGGAGAAAATCTCATTTCCCGCACACTCATCGATAATCTGATCTATAAAAGGTGTGGGGTAGTTATCATTAGGACATGCTTTATTTAGGTCCCTGAAATCAATGCAAAATCGAATTGTTCCTTGTTTCTTGTCCACGGGAAATGGATTTGAAACCCATTCTATCAAAGGAATAGGAAAAATGAACTCTGCCTTAAGCAGCTTCTCCACCTCAACTTTGATATTTGTTGCCTTCCTGGGGTTTATCAGATGAAGCTTTTTCCTAACAGGCTTAGCGTTTTAGTACACCTTGATCTCATGCTAGATAATAGATGGATCAATACCCAACATTTCCTCATAAGACCAAGCGAACACATCCCTAAACTCTCAAAATAGATTGGTATAAATTTGAACCTCTTCAGGGGAACATTCAGCTCCGATGAAAATGTTCTCAATAATGTTGGGATTTCTGGAAATGTTCACCGGGATAGTAGGTGAAATCACAGCCATTTTCCCTTCAGCAAAAACCTGTGCTAGTGCTAAAGGATTCAGGACTGGGTGAACATAACCATAAGACTGAGGGCTAGGAAAACTTGATTCAACTTCTCTCAAATCTGGTAGAAAGTAAGACCGATGATGCAAAGCATCCCACAATCTCTCTACACCAGTCATTGCTTCCAGGATGGCCTCTTTAGATGGAAGAGTGGTATCAAGAAAATATTGGGCTGAAGATGAACTAAGAGTCCAAGCCAGAGCCACATCTCCATCCAATTCCTCCAGTGAAAGAGAAACTAGGATGGATTCTGCAGAGTCAACAATATATTTATAAGCAATCTCAGTTGTAGACATTGGAAATGTCATTCCACCCACTTGACCTTCTGCTAATGTGGAGGTAGGAGAAGGTAAGGTCCAAGGGTCCGAAAAATAATGAGTTTTGAAGAAATCTCTTCGAATGGGAGCCTTGGAGGATGAAATTGCATTAATATGAACCGAGGGAGGTGGAAGATCAAAAGTACCCATCAAAGAAGAATACATTTGAACCCAAAAATTCTCAACAGGTGCCTTGGTATTATCCACCAAAGGAACATTTGAGTCAGAAGATGCATTATGATCTATAAGAGAGCAATCCAATTGGTCAACTGTGATGATTCTCCCTTCATGAGGGAAACAAACAATACGAAATAAAGAGGATGCAATGGCATCCATGTCATAGATCCAGTTTCGCCCCAATAGAAGGTTAAAGTCTAAGCTTGCATCGACTATCTCAACTTCAATATCAACAATTTTTCCCCCAACACAGATGGGAAAAGCCAGAACAATACCATGCAGCCTGTGAGAATGAACGTCAAATGCAGTCATAAGAGTAGCTGAAGGAACAACTGCGGGAGATCCAATAGCCTTCTAGCATGCAAGAGACATTACACACGTGGAAGCACCTTCATCAACGACCGTTCGAAAGGTATTACTTTTTCGATAACTCGATCTAATATGGAAAGTCATATGATGAGGGAGTCTCTTTTTAAAATTAGTCATATCAAAGGTAATCATAAGAGAGTTTTTTGGATCTATAGCCCCAATAGCGGTGAGCAAAGCACTTCTCTGAGCAGGACAAGACTAGAGCACCTCTAGTGCAGACATAGCACAAGGACTCTGGGCTAGATCTTCTACAATGGAGTAGTTCTAAGTAGCCTTGGCATTTGTATTAATATTCGTGCATTTTGAATTGGTTCAACACTATTAGGAGTACCCTTATATTTCGAAGACTCAGCTTCACCATAATCACGAGATCTCGTAGTGATATATGTGTGAGCACTCATCATATATATGTTTGACGGAATTTCCCCTTCCTGGCTGCCCCCAGAGGGAGCCCCAGTATTTTTATTCGTGTCAGCAATCAATTTTTTCCCTTGGGGAAAATGGTTTGTTAGTACAGCCTGGGAACTAGAAGAACCCTGTTGAGCTAACAAGCGCTACGCATCCTGAATTTTAGGGCAAAGGTTTGTAAGATGGTCTCTAGTGCATAATTTGCATGGAAACTTTACTTTCCTCTTATTGTCCTTTTGACCCTCTCTAACATTGTTGTTGGTTTTGTTCACATTCCCCTTCCCATCCTTGCCTTTCTTTTTTTTATTCCGTCCTTTCTTCTTCCCATTGGATTTTTGACTTCCTTTGGGGTTAGAATTATGGACGGTATTAATTTCCAAGGACTGAGAAGGGGTAGACATTGAAGGCACAGCCTGACCAGAAGAAGCCGATTGAATAGAAAACTGATGTAATTGACTAAGCAAGTTAGTTGCACCGCTATCGATCGACCCAATAAGCCCATCACCATGAGGACCAGGTTTAGTTTTGGACAAGTCCAATTTGGAGCGAGGAGCATCTGGAAGTATTTTATTGAGGACCCTGGACTAAGAATAAATCAATTCCAATTGTTGAGCCCTAAAAATAGCCTGCTCTTCAGAAAAAACCCCTGACAGGGATACATCTTTAGAAATATCTGGCTGCAAAGACTTAAAAAACAATTCCAGAAGGAATTCATTCAGAATATGGGCTTTAATGAGCCTCTTCTTTCTGTGCCATTCTTGAATATGATCAGAAATGTGAGTTGCCTTATCCTGCTGAAAATTAGCCAAGAGGTCAGTCCCGGCGTCATAACGAACAGGAAACTGAAAGTGGTTTAAAAACATAGTAGCCAAATCTCCAAAAGTGGCAAAACTACCCCCAGTTAACTCAATATACCACTTGGTAGCATTTTCAATTAAGGTGCGTTGAAATTATCTCAACCTAATCGCATCATCAACCAAGGAGTTGGATGAGCACCATAAATGGAAAGTGGTGATATGATCCGTCGGATCCTCTCCATTCTTCCCTTCAAACTTTGGAATGTGTAAGGGGAGTTTGGTGGGGACCAGAGGCCATCCAGAACTATATCGAATCAGATCATTAGTCAATTTCGACAAATCTGGCAAGTTTAACGTTGCTAGAAATGGTAACTGAGGAGGAGCCTGGGAATTCCATCCTCCAAAGGAAGGATTCCCAACATTCTGAAAAGAATACCCTGGATTTTTTGAGGCACCAGGTTGCCAAAATTTGTTCGTAGAGAATTTTGGGCCATAGGAAAATCCTTGTGACCCAGCATTCGGAGAAGGACCCCACAAACATAGAGTTACTGCAAACAGGACCATTTCCCCCCACCGAAGTAGTGAATGGAGAGGAAACCCCTTGATAAGGGTTCCAAGCATTTGCAAATAAGGAAAAATCCTATGAAGTACTCGATGAAGGGAAAGGATTATTCCCTTGCTGACCAGCGAGAAACTGATTCCTTGCTCCCATCATCGTAAAAACAGGGTTCCAACCTGTAAAGGTATTAGAACTTTGACCTCCAGACCATGGATTGAAACCCTCAGTTTGAGAAGAAAAAGGTAAAGATCCTAAGGAAGGGGTCGAATGAGGTATATGCCCACTCCCAAAGGGGAACACTTGAAAAGAAGCTGATCCACTAGCCATAGAATATATGGGTGCAGATGCAGCTGAAGCAGCAGAAAAGGAGAAAGAAGGAATCCCACTAGTAGGCATCCCAAAGGAAAAGGGACCAGATTGTGAAGCATGTGCCTAGGTGTGACCAGAGCCAAACACAACAGTACTAGAAGTGATCATAGATACAGCAATGGTGCCCCCTCCTTCTACCAAAAGAGGGGTTTGAACACTTGCAGCACTCACAGTTGAAGCTGTGTTCGCAATCATGGCCATCAAAAGGTGCAAATATGAATGATAAGGACTTGCGGGTCTCTGAGACTCGGGTCCGATGTATTGAATGATGAAAGGATGATCAGCAGGAAGAGGATATGGAAGATACTCAGTAGGTTGAGGAACTTATTCTACTTCTACTTATTCTGCAGGAAATAAGACTCTCGAGATGAGTGATGCACTCCTCTCTGAACTAACACCAACACCAGAACCACCCACAGAAACAACAAGCCCTGATAGAGGATCTCTCTCTGCTGCGTCTAAAACCACCGGGTGAAACTCACCCTCCAAATTACTCCTACGCCTTCTTCAAGAAGGCTTAGCACTCACAGGAGACAGCCCACGAAGCCTCCTTGATCGACGAGGCGATCGATCAGCCACTTTAAGAGATTTATATTAGACTCAAAAAATATGTGAAGCTAAGCAATCTAGGAGCAAAGAGCACTCTCTAAAAAATTCCTAAGATCCAGCCAAACAAGCAACTCTCAAGTATTTCCACTCCATGTGATTAGGACCAGACACCAAAATATGAGAAAGTGAAATAAGAGGACCTCCCGAAAGTCGTCTAAGGTAATTACGACCCAGATCCACTAGTGAAGGTAACAGAAATAGTTATGCTGGCCTCCTAACAACATCCTTTGTCGGTGCAAGTACCCAAGCTTTGCAAGGGCACCCTCCAGAAGTACTGATGAAAGTGATGAAACATCTGCCTCAGGTACCACGGGTATTCCCCCCTTCAGTCACCTGTGTTCTCCCTAGGATAGGCAACTATGGGCACCAATCCATATCGGCAACTGGGCGGAACGGTCTTAGGTCAAGATTCAACAAATAGGAGAGGGGGTATCTCTCTTCTTTGCCTGCTCTATCCCTCGTGCTTGACTCTCTGGAGGAGAGCTTTCCCGGTCCACTTAGCGGTGTTGGATTTCGCTCATTAATCAACTTCTATGTTTAACAGTTTGAGAGGCCATGGAGAGTTAACTCTGCACTCATCTAATCCAAGGCCCTACAACCTAGCTATTTGGTGTAAGATTAATGACAATAATACAAAAACTACTAGTTGTTTTTAATTATATCGCTTATTTTATATGGGCTGTTGTTTAAGTCAGAGGTGCACGGAAGTGAAACTGATGGTGTTTGTAAGACATAGAAGAAACCAATTAAAACCAAAATACATGCAAATGCAATGATTTCCTTTCAATGAAGAGTGATTTCTACTCAGGTTCTACGAAACTAACAACAACAAAATTTTGTTTTCTTTTCAATCACTCACAACTCAGAAATTTATGAAAAAAGCTACAAAAATTCTTGAACGCACTTAAATGCAAACTACCAATGCAATGCAAATTCTAAGATGCTAGTTCTAAAGAAGAAAAAGGGAAGTCTCTAGGGAAACCAAAAGTTTAACCACTTTTTGACAGTCAACAAGGCTAGTTCCAAATCAGAAATCCTGTGTATAAAAACGTCAAAAATCACTTGATATAAAAGAGGAAAATCAAAGACAGACTTCCTTCCAAATCAAGCCACAAACCAAAGACTAGAAACTTGACCAAAAAGCTTCAAAAGATGAAAAATAAACTGTAAACAAAGCAAAAATCAAAAAGCAATGGAAAACGCAAAATGTTTTTTGAGCTTTTCAACTTATCAAAGAAAGAAAAGAGATTTCAATGAGAGAAGTGAAACTATCCAGAAACTGAATCAGAGCAGACACGAATTCCAATCTAAGGCTTCAAAGTACTCAAGCCAACCATGCAACTTTCCTAGCGGGGCTTATGCAAGCAAAAAGAATAAAGAAACTCAATCCATCGACTCAGTGAAATAGCATAATCTTGCAATGAACAGCAACTCCAAAAAATCAACAGAGATCTTTCAAGAATCGCAACAAGACAAGTCTACAAAATCAAGAAAACCAAGTACACCAAGGAGGTAAAAATCAAAAGCGAAGCAACGCATAAGGCCGGGAAGAGAAAATGAGTAAGAGCTCGTTGTTCTGAATGTTCAGGACAGCCAAGAATCTTCAGAGGAAGTTTTTGGTGCTCAAGTCGCAATTGTTAATTCACAAAACAAGGATTTCAAAAAATGGCTAGGTTTTCATTCAAGCGAGAGAGAAATAGATAAGAAGTCACTTAAAAGATAGTCCAGAGGTCTTCAAGATGCTGCAGGAACAGCTCAACATAGAGAGACAATACCACAGGGGCTAGAAACTAAAATTTTCAAATTTTCTCAGGCATACGCGCTTTTTCAAAAGGAAACAAGCGTGCATATGCAACTGTAACAAAGAAACTCGTGTATACGTGGGTCCCTTTGGAAAAAACGGCATGTATAGGCAACTTTGTAAATAAAAAACTGCATATGTAAACCAAAATAAGGAAAAAACAAAAATTTAAGCCTGATCAAGAGACCAGGTCTTCTGTCTGACTAAAAAATGACTTTCTAGACTGATAAAAGTGATAGAAACTATTGGGAACCCACAAGACAGATGGAACAACCCAAACGGGAAATCACAAGAATGTGATCCCCAGCGGAGTCGCCATTCTTTTACAGGAATTAATACCCTAAAGGTCTTGGGTTGACAACCTTCACAGATCAGGGGCATGCCATTCAAGAAGGACAAACTTTAACCAACTTCTACACTGAAAAATAGATAGCACTGGTTGCGAAACTTACCCGAAAGTCCCTCGGTTGATGTAGATCCCGTGGGGTGTAAACCCCCTGCAACACTTTGTGCTCTAAAACCTGTAAATCCACAAAGAAAGAACACAAAATCCTAGTTGTACAGCATAAATAGTTCCTATATGTTAGTGAAAGCCATGTATAATATCATGAAAACAATATGAAATGTTCAATTAACAATTATTACACATATATTAAGCATCATTAACACGTAAATCTCAGGAAAAAGATGGATCTTCTTATTATGAATGACACGTACAGTAATCAAAACGTGGAGAGATCACCTGAATCATGCCACGGCCTTCAAGCATACCATCCTCTGGATCCGTCCAGCCCTAGCCTCGCAAGAATTCTTCCAAGATGTGTGCATAATAGATGTCATATAGAGTGATGAACATCTCAAGGAAACAAGGGTTTCCTAAATATACCTGGAAAGTGCAAGAGGCACGGGAACATTAGACTTGAATGGGGCTCCAGAGTATAATATCTATATCTTTTTTCTCTCCCTTAGGCCATACCTTTGAGAGGCTTTTATACTCCCTCAAATTAGTTTCTGCAATTAAGAGCAGTTGGGCCACGGGCTGGGGTGGTTGAATTACTGGAATAACCATCAAACCCGCCTCAAATATAGGGATTTTGTATATTTTTTAATAATTAAAAATGTATACGCGGATATCTATGAATGGACTCGTGTATATACGTGGAAAATTCTGGGCAGAATCGCGTATGGGTTTTAAGACACCGTTTTTGAGAAAAATATTCAAGTCTGGAGGAAAGGGTGCCCAAGGCCAAAGTGTAAATCATCAAGTATATGAAGGTGAGAAATAACACTATAACACCTATCCCTCTTGACCTTAGATCTATTGGCCATATTGTGTGTTTTGAGAAGATTTCACCCACCCTTAGATGAGTTGTTGGGAAGCCCTCCTTTTTGGGTTAAATTTATGCATCTTTAGCTATTTATTTTATTGTCTCTTTCAATTGTATTTATAGTTATACAACATCTTTTTTCTTTTCTCTATACGCACGTCTAGGCTTAATTAAAATTAACACACTTATCACACACACGCACACCTAAAGCAAAGAGCGCCTGGTTTACACCACCAGGCCAAGAATAAAACATTATAATTAATTAATCCGCACCTTCGTGCCCTTGTTTACCTCTCTTCCTTATTGGGTTCCATGTATCCTTTCCATCATTGCGCCCGCAAGGTGTTTATCCCAGAGACTCCAAGTCCTTCATCCTCAGTTTTTGTTAGGAAGACTTACTCCACCGCATAGGGTCCAAGTTATTCCTCCGCTGAGTCCCCATTCCAACTCTGATTTTGGTTCATCGGGTTCTCCTTCTGTTTCTATCCCCGGTTCTCCTCCACCTTTCACCTTCATCATGTCTAGTGCAGGACCTACTGCTGGCGGTGGCCCCGGCTGTAATGTTGGAGCTGCTAATAGTGGAGCCACAATAGGAACGATTTCGGCTACTCCCTTGCTTCCTTATATGGCAGGCCTCAGCATTCCTGAGTTAAGCCAGTTGATTAATGACCCTATACACCATGATCCAGGTTGGTCTGCTATGCCAACCAAGCTTCTTTCAAACATCTCTAAGTTTGAAGGAAATGCTGGAGAGGATCCTACCAACCATGTTTGTTCTTTCCACATGTGGTGTTTGTCCAAATCTATCACTAATGACTCTATTCATCTTCAGTTATTTTGGCATACGCTTACTGGAGAACCTTCCAAGTGGTATGTTGACTAGGCCGCTGCCTCTCATGCTATTTTTGCGACTCTTGCAAAGGAATTTTTGTCCTACTTCCAACTTCCCCTTCACTATGACACCGGTACCAAAATTTTAACCTCTTTCTGTCAAACTTCTACCACCCACCTATCTGACCATGTTTAAGAATGGCGCAGAAGGAAGAGCTTATGTCGAGCTCCATTTTTCGAAGACCGTGTCTACATGGACTGGTTTCTCAGATCAATTTTTGCCTCTATTGGTAAAGATGTCGCGTCTCACTTTCCTCCGACTGAGGAATAAGCCCTCCAAGTTGTGCTTAAATATGACTTGATCTACACACAATCTGGTTATGTTTAGACCATCTTACCTGATCTCCCTAGACCTGGTGATGCTAATGCATCGGGGGCATCTCATGCCACCGAAGGTATCGTTGGATCCCTTTCACATCTGTACACTCATCCTCCAATGGGTTATGGTTTCCCTTAGGGATGGGCCAGCTCCTCAAGCACTTTTCCCCCTCTTGGTAGAATGTATCCAGGACACGGCATGCCTCACGCCTTTTCCCCCTCCTGGCAACATGTATCCAATACACGGCATGCCTCATGCCTTTTCCCAACCTTTTTACCCCAATTTTTCTCAAACCCCTTACTATCTGTATCCACAGCCAAGTGCTCCAACTCCACAACAGCAGCCACCCCCCCCCCCCTTAGGGTTAGGTGTATACACAACAGAGTGTGAATAATCCTCCCACTTCCAAAAATAAGAGGAAAGGCAACCAAAACCAATCCGCTCAAGGTCATCAAGGAAACAATCCCCAAGGGAATATATCTAACACTGCAACTCAGCAACAGGGCGATCAGCCCAAGCAGAATAGACCTCTTTGTACAAATAAACCTTGTTCTTGTTGCGGTGTCCATGGCCACTATACCCATGATTGTCCTCTTTTACCTCATATGCATCAATTGTGGGAAGCTCAAACAGCATCTCGAGGATAGCAAGCCTCTTCTTCAGAGGAGAAAGACCTCAAGCATAAAATAAAATTTGGAGATGATGGAAGGTATAGTGGGACCGGTATTGGTAATGTTACCTTTCATAGGGAGTCAGGTTCCCCCCTTAGACTCACAGATGTATTGTTTGTTCTAGGACTAAAGAATAATATTGTTTCTATAGCAGTATTCGAAGACCATGGCTATGATGTAATATTTATAAAAGGAAAGGTTTTCCTTAGACACATCGCCACGGGACAGGTGAAACAGATTGGTGTGCAAGTCAAGAACATGTATGCTCTTGAGGCCAAAGATGCATGAAAAGCATTGAGGATCAAGGCAAAGGTTAGAGACTTGGTGGTTGAGAAGAAGTATGAATTACCTCTCAACATGAAGCCTCATAATTAGCCTGTGACAAGTTTTGGAGCATCCATAATTGGAGAAGTGGAGAGGAGACTAAGTGGAGGCATCCACTCAAGAAAAGACCTCTAGTAGGGGGGGATTTTGAGCCAAGTGGGTAGAGGGAGCACATGTAGCCATACCTCCATGAGAGAGGTGGGGTGATGTAAAGCAATAGTCCCAAGAGTGCATAAATTTGCGCAAGGTCCATTGAGATGTTTTGTCTCATGGATCATTACCTTGCTACGAGGGACCACAATACATAGTAGTAGGATGGATCAGTGGCAGTTGATGCAGTCAGATGTCAGAGTGACAGATGCAGAGATTAGCAACAGTCATATATTAGAGAGCATAGAGCAGAGTTGGAAACAGTGCAGATGGCACAGTGTCGAGTCAGCAGCAACGCAGAGTTTTTAGTTGACAGTGCAGTAGCTAGTAGTAGTCAGAGACTCTAGTGACAAATTCCTTGTATTGATTTAGTTTGGATGCTTTTCAGTTTTAGAAGTTGCAAAAACTAGAGAGAAGTGTTGCATGCCGAACATTCAAAAGGTACTACATCGGGATAGATTTGAATTCCTTTCTTGTTGAGATGGAGTGTTGAAAATGACAACAAGAAATATTGAAAATGTCATCAAAAGGGATTCTAATTTAATTTTCCCTTAATTAAATTAGAAGAAATTGTAATTCCACATCACATAACAAATTGTACGAGTTAACTCAATAGGGAAGACTTAGTTAGCTTAGTCAATTCAATTTGGGGATTAAACTGGAGGCATGTAGAGTTCACTCTAAGTTTTAGGGGGTCCAGTTTCAGTTAATTTTGAGTTGTAATTGTTTAACTTAATTATTTAAGTTAAAATCAGTTTAACTAGTTCTAACTTATGAATGAGCTAGTGAGAGGTCCAGTGAATTAAATCTGATTTAATTCACATGAAATGATCAATCAAATAATTGATAATTCGCTAAAAATAGCTCATATATGTCAGTTATGAGGAATACACAATTGATATTGGAGCTAAAGGGAAGTGTACTATCATTTTTATAATAATACAAATTGTATAGGTGGTGCATGCAATCAGAATAAGGCCTAAAATAAACAATTCCATACTTAGAGAACTCACTAATTTTAACCATTCAAATTTCCTTTAAAAGGAGGAATGAAGGCATAAGTTTAATCATTGTTTTGGTGAGCACGAGTTGGTGAGAAGAAGAAATAGGAAGCACAAGTTTTTGTGTGGAGCTTATGAGAGAAAGGTGTGCCAAGAGAAGCTTGTGCATAGGTTGGTAGTCATACAGAAAGAGATAATGCAGAGAGCTCTCAATCCTAAGAGAAGCATTGTATTGTTCTCATATTATTTGATTTATGCAATATACAGATAGCGAGGTTTTTAGCTAAGGCTTTCCCAAGATAAATCTTTGTGTTATGCGATTGAAATTCTTTCTATTTATTATTCATGTGATTATGCAATCGTAATTGATTTCTTCAATTTGTTTAATAGATTCAAGTATTTTGTTTTAGCATATTACAAGATCGGTTGAATCTATGTGGAATTTGTACACGTAGTATGTCATACAAAGACAAATGTGTTAAGTAATGTATGTATAGATTAATGGATAGTAGAGGAAGATTTATTAGAGCATATTTAGGTATAAGAAGAATTCAAAGAAACATATTGGATATGAGGCTTCCCCCATATACTAACTTGACTACATGAGAAGGAAGGGAATCTGACAATTGGTAAAAGAAAAAAAATAAGCAAGTACATCAAGTGATACATCAGGGGTCCATTTAGAACCACATCCCGACTTTGCTTTTGAAAGGTGGAGTAGAGAGTACAATGTATTTTGGAACAAAGATATGGTAGACGAGCAAATGAGATCTAATGTAAGAGTAGGTGATGGTGAAAGACGTAGAAATGGAACAGAAGGTCAGAAAGAAACACATTCCACCATATAGGGGCTAAAGTCAGAATGAAATAAATTCCACCATATGTTCTACCAAAATTTTATGGTAGGGTTACTAAAGACACTGGTTTTTTTCTATTTGAATTTGATATTCTATATTTAAGTTATGTTTCTAATATTGATGCACAAAAATTATGATTATTTCCTACAATATTGAAAGGATCTCCATTACGTTGTTTCGTGGGATTAGGTGAGTGTACCATTGCATATTGGGTTAACATGAAGAAATATTTTCTTAAAAAATATCAACCCTATTATAGACCTGAATATTCTCAGGAGGATATATTTCGAATTATACACCAAAAATATGAGAATCTAGAGGACTACCTAGAAAAATTCTTGTATAATTTGAAAAAATCAAAACAACATGATTTGAGTCCTATTACAATTCACACAATATTCTTAAAGGGCATTTGTGATGAATATATAGATATACTCAATATAATGGGTGGTGGTGATATTTCTAATTTAACATTTGATATAAATAGCGATTTGTGTAGAAAGTAATTAAGAAGGAAAGCTAAAATTGGTGTAGGGATAATAAATCCTCTTACAAAAGTTATTAAATCAACTACTGGAGGTTTCAATAGAGCATAATTAGGAAATTTGTCATAAAAACCTCTTCCCACATCAACCCAAGTAATCGTCCAACCAGGGTAAACATGTGACGAGAGGCTACTAATATGAGATTCAACCTCCTATATGACCTTCACGAAGTGGAATCGATGGAAACCTGACAAACTAACCTTACACTACATCAACAACACCTCCATGAGGTAACCCAACCTCCCATACCCCTGAACCTTGAAGGGGGACTGATTTTTGACCAATTTAGGCCTTAGACATGGCATATAAGGGAAAGGGAGTGGCTAGAAACCTATAGCCGTGGGCATGCCTCGGCAAGGCCGCGACCAAGGCCCCAAAAGGTCACTGGGATTCGTGCCACATTTTTAGCCCCAAATCCTAGGTCACTGCCCAGAACTTCATGAAACTTAAGGAGAGGTTAAATAACATTAAAACAAATGTACACAAGCAATCACATCATCAAGAAATAATTTTAACTCTCCTAGCCATGACATGAATTTCATCAAACACGTCACAAACATTGTATCTACAAGTATAAACAACATATTTAAACATGGGGGTATCTTACAAATCTGAGAATATCTAAGAGGAATTTCTCCCCTACATCACAAGATACAATATAATCTATTTTACCATAGATACATAGTGCATTCATTTACAGGTAAAAACATAGATAGAGACATCCATCATCAATGATAAAATACATTCTTATAACCAACATGATAACAACATGAATACAATGGATATAGCAGCAATTAAAACCATACATAAACCAATACATTTTCATATTGAATACCCGAGGAATGTTATCTTCATTACTGAATTTAAAAACCATCGGAGATGGGACTTCCACATTCCACCTGAACATAGATTGGTTGAGCCAAGTCTCACTTCAGCCAATCACTCCCATGCCATATTCCAAGAATTAATGTGGGACTTTATCAAACACATCAATCAACACCAAACCAGGGATCTAGAGACCAAACCGTCTCAACCCCAAAACCAGTGATTCCACCTCACAATCGGCCATTACTATCCATCATGAATTGATCTCTATCCAAGTTTTTATAGGGATCCATAGTGTTTGTTCCAACCAATGCTTCCAGGACTAGTAACTCAACCCCAATTGTTACAGGGCTTCCAGAGCATTTGTCCAATTAGGGCTTCCAGAGTGTTTGTCCAACTAAGGCTTCCATTACTAGTAACTCAACCCACAGTTTTTTGCAGGGCTTCCAAAGCGTTTGTCCAACCAAGGCTTCCAAGAAATAATAAATCAACCCGCAACTAAAGGAATCATGAGAACCAACCAAAAATCAATCAATGGAAATATACCCACAATACCATGGTTTGTCCAGGAAATGGAAAGGTTAGGAAAATCCACATGCATACCCATGCATGCCAAAAAGAGTGAGGAAAACATACATGCAACTCAGTATCTGTAATCAAATCTCGTTGTATTTTTTGATCCGATGTCCGCCTGTGCTTTCCTGCTCTTTCTTTGCCTTCTTGATCCAAATCACCAAGTATCCACAGTCTCCAAGAGTCCTCCAACAAAACTATAAGCATCCAAGAGTATGATAGAGAGAGAGAGAGAGAATAATGAGAGAGCTCCAAAAATGCACTAACAAAAGGTACCAACTGATCCTCATAAGCCTTTTTATAGAAGAGGCCTCTATTTTCTTCATTTTACATTATTTTCCTTCATTTTCCTCCTCAAATGCAACCTATAACCTTTTACCTCCCTTTTCTCCTAATTTCCATTATTTTCATAAATAAATGTGCCAAAAATATTTTTTTCCTCTTTAATGCCTTAGCCATAGCCTTTTCCAATTTCCTTAGCCATAATAAACCATGTGAACACCCACTTAGGATGTTTTTCCCAACATTCAGCTTGGAATATGTGTCCGATCAACCATGGTTATTATTTGAACTTTATTACATGGAATTTTCAACAGGGTTGTTACGGAACCCTCCCCCTTGGGGGACACCATCCTTGATGTTCAATCACGCATATACCTCAGCAACACCACTGAAAAGAAACATACTACCCATGGAGCTTTATAACATAGCTCGATGTAGTATTTACAATGATCACCTTGCTAAAAATCAAAGCGACATGACATCATAACAATCATGAAAACTATAATGGCATGATACCATACCGCTTATTGGAGATTTATAACATAGTTCATGGTGGTATTTACATCCATACACATATGTACAAACATCCAACCATCACATCTAACATATACCAAAACATATGCTAAACAAAACTCAACATCACACCAAAACTTCTTTGCCTTAACCGACAAACAAGGAAGGATATATGACTTGAATTTGATCTGTCATCTCCCAGGTAGCTTCATCGGGCACAAAGTGCTTCCATTTCATTTTAAGCTACTTGATTTCTTGACTCTGGAGTGTTATATGTAATTCTAATCTACGGATAAACTAGATTCCCTGAGTGTGGTGTTCCTTCACTCATAACAACATGAGAAAGGCAACTACTATTTTCTCTAAGATGAATAGATATACAGAAAGGGAAAGAGCCTACTTGTGATATTTTTCGCTCTCCTTATCCTTTTGTCATTGTTTATGTCACTCTCAATCCAACTCAAACCGCTAGATCAATTCCTGCAATCAAAGATAGAGAACAACAAAAAACATACAATATACAAATATCTACTTATCTTAATCAAATAAAACCAATTATATCTGAGAATACATACATTATCAATAATACATTTCACAAGATATACACATATGTATTGATAAAATGAACAAATCCATTTATTAAAGAGTAGGAGGAGAATATTACAACCAATGGATCTATTTTTTGTCAACCTGCTACAACTTCATTCCAGCCTCATCACATCAAGCATCATCTCAGCAACATATCAATACTTCCAATCTCTTATCAAATGAAAATCCAACAGCATAAATTTTCACAAATTATTCCTCCCTAGCACTTATATTAGTGCTCAATTTATAGGGAAAATGATGGTATTTTCTCATTGAATTTCTTTCGAATAATAGGCAAGACATGTTTCCAAGTTCAGAGGTGGTGGATGGACACTTGGATTCGAAATATGACACCTATGGACTCTTCTAGAAGGCACTGGCCAAGTGGAGATTCTCGAAACAATGATGATTTTTCTCCCAGGTGACCAACACACCCTTGAGTGTTGAGAAGTGCACTGCAGTTCACCCTTGCATGGAGAAATTGGCACTGCAACGCAGTTAGTCCCTTGCAGAGCAGTGTTGGTGAGTCAGTGGGTCATAACATATATACTTCAAACCTTGGAAATCTCACAATAGAATCCATGAAAGGAATGTCTTCACTTAGGGCATATAGAAACTGAAATCTAGGGGATGACAGACCCTATTCATTGGTCCTGGGGGATGATGTCCAGTTTGACCAGGTCTTGGGGGATGATGCCCAAATTGACCTATAAAATTTGCCCCCTAAAGCATGAAGTCAAGATAATAATAATATTTGGATGAGATTATTTATCATGTGATGAGTAGGATATGAAGTAGACGGTGACCAACATCAATCTTGCAATACAATACATCGTGATATTTTCATCTTAAACATGATTTTCTAAGGGAGGCATACCCATGCTTAGCACATATACTATCATAACATGTACATAATTTAGAAAGTCGTTTACATTGGAATGTTTCCCGATATAAACATACCTATAGATATAGGCCCATGTTTGGATGACTATCTGTATGTAGAGTCATCATACAGATGATGTGTACAACAATCCTGAAATCGCAGCCCGGATGGATGAAACTAGATCCAGGATCTTCTTATCTCGTTCACTCGATCGTTCAGGTACAAGTCTAACCATGCGATTATAATATTTGAAGTCGAACATGGGAAAACATCGTACCATTACCAACCAATGATGTGAGTTGTTAACAGATGCGAGAAAACCACCATTGATGTTAATGGATTTCAAGGTACTATACTACAATTTGCAAGGCATGAATAGACGATTTGATGTCGAACGCCAAACAAAATCTCTTAGTCAAAGCTCCGGAAGCAAGAAACTTGCCAATGTTGAGAAAAACTTCAAGGTAGTGGAATATGTTTCTAAGTTAACTTCATGGATGATGAGTTGATGTCGACAGGAAGCAAATTTATTGCGAAACAAGAGTAATGATTTCGGAGACAAATTGTGACTTGATATAGCAATGTTCAGGGACGACTGTCATGAAAATGAAGGTTTATGAGTATTGCAGAAAGATGAGGATTTACTGGATGACTTCTCTTGAACATATCAGCGACACTTAAATGAGTTGGAATTATTGACCCAGAACTAAAGTGGTGGTATAATGAACCATAATTATGATGAACCGTCAAGAATATTACCCAACCCAAAAGTCACAGTGATGGAGTGAAAGTGTCATGTTCAAGAGAGACCTGCTACCATAAAGCGTTATGTTCTTTTTCCCAAATTTTCCCCAGTCACTGCTTACCAGTACCTCTTTATTATTTAACAAGCTTGAGGAGTGTAACATATGCTTGATCTATAATTCGACCCTTCAGGTGAATCCATCGCTATAAAACTAGGTCTTTCCATGATCGACAAGTTCGTCGCTATTTTATGTTTTAACGAGCCTAGCAAAAGTGACAGCCTGGTCCTTTTTCATGTTTAGAGAGTTTTATAAAGAGGACAAAAGAAAACTCCATAAGTCATTTTTCGTAAATTTGTTGCTCGGGTTCGAAAAAGCGTAAAATGATACCTAAGAAAACCTCTTAGTCATGTTCGAATAAGACTTTCCTTTTTCATAAATAATATATATCAGTCCGAAAAATGGTTAAACTTATACTGAGTAGATGTCGCTTACTTTTACGAGCTCGAAAAGACAAGTGCTCAATAATATTTTCACATTATCGAAGTCTAAAAAGAGCTAAAAGAATACTCCAGCAGGTTCCTTTTTCTTAGTTATCAAAGCTCAAAAAAGAGATAAAAGTGCCCTTTAAGTCCTTTTTCATCTTTATCAAAGCTTGAAAAAGAAGGATAAAACTATGCTTTGTGGTCAAATCATTTTTGAACAGTTGTGCATGACAAACTCATTGTATTGGCTATAAAACTTGTTCATAAAATCATCAAATAGATTAAAAGTACCTGTTTCACGGAAAAAAATGAATAAAAACCATAGTCACAGCATTAAATATGATTGAAATAATCAAAATGACCAAAAAAAGAAGTTTTTACCATTCCATAGGTACCATTTGAAAACTAGGAGCTCTAAACCAGTTTTAACCACGAACTTTAGTGGTTTATTGCGATAGATCCAATGGACGATTTCTCTTGACGTTCAATCCAGGTTGGAGCTATGAACCTTCTCTCTCTTTTAGTATCATTTTTCTTGCATTTCGTGTTATATTTTTAGGGTTTTGAGCCCCTTAGGGTAAATAAATTACGTTCTGAGGGAAAGACACCCTTGAATGTCGAAAGGTGCGTTGCAGTGGACTGGAATTGAAGGCCAAGTGCACTGGAACGCTCTGTCCCTTGACCTAGGGTGCGTTGGGCACAATTATCATGTTCGTTTTTTGTTGTGTGCCCAAAATTTCCCAATTTTTTTCATGAAATAAATCCTAATGAAGCTTATGACTGTGTTTCAGGTTTTCATCAGATCAAATGATGATTACGTGGTGAGAAAGAGAACATGAAGAATAGGATATGATTGCCCTAAAAAATCTGGGTACAGTAAGAGCCCTCAGAGATTGTGGGTTGCTAAAATACTTCAAATTATCAAGAACGAGGCAGCATATGGAACTATTGGAGTTCCTAGTTTGTTCATGGGATCCGGTATTGCAAGCATTTCACATTGGGGAAAATTTTCTCCAAATATTGGTCAAGGATATCTACTTTCTCACAGGATTATCAAGACAAGGGTCTCCCATTTAGGATCTACTCCTGGAGGGGAGACACTGAGAGATTACATACTACAACACTGCCATCCAGGAACTGAACCAAGTAAAGATCGGAAAATAAACATCCATGATGTGCATGACTTTCCTTTGAGAACCATTCTTTTTACTATCGCAAAGCTCATTGGTTTCACGACGCTACATGTTGAAAACAGATCACACATGCAGTATGCACATGAGTGTTTAGAACCAACAGTATTTAACTAGGCTGAAGCGGTACTTTCTCAAATGAAAGATCAGCTGACAAAAGAAAATGGTGGCACAAAGAATAATTTCAACTATGGCTCAATCCTTATTTCGTTCATTTTGGAGTGAGTTCCATTGATGTAGCCACATCATGTTACGTTGATTATATCTGGCCCTAGAGATCCACAGATGTAAAGATGGGTTGAATTAATGTCTATACATGCTGGTCAATCGACCATAAAATTCTCTACTGCATGATTTGCCTGGTTTAGGCGAAAAATGATTGCCATAGATGAGTATCAATATGCAGGCGTAGACTTCCATGGAGATTCAAACTTGATTCTACCAGATGGCGCTCAATGGGGTGCAATAGGTAAGAATCTTTTGACCTTGTTTTTTGATTTTTATAAGGTTTCTACATGTTTTTGTATTTTGATGTTTCCAAAGACTAAACTAAAGTTTTGATGTATATAGATTTGGGTTGTGTTTGACCAGTGGGTCAGCTAGAGCAGGGAGCAGATGAGCCAGTAGAGAGGACTAGAGGGAGAGAAGTGCTTCGTGATTTGGATATGGCTGAGACTCCTGTTGAGCTATAGCAGCACATAGAGGGATTGACTCTTGGGATTCCGGATTTTCGCATTGAAGAGTTACCTATGAGACTAAAATTCCATACTATTGGTGTACCTTACCGTTGGATGTGGTTACTGCGTAGGATAGTTATCTCAGTCGCTTGTTGCCATGAGCATCACTAGTTTACTTTGACATTTTGCATACATTTTGAGGTCAGATGACAAATTTTTCTTAGGCACAAATTTTGTAAAAACCTATAACTATATATCTATTTATTTTTAGTGTTTTCCTATTTTTATTGTGCAGTCTTATTCAATTATGTGATGTGAATTGAAAATATGTCTTTACATGTGTTGCAAATGTCTGTTTAAAACATAATTCACTAAGGAATCAGTTAATGTGTTCAAATTTCTAGAAATGTTTGATATTCAATGTAATCAAAATGTCTTTCCAAAATTCTAACTCTAAGGAACATATGATGCAGTGTTGGATTTTGGACAGTATAAATGCTAGTAAGTTGTAGTACAACAAGTTGTGAGTCTAACCTTATGATGATGAGGTTAATACCAAATTAAATGGAATCAAAGAGAATTTCGATCAACGCGTTATACTCAGCGATGTTGTTTGTCGACCGAATAATACAAATCCCTTGAAAACTCACTAACTCGTCGCTTGGAGAGAAAATATCCCATGTTGCAGAGGATAGATTTTGCATACTACGACTAGCACCATCGGCATACCCAACGAATGGTTCCAAAGATTCAGTCATCTGCGAAAAAATGTAAAGTGGATTACTAACTTCAAGAAAAATCTAGAAAAACAAACTAAGACAGTAAATGCAAATCAAAAGCATATAAACAATATAATAGAAAATTTTACTACCCTCATGTTTAAGCATAGTAATGTTTGACATACATCCCATTTCTAAGTTGCGCCAATTGAATTCCATCATAATCAACCAACTCGTAGGCACCCTTAGCCATAACTCTGTTGACAATGTAGGGGTTATGCGAAAGTGGCTCAAATTTCCATGTTCCTATTAAATCGGCTTATTGATCATAAAGTAATACCAAGCCTCCTTCTGAGAAAATGTGAGGCTGGACATGTTGGTCGTATTGCTCCTTGATTCGTCTCTTATGCACTTCTTTGGCCAATGCAGCTTCATGACACATTTCATCTAGATGGATGAGGTTAAAAAGACGTACTTCTTCATCAGGGGTGTCAGGTAGCCGGTCAATAATGAGTTTTAATGATGGTATTTCGCATTGGATTGGAAAGATATCTTCCAAACCATACACCAATTGAAATGGGGTAAATCCGGTTGCATTTCTCACCGAGGTTCGATATTCCCACAAAGCGGAGTACATGATTAAATTCCAATTTCATTTATGAACTCCTATCATTCGTTAAAGAATTCGCTTAAGAATCTTGTTAATGGATTTAACTTGTCCATTAGATTGTGGATAATAAGGAGTAGAACTATAATGTAACAGTCCTAATTTGGCAGTCAACTCATTCATCATGTGATTGTGAAAAATTTTACCATGATCTGTAACTATAGCTTGTGGTACACCAAACCATGAGATGACATGATTGAAAAAGAAAAATGCAGTCGTTTTCCCTGTGTTATAAAATGTAGGCATCGCTTTGGCCAACTTGGTAAATTAGTCGACTGCGACAATAATATAACCATGCCCCCCGTCCGAACGAAGGTTACAGGTCATGAAGTCAATTCCCCATTGTGAAAATGGTGCCACAATGCTAACAGGATGCATTGGGGCTGGCGGGTTGCAAATTTTACGATCAAAAATACAGAATGCATGAAAAATTCTGACCGCAAGGATGCAGTCGTGAAATATGGTTGGCGAAAAGTAACCGGCGCAGAGAATCTTCTACGCGGTAGCGTATCCAGATAATTTTCCACCACAAGAACTAGCATGAAAATAATTTAAAACCTTCTCGGCCTCCTCATGAGTGAGGAACCTCCTCAAAATCGTGTCAACACCACAACGATAAAGTGTATCGCCGATGATCAGATAATCTTTGGCTTGGTATCAAATACGTCGTTGTTGAGAGCGAGAAGTATCGGGCTAGAAAGTCTGGGCTTGGAGATAAATGATTAAATACCCATACCAAGGGTCAAATGACCGATCAGAAACAGGGACTCATCAGGAATTGATGGTTCTGATGTAGTAGCAGTACTATCAGAGGGAAGGTCGCAGAGAAGCTCATCCAAAACTAAATACTCATTTGACTTGGATTTTATGAATTCCAAATCAAACTCCTGTAAAATGACGATCCATTTTGAATATTTCCCCCCCAGAAATTGACGTGACAAAATTTATGTGATAGGGTTACAATCCAAAATGACAATGGTATTCTGGAGCAGGATATAATGGTGAAATCTTTGGACATCTTGAATGGTCGCCAAGGTGAGCTTTTCGACGTATGAATACTTCACTTCCGTATCATTGACATTACAACTCAAATAATATATTGGATGTTCAATTCCATCTTATTATTGGACCAATACCATAGCAATGGTCATATATGTTGCGACGATATATAGGAAATAATCGCTCTGATAATTAGGGGAATACATTAATGACGCTCGAACCAATGTATCCTTGACAACATCAAAAGAAGCTTGCGCATCATTATCCCAATGGAAGGGAATCCCTTTTTTCAAGAGATGAGTAAATCCTTTAGCTTTTTCAATGTAGTTGGGTATGAACCTCCTTAGGAAGTTAGCCTTTCCTTGAAGTTTCTATAACTGAAGTAAATTTGATGGTGCAGGCAAATCAAGAATAAACTGGACCTTTAGTGAATTAATTCGAATTCCATATTTTGAGACGACGAATCCAAGAAAGTGACAAAAACCAACACAAAACACACATTTGTGTGGATTGAGGCATATTTTGTAGTGTCAACAACGTAAAAAGATAGCTTTCAAATGCATCAGGTGATCAGTCCAATTTCATGAATGCATGGGTAAATCATCTAGATAAGGTTGAACAATGTGTTTGATGTCATTGAAATCATAATCCATTGCTCTCTAAAATGTTGCCCCAGCGTTATTTAAACCAAATGGGAGTTTACGATAAGCGAATGTGCCCCAGGGACTGATGAATGTTGTCTTATGTTAGTCCTCTGGGCAGATATTGATTTGATTATATTGGAGAATCCATCCATGAACGAAAATATTTCACAACCAGCACATTCGTCAATAATCTGGTCTATAAAGGGAGTTGGATAGTTTCCTTTTGGACAAGCAATATTGACATCCAGGTAATCTACGCACACTCTGATTGTCCCTTATTTCTTCATGAAAGGAAAAATATTGGAAACCCACTCAGTAAGCGAAATAGGTTAAATAAAACTAGCATGCAAAAGTTTTTCAACTTCTGTTTTAATGGTCGCTGCTTCTTCGGATGAACCAAACAAAGGTGTTGACCTATTGGTCTGACGTCAGGGTACATTTTAATGGTGTGTTCAACGATACTAGTATCTATGCCTAGAATTTCCTCATAAGACCAAGCAAATATATCTCGTAATTCACGAAAGAGAGAGGAATAAGTTTCGAGTTCGGATGGAGAACAAGACACGCCGACATGAATGTTTTCTACAACGCCAGGTTTGGTTGAAATATCGATACAAATGATTTCTTCAATATTTGATAAATTTTGCTTATATTTGATAGCATTAATGGGAAAAGAATTCGAAAAGAAAATTTTGATCAATGGGTGATATAATTCAATAATATTATCTTCTTCATAATCCTAAAGATGGGAATGATGATGATGATCTTCCCATGGTTCTCCTTCTGGAATCATGGATACCACAATGCTCTAATTAGTCAAGAAATTGGATGAAAAAGGATCAGATGGGGTACCAAAATCTAATGAACAATCGACCCACACGATCGGCGACGATGATTTAGGGTTCGCCACCTAGGCCATGTAGATTTATTTCTATGCCAGCTCAATTGGGTTGGGCGGCAGGAATTCATCCAGTGTAATAACTTCATAATCATTAGTAATCTTCCGTAAGTCAGATGAAGTGGAATGTATCATGCAACAGGCCTCTATTTGTGCAATTTATGTCGACGTTGCAGGTGGCGGTAATGAAAAGGTGCCCATTAGGGAAGAATCCTTTTAAGAGCCCTACACCAATGTTTTGAAGTGCTAACTAGGGTGTGTGAACTAATGGAACGCTTCCAGATACCTGGGAGCTGGAGGCAAATAAGGAGAGTTTATTGATGACTGTGATAACACCTTTATGAGGAAAGGCGATCGTTATAAAGTAAGCAGAAACTATCGCATTCATAGGGTAAACCCATGGCCTTCCAAGTAAAATGTCATAGTCAAGGGGTCCATCAACAACCTCAACTTCAATAGTTACAGCTTTTCCCCCTAGTTCAACATGCAGTTTATTGATGATATCGCAAGGCTTATATGTACAACCGTCAAAATATTTCAACATCGTAGGCGATTGAGATAGTCGAGGCGAGCCAAGTGACTTCCAATAGTTGAGAGACATAATACAAGTAGATGCACCCTCATCAATAATAGTGTGATGAATGAGGTGATTGAGGAAATTTACTTGGATCGAGAATGCTAATTCAGATAGCAATTGCGGCACATAGCTTGTATGGTTAAAGACTACAAGATTGGAATCTGTCGAACCGATTCCACCAATTGCCGAAAACAAAGCCTCCTTATGGGAGGGACAATTTTGAATTACCTCAAGTGTCGACATAGCTAAAGGGGATTGATCCAAATCTTCAACTATATTATAAATTTGAGTAGCTCAAGATCGAGGATTGAACGTCGATTTATGGGCGACTCCCTTAGGTGGCTTTATTGTTAATTCTGGAATAGCAGTTGGCGGAATAGATTCAGTGGACGGATTTTTGGTTGAGGTAGTAGGTTGACCAGTATCTTGACTACCATAATATTTATTTCACGTAGACACCAAAACATCAGTTTTTGGCTTTGTTACAGATAACATAAGCACTTGGGAACTAGAAGCTGGATCCGTAGTAACCATATTTGTGTCTAGATTCGGAAAAGGGTTTGTAAACACAACAGATGAAGTCGAGGTCTTAAGAAATTTTGAGACTTTAGCGCGGTGAGGACAGTCTTGAACAAAGTGCTCCTCATTACATATTATGCAAGAGTAACGAGGTTTCTGATTATTCCTAGTTTTTTAATCAGATGATCGTTCCTGCCGGGTTGAATTTTGCTTTTTATTCGCTTTCCCCTTTTTCTTACTTCCAGGTTGCTTGTCACTTTTTCCTTTGTCAGATGACATGGCATAGATTTCAGAAGAAGGTGCAGGATCAAATGTAGTAGAGTGGAGATTTTTTTCAGTTTTGATCATACTGTCACTGGCATGAGAGTCCTTAGATGAAGGAGGAATAGTAAAATTAGATCGCAACGCGTTTGGAATTTTCTCATAGAGCGTGCCAGACTGAGTATAAATAAAATCTAAGTACAGGGCATGAGAAATGACCTGCTCTTCAGTGACAAAGCCACCATTAGCCACATCCTCGGTGATAGATGGCAGTAAAGAATTAATAAACCACTCAGTAAGGATATGATTAGGAACAAATGTTTTGACCATTCTACGATGATGATGCCACTCATGAATATGATCAGAAATGTGAGTAGCATTAGTTTGTTTGAAATTGGTCAGCAGTTCCGTTCTAGTTTCATATTGTATGGTAACTTGAAGTGGATCAAAAAGATAGTAGCTAAGGCAGTGAAATTATCAAATGAAGCTCGTGGTAATTCGATATACCACTTTACAACCAGATCAGTCAGCATATGCTAGAAAAGACGCAGTTGAACAGAGTCATCATTTAGGGAGTTTGATGAGCACCATAAATGATAAGTCATAACATGCGTTGACGAGTATTCTCCAGGGTTTCCATTGAATTTAGGAATATCAGAGGGTAATTTATGTTGTAACACTGGCCACCAAGGAGAATAGTTGATGGGATCATTGGTTAGCCAGTTTAAATCAGGTAATTCTAAAGTTGCAACAAAGGGAAACTGTCGATTTAAGTCAGGTTGAGCATAACCAGGGTATGATGGAATTGCTTGGGAAACAGACCTTTGAGCACCAGCATAAGGCATTTGCTGCTAGTAACCCATATAGGGGTTTTTTTATGACCAAACACTTGAGGGATCTGTTGACCAAAACCTGGGTAAGTTGTTTTTTGTTGGTATGATTGTTGTGTCATTTGCAGTTGTGGCTACCAAGGTGACTGCCCACCAAGATTATAACCCAAACTAGAATATCTTGGACCTGGTTGTGAATAATTAAGACCCGGTTGGGCCTGTGGCATCCCATAATAGGGTAATCTATCTTGTGAATAAAATATTCTGGATACAGGTGGTTGTTGTAAACCAACTGAAGGAGTTGGGGTCTGAGGGCCCAAAACTTGAGGGTAATGGGTTGAACGACCCGCCTGAGATGGTTGAGATACAGAAATGTGAGCCTATAAAAAGGGTAAATAAGTATTAACAAGAGGAGTAGATGTAGGTACAACAGGTTGAAGTGGTTGATATGAGTTTACAACCATTTGTGGTTGAACGGGTAGGATGGGATGCCACTGATAAACAATCATTCCAACATTTGGGTGACCATAAAGCGACGGAGTACTGTCAAAATGGGTGACCATAGGTTGCCCCCCAGCATGAGGAATAAAATAATATGAAATATATTGTTATCCAAATGGAGGGAGTCCATTTGAGATTGTACTATATGGAATATACCCAGATGGACCAGCTTAATGTTGCACTGAAGATGTGTATAAAGTATCAGTCGTTCAGTACTCATTAAAGATGTACGAGATACAATACCATAAGATGAAATGGGTGAAGTCCATGGATTTGAGGATGCACCAGAGTAGGTTCCAGATAATGATTGGTAACCCAGTGGGTCGTAAGGACCACCATATAGATGTGACTTTGGTGATGTGGTAACAGTAGATGATGTTGTCGCAACTGTAACAGATGGTACAATTGGAGATGTTGATTCAGCCATGGTTAAGTGAACCAGTGTATACCCTATAGGATCTAAGGGAACAAGATGTGAAACAAGATAATAGTAATTCAATCGAGGAATAGTTTCGTAAAGATAAAGCCCCAACCCAAAATGAGTTGGAATTGAAGGGTGTGTTCTTGTTGAGGTTCTTCCTCAATCGAGATCAAACCAGGTGGAAGGATTTCGTCATCAGGCCGAAGATATATTTTAGGTGGTTGACTGCGCAAATGGGGAGACTCAATGGCTACAATCGACTATGGCGTGACTGATACGGGAACAACTTCCGTTCGGTCAACTTTGGGATCTATATGTTCTAAGAACGATGGGATCTAGATCAACTTCTAGTTGAAAAACATCGGGTTCGGGAGGTATGGTCTCACTGATTGGATGGATCATGTCCACGGGTAGCTGTGAGGACTTCGTTTCAACGACAGTGGATGAACGAAGATGTGTAGAAACTACTCAAGATGACTCTGGTATATGTGATGAAGATGATGCACCAGAGGTACTTATGGTACTGGTTTCAGTAGAACGATGTCGCCTTTGCTGACCAGAAATGGATTTCGGTGGTAAAGGTGGTTTAAGTGCTATTCTACGCGAACGACGGGAAAATAAATGTTCTTCTTCCATGATGACTGATTTATTTTATTACAAAAACAAATAAACAAATAAAAGGGTCATACTAGGTAAAAATTTTACCAAGTAATTGTGAACTGCATAATACATTAGGGGAATTTCGAGGTCTAAAATGGACCTCCTAAGAAAAATGTACAACCAAAATATAATTTATAAGAACCAATAATATTCAAGATGATGATGTCAACCATGGGGGATGATTTACCATTTTCTAATTAAAAGGGTAAAAATATTAAAAAATAATAAAATAATAAAACTACTTTTTCAACTCGTATTTTCAACTTATATTCCAAAGTTTTTACTCAAATTTCGAGCCATATTACTCATTGGATGCAAAATTTAATTCCTCATCCATGGATTACCCATGTTTCATTTCATGTATTTCTCATTTTTCGTGTAGCAGGACCCATCGAAAGTATGCAACATGGGTACTCCTTCGATTAGGAATTAAATTTTGCAGCCAACGAGTACTCCCGCTCGAAATTTGAGTAAAATATTTGGGAGATAAGTTGAAAATACAAGTTGAAAAAATAGTTTTTTTCTTTTTTCCCTCTAAAATCTGATGATCTAATCAAATCTTATTTTATTATTTCCACTATTATTTTATAATTTCCTTAGGAGGCCCATTTTAGACATCAAAATTCCCCTAATGCCTCTTGGCGAACCAAGAAGTACGGGCAGGCAATCTCCCCGAATGCGGTGTTCGGTGTATCACAAGTTACAAGGCAGCCGACTCGGTTACCTATGGATGTTAAGCAACCTAAAGTTGTCCTCCCAAATATACCTGAAGGTATGTGGACGCCCAATTCCATAATAGCATTGTCTAATGCAAAACCGCATAGTGAGAGCACCACCTTATACTTTTCATACTAAAACATCGCTCGATATACCCGAAGGTATGTGGATGAGCTCCGATATACTTACGTACGTGGAGTGAGGTATCACACTCGAAATGTATCGCAGAAAAGTTAGTGACAGCTGTTGTGTTTAATGACGCCGGAACATGTCTCTTGCCTAGACCTTCTAAATGTTATCATTAATGTTACAATGTTTTCTTAAGTTAATTGAGGTGAATTTTAAGTTGATCTTGTTTAAAATTTTATCTTTGAGGTTCACCATGTGATGTAATGTGAAATTTCTAAAAATAAAAACTAAATGATAAGAAAAATTTTCAATTTAGATTTTTTCAATGAAAATCCTAGCTACTAAGTGGAAAGAGTAATCAGATTTTGAGCATGCAAGAAAGAGCACAAGCTAAATGCATATTTACCTACTTGTTCCTATGCAACACAAACAAACTCTAGATGCACATGCATGTTTTTCTTTACAATTCCCTTTAATGTGAATGAATGAAAGGAAACTAAATGCACAAATCAATCAAACAAATGTTTTCTTTTGAGAAACGAGGAATTAAACAACAATTTCTCTTGGGAAAATGAAGAATGGAACTACAATTTTCCTACACGAAACGAGGAATGAAACAACAATTTCCTTTTCGAAAACAGAATTCATTTAATGCAAAAATTTACTAATTTTAATTTGATTTTCCAATGATAAAGAAAATAGCTAATGAAACATTGAACAAATTACTTTTAAAAGGAGGAAGAACAGGAAATTTTACTTGTCTCTAAGAGCAATCAGACATCTGAGAATACAGCAAACAAATGGTTGAAACTAAAAGCAATGGAAATTTTTGATGGAATTTGGTTGGCTGAGGGGGAAACACAGCCTCTAAGGGGAGACATTTCGTTGCAGAGCACCCCTGAATGGAACACAGGCACTGCAGTGCACTGTACCTTGACCAATAGTGCATTGGGCGCATCTTGGTTTGAAAAACAAGTAGCTAAACACACTTCTAATGAAATTTTTTCATTCAAATGACTGATAAAAGAAATTAGATGCTACTGATGAAGGTAAATAGAGGCAGAAACACCATTAATGATGAGATACTCCCTAGTGGAATCGCCAATTTGTTATACAGAATTCTAATTTACGGATAAACTAGATTTCGTAAGTGTGGTGTTCCTTCACTCATAACAACAGGAGAAAGACAACTATTAGTTTCTCTAAGATTAATAGATATACAGAAAGGGAAAGAGCCTACTTGTGATATTTTTCACTCTCCTTGTCCTTCTTTCATTACTGTCGTCACTCTCAATCCAACTCAAGCCGCTAGATCAATTCTTGCAATCAAAGACAAAGAACAGAAAACAACATACAATATACAAATATCTACATATCTTAATTAAAAAAATCGATTAGATCTGAGAATACATACATTATCAAGAATACATTTCATAAGATATACACATATGTATTGAGAAAATGAATAGATATATTTATTAAAGAGTAGGAGGAGAAAATAACCAATGTATCGATTTGTCGTCGACCTGCTCCAACTTCGTTCCAGCCTCATCACATCAAGCATCATCTCAGAAGCATATCAGTACTTCCAATCCTTATCAAATGAGAATCCAACAACATAAATTTTCACAAATTATTCCTCCCTAGCACATAGATGAGTTCTCAATTTATAAGGAAACTGATGGTAGTTTCTCATTGAATGGCTTTCTAATAATAGGCAAGACATGTTTCCGAGTTCAGAGGTGGTGGATGGATACTTGGATTTGAAGTATGACACCTATGGACTCTTCTAGAAGGCACTGGCCAAGTGGAGATTCCTGGAACAATGATGGTTTCACTTCCAGGTTACAAACGCACCCTTGAGTGTCAGGACGTACACTGCAGTGCACCCTTGCATGGAGGAATTGGCACTGAAACACAGTTAGTCCCTTACAGAGGAGCGTTGGTGAGTCAGTGGATCATATAATATATACTTCAAACCTTGGAAATATCACAATAGAAGCGATGAAAGGAAATTCTTCACTTAGGGCATATAGAAACTAAAATTAAGGGGATGATAGACCCTATTCATTGGTCCTGGGGGATGATGTCCAGTTTGACTGGGTCTTGGGGGATGATGCCCAAATTGACCTATAACACGGAGCATAAGCATATTTTTCTGCAAAATGCATTGTAATTATGGCTGGAACACTCCTTATATCTCCACCTATAATATAGACCATTCAATAACATGATCAACATATTTAACATATTTTTTAAGAAACAATATATGAAAAACATCATGGAATTTCATTTTGGAAGGCAATGCAAGTCGATAGGCCACCGGTCCGATCCTCTCAATGATCCTTAAGGGTCCACAAAACCATGGTGCTTTCTTGGCACATAATCCAATCCGCAAGGAGCTCTTCTTAGGCTTGATACGCAAGTACACCTTATCCCCAACCTGAAACTCCTCGAACAACCTATTCCTGCATAAATCTTCTGCCTATCCTGCGTTTTTTTTTTTTTCAATTCTACTTGATCACCTGCATTTCATGTTCCATTTCTTCCTAAATATATGTTCCAATCAGTACCTTGTTAACCGGATCACTCCAACTGATAGGAGTGTTGCAACTTCACCCATACAATGCCTCAATTGGAATCATCCTCAATGACTCCTAATACTCATTGTTTTAGGCGAACTATACCAGTGGAAGATACTCTTCCCACTTGTGCTTTGATGCATCACATACATATTCAACATATCCTCTAATATCCTATTGAGCCTATCAATTTGTTTGTTTGTCTACATATGATAAGTTTTTTTGAAGGCCAACTCGATGCCCAAAACTACAAACAACTCCTTCCAAAACTTGGAAGTGAAATTTGCATACCCTTCGGATACAATCTTCTTCGTAACACCATGCAATATGACTATGTATCTAATAAACACTTGTGCTACATCACTTGCTGAGTATGTAGTCTTCATTGGAATGAAATGTGCAACGTTTTTCAACATGTCTAAAACAACCATGATGGAATCATGTTGTCTAGATGTCTTGGTAAAACCTGTGATGAAGTCCGTGGAAATGACCTCCTATTTCCACACTGGAATCACAATCGGTTATAGCAATCCACCTAGATTTTTACACTCTGCCTTGACCATCTCAAAATCCAAACATCTAGCTACAAAATTTTCCAAATCCCTCTTAATATTCGACCAATAGTAGAATCTCTTCATTGCAGTCAAAGTCATCTGGTAGCCTGGGTGACCTGAATATGGTTTCGCATGAAACTCCCTCAAGATCACCTTCTTAAGCTCACTGTTGTTCGATATATATATCCTATCTTTAAATCTAACCAATCCATCTGTTGTGAGATAGTAGTCCAAATCTTTTACACTGGTACCTGTACTTGTACCACTACCTGTACCTGTACCAAGGCCTGTACCTGTAACAACGCCTGTACCTGTACTAGTGCCAACACATGTACCTGTACTCTGTTGCAACCTATGCACAATCTCCATATACCCGTGATCTAGTTGACCTACTTGCAAGATCCTATCCCGTAGGTCTGTACCATATGATCTCATAGTTGCTATGTGATTTACATGTACCTTCCTACTAAGAGCATCTGCGACCATGTTTTCCTTTCCCTTGATGTACCTAATCTCAAATTCAAACTCGTTGATCATTGCCAACCATCTAGCTTGCCTAGAATTCAGATTCGACTAGTCAAACAAGTACCTCAACCCAATGTGATCACTCAAAAGTACAAATTGCCTGCCAAGAAGATAATTCCTCGACATCTTCAGTGCATGTATAATCGATGCTAGCTCAGTATCATGTGTCAAGTAGTTTTTCTCATTCTCATTTAGTTTTAGCAACTAATAGCATACCACTTGTCCATCCTGCATAAGGACTCCACCAAGTCCTCTCTTGCAAGCATTTGTACACACTACAAACTCCTTATCTCAATCTGCAATATTTAACATGGAGCATGTGTCAAAAACTGCTTAAGTTTCTCAAAACTGGCTTCGCACTCTTATGTCCAATCAAACTTCTTACCTTTCCTTTGCAATGATGCAATCAGATAAGTAATTTTTCAAAAGTTCTTAATGAACCTCCTATAATAACCTGCAAATCCCATGAATTATCTCACCTCGTCTACACTCTTAGGAGTTGCCCACTCCATGATGGCCCTTATCTTTTCTGGATCTACTACAATGCCCTCCTTGGAGACAACATTTCCAAAGTATTATACCTTAGTCTGGAAGAAGTTGCATTTTTTGAGCTTAACATACAACTTATGTTATCTCAACAACCTCAACACTACTACCAAATTCTCGGCATGCTCTTCCTTATTTTTAGAATACACCAACATGTCATCAATAAACACAATCACAAACTTATCCAAATAAGGACACAACACATTGTTCATCAAACACATAAATGTAGTTGGGGAATTAGTCAAACTGAATGGAACTACAACAAACTCACAATTCTTGTACCTGGTCCTGAATGTGGTCTTGTAGATGCCCTGCTCTTTGATGCATACCTAATGATAGCCCAATCTCAAGCTGATCTTAGAGAACACCGCAGCTCCCTTCAGTTGATCGAACAAATCATCAATCCTTGGTAGTGGGTACCTTTTCTTGATGGTCACTTTATTTAGTTGTATGTAGTCAATTCATAGTCTAATCGTGCCATCTTTCTTCTTCACTAACAACATCGGTGCACCCCATGGCGATATAATTGGCCTAATGTACCCTTTGTCCGAAATTTCCTTCAACTGCAATTTCAACTCTACCAACTCTAGTGTACTCATCCTGTAAGGTGCCTTTGATGTTGGAGATTCCCCTAGCATCAAATCAATGGAAAAGTATACTTCCTCGTGTGGTGGAAAATCGGAAATATTTGATGGAAACAAGTCATGAAACTATTGCAAACTGGATACCTGCTCAAAAAATCTACATCCTCAACCTCCTTACCTTTGTCACTATAGATATGAATTGCAAATATTACACACCCTTTCCTACGACTGCACTTGGCCTGCATGGTTGTCACCATCCTAATTTATGTTCCTTTCTTCTTTCCTTTCAACTCTCGTGGTTCCCCATTGTCATCCAAGCAATCAATAGCTTTTTCATAGCAATCTACCTTGGTCCTGTGAATATATAACCAATCCATACCCAAAAACATACCATATGATCCCAAAGGAAATATGTTCAAGTGTGCTGATGTAGGCATTCCATTTAACTCAAATGCGCAAGTTCTTACCCAATGGTGAACTCTTTTGTTCATACATGTGGCCAACTGCACTAACAAAGATTATGCATGCATTTCCTTACTCAAACCACACTTATCCACCATTTCAGGATTAATATAACTATAGTTAGATCCAGGTTCAATAAAAATAGAAACAACTTGATCACAAAGCTTACTGTCCATCTGAATGATAGAAGCTTGATGATATTTCTGCATGCTGTCCACAACTGCATAAATATGAGGAATGATATGCCCAACATATCCCACTATGTGCCTCATGCGCACTGTATATTTGTGGCCTGCCACCATGAGGTTGTGGAAAATCTATCCAATGATGCTATTTTCCACAAGTCCAACATTTTATAGGCTTCCAGCCTTCATCCTTATTATGCTCCTCAGATTGAAATCCTTGTCCTCTACCAGATGTATTGAACTTCTTGGGTGGGGAAACATTCTCCTTGTTAACTTTATCTTGAGGCCTTGTTCATTTATTTTCCTATTTTCCTTTTTTCTTATCATTAAATCTCCAATTTGGCTTGGTTTTTTATCTGCACTTTGATTGCTCATAACAATTATTTAGTTTCTAGATGGCCTCCTCCAAAAATCTAGGCTCATCGAACTCAATCCTAACTTTGAATGCAATCGGCAGCCCACTAATAAATCTATGAGTCTTGGACTTCTCCTCCTTGAGGTAAGGAACGTATCTCAGTAACTCCTATAACCTGCTAGTATACTCCTCATCTGTCATGGAACCCACCTTCAACTCATAAAACTTCTTTGCCTTGTCATCATAGTATCTCTTTGATAGATACTTCTTCTGGAATAGCATTTCGAACTTACTCCAAGTCAACTCCTCCTCAAACATATCTCTGACATTATTTGCATCTTCCCACAAAATTTCTTCTATGCCTCTAAGGTTTAATTTAGCTAACCTAGCTTTCATATTTTCTGACTAATCATGCAATCGAAAAAACTTTCTCATTCCAAGCAACCATGCCTCTGCATCTTGTGGTTTGTTTATCTCTCTGTCAAATTTAGGTGGTTTTTCCTTTTTAAACTCTTCCAGAAAATAGCCTCTTTCATTCCTCCTGTAAGGATGATAGTGATGACAATCATGATGCCTGTCAGAACCAGAACTAGAACGATACATGTGTTTGTCACCTCTCCTATCCAGAGTGTCCAACAATCTTCCATCTTTAAATTGACATCCTTATATGACCTGTCACCACTCGGTGACCTACTTCCATATGCTCCATTGGTCCCATCCTCCTGTCCATAACTGATCCTAAGTGGCCCTTTTTTCTGCAATTCTGACAAATTTTGAAGAATGGTTGCATTAACCGCTACTTGTTTTTCATGTGCCTGTATACATTTATCATTGCCTGCCTTGCAACTCCTTGTTTATTCCTTTGAAATTCTTAGTGTATCTTCCAAATTAGGTGAATTTCCAACACCATATTGCTCATATGACTCATAGGGAGAATATTTGTAGTCTACAATTCTGCTATTCATATTTGATTCCTTCCTGCAATGTAAAATATGCCAGCTAAACTAATTCATAAATAAACCAACGTGTCTTAGTTTATTTTGGGGAGGATACATCCTGCAAGATCAACCAATAAATGAAATACATGTATATACATAATTATAACAGCATATAAACTTTTAGCATATGGTATACTAGCGCATAAACATCAGTCTAGTTAGAGTCCAATCATGGATGCATAACCATACCAATGAAACTTGACCATACCCATCGCAAGCACGGACTATACACAATCATAAGTGACATGTAACCAAGAGTGAATGACTAATGCATGTTTAGTATATAACATCACACAAGCAACCATGCATAGACACTACACAAGCATGACCAATATGTGACCTAGCATACACAAGAAATGCATATACAACATGTAACAATATGTAAGATAATGTGCATGCACAATACACAAACATGAACAACACACAATCAGTCATGCACACACGACCACATGTTGACAGCAACACCATGAATCCTCCCATGGCGACACCACCGCCACCATGGCCAACACAACACGGATGCGCAACCACATACACCATAGGTATGAAAACACATAACCAATCAACATAACACATGATCAACACACCACCCATCCAATCCAAGGGTTAAACCATGCTCTGATACCACTTTGTAACACCCTATTCCCACATCTACCCAAGTAACTGGCCAACTGCGGTAAACATGCAATGAGAGGCTACTAATGTTAGATTCAACCTCCTAGATTACCTTTAGGAAGTGGAACCGATGAAAACTTGACAAACAAACCATACACTGCATCAACAACACCTCCAGGAGGTAACCCAACCTCCCAGACCCATGAAACCTAAAGGGGGACTGATTTTTTACCAATTTAGACCTTAGTAGCGGGCATATAAGGGCAAGGGAGTAGCTAGCAACCTATATCTATGGACATTCCTTGGCAAGGCCGCAGCCAGGGCCCCAAAAGGTCAATTTTGTGTTTGCAACTCAGAGATTTGTGCCACCTTTTTAGCCCCAGAACCTAGGCCATTTCCCAGAACTTCATGAAACTTCAGGAGAGGTTAAATAACATTAAAAAAAAAGTACATAAGCATTCACATCATCAATAACTCATCTGGACTCTCCTACCCATGATAGGAATTTTGTCAAACATGTCACAAACACTGCATCTACATGTATAAATAACATATTTAAACATGGGGGCCTCTTACAAATATGAGAATGGCTAAGAGGCATTGCTCCCCTACATCATAATATACAATACAATCTATTTTACCATAGATACATTGTGCATTCATTTACATGTAAAAACTTAGATAGATCCATACATCATTACTGATAAAATACATGCTTATAACCAACATAATAACAACAGAAATACAATGGATATAACAACAATTAAATCCATACATAAACCAATACATTTTCATATTGAATACCCGAGGAATGAGCTCTTAATTACTGAATGTAAAAACCAACCGAAGATGGGACTTCCACGTTCCACCCGACCATAGATTAGCTGAGCCAAGTCTCACTTTAGCCAATCACCCTTGTGCCATATTTCAAGAATGAATGTGGGGCTTTATCAAACACATCAATCAACACCAAACCAAGGCTTTAGAGACGAAACTGTCTCAACCCCAAAAACCAGTGATTTCACCTCACGGTTGGACATCACTAACCATCACATATTGATCTCTAACCAAGCTATTCTGGGGCTCCAGAGTGTTTGTTCCAACGAGGGATTCCAGGAGTAGTAACTCAACCCCAACTGTTACAGGGATTACAGGACTAGTAATTCAACCCCAACTATTATGGGGCTTCCAAAGCATTTTTCCAACCAGGGTTTCCAGGACAAGTAACTCAACCCACCTAGGTATTCCAGATTGTTTGTCCAACCAAGGCTTCCAAGACTAATAACTCAACCCACATTTTTCTGTCAGGATTCTAGAGCATTTTTCCAATGAAAGCTTCTAGGAACTAATAACACAACCCATAGTTAAAGGAATCATGAGAACAAACTAGAAAAAAATCAATGGAAATAAACCCACAATACCATCATTGTCCAGGAAATGGAAAGGTTAGGAAAATCCACATGCATGCCAAAACTAGTGAGGAAATCATACATGTAACTCGGTACTTGCAATAAAATCTCGTTGTAGTTGTTGATCTCGATGTCCACCTGTGCTTTCCTACTCTTCCTTTGCCTTCTTGCTCCAATTCACCAAGTATCCACACTCTCCAAGGATGCTCCAAGAAAACTCTAATTATCCAAGAGTATGAAAGAGAGAGAGAATAATGAGATAGCTCCAAAAATGCACTAACAAAAGGTACCAATTGATCCTCAAAAGCCTTTTTATAGAAGAGGCCTCTATTTTCTTCGTTTTTCGTTATTTTCCTTCATTTTCCTCCTCACATGCAACATGTGACCTTCTACCTCCCTTTTCTCCTAATTTCCATTATTTTCATAAATAAATGTGCCAAAAATACATTTTTTCCTCTTTAATGCCTTAGCCATAGCCTTTGCCAATTTCCTTAGCCATAATAAACCATGTGAACACCAACACTAGGATGTTTTTCCCAACATTCAGCTTAGAATACGTGTCCCATCAACCGTGGTTATTATTTTAACTTTATTACATGGAATTATCACCAGGGTTGTTACATTTGTTAGAGAGTTTCAAAATTGGTCTTTTAAATATTCTTTCTCAAATAGATGATTCGAAAATTAGGAAAAATAAAGAAGAAAAATTATCAATTTTATCTCTTTTATGTATTAAATGTCGCAAAAAACATCCACTAAGAGAGTGCTTTTTAGATAACATTCAATTTTCTCTGATTTTAGGCTTTTGTGATTCATTTTTTTCTGAGAACATTTTCCGAATTAATCACATAATCAATCTTTTTCGTCAACGTTTTGAACCATCTAATGTTATTATAAGTTATATATAGATGTTTATATTGATGTTATTATAAATTCATTTATAATTTATAATATAATTATAACTCTTCATATATATATATAGATAGATACACACACACGTTAATGTATATTGTTTTTTTTCAAGTAGTCTGAGTTCATCAGAGATTACATCAGGATTGACCTATGGCTTGATAAATCGCGACCCAAGGGCATCTAAGCCATCAAAATCACCTAGGGATCACACCCAACCTGGGCCACACCAGCCCTTAACATGACTCGATTTTTTCCCACGAAGTTTCAAACCAGTGATTTAATAGTACACCCCCATTACCGTCTATTATACACCCTACGGGCTCTTTGATGTATATTGTTAGGTTAACCCAAATTTGGTATAAATTTACGAAGAAACTAAAGATACTATTTTCAAAGAAAATATTTAATAATGAAGAGTTAGTTATTGGAAACAGATCTTTAAGGTGTCAAAATTAATAATGAAAAGAAAATAAATAAATAAATAAAATGAAATTAAAAATAAAAAATAATTAATTAATTAATTAATTAAAAATCAATAATAATAATACAAGTATATATAATGAAAATAATTAGTAATCGATAACAACAACCCAAATGTTATTATATATTCATATATTATTATAATAGTTTTAGAATTTTCTATATATAAATTATAATAACTAACTATTATATATTTATGCATTCATGAAGTAAAATTACAATATTATTATGTATCAATATATTCATATTATAATAAAATTCTCTGGAAGAGGTTTGTAGATGATATATGTATCGTTTGGCCCCATGGTCGTGAGAAGTTTAATTTCTTCTTTCAACATCTTAATTCTCAATTTGACTCCATCAAATTCACTATGGAAGTCGAGGTTGATGGTATCCTTCCTTTCCTTGATTTTCTGCTCTATAAAATGGATTATGGTTCCTTATCGCACTAGGTCTTCCGTAAAAAAACACACAGAGAGACATATCTTAATGCCAACCCTCATCATTTTCTGTTGCAAAAATTTGGAGTTTTCAATGCACTGGCTACTTGGGCTATAAGGATTTCTGATTATAACCACATGGAAGATGAGAAAACCCATCTCCTAGATGTTTTTGAAAAGAATGGATATAGCAAACATCAAGGTTTTAAAGCTTTTCGAAGAGCTAGTAAAGGACCTAAGATTATAAACGTTGTTGATGTTCGAGCTACCAATGTTCAACTACCTTTCATCCATGGGACCACTGATAAAATTGTTGATATCCTTAAGAAGCATAGTGTCTATGCCACCTATAGACCCCTTAATACCTTTCATAGTTCCCTTAGATCGGTCAAAGACCCGGTAAACCCTAAGGACATGAAAGTATTTTACGCAATACCTTGTTCTTGTGGGATCCCCTACATTGGTGAGACTCAACTCTCCATCAATTAGAGAATCCAACAACATGTTGTGGACATCAAACATAATCAATCCTGCTCCTGAGCTCTAGCATAATATGCTGAGAAAGTTAAACATCATGTATGCATTAAGGATTCTCAGGCAATTGCAAGGATTGATCACTTCCATCATAAGAATTTAAGGGAGACCATTTAAATTGAGAAGCAAGCTAATAATCTTAACATAGACAATGGTTAAAAATTAAGTAAAAGTTGGATTCCTGATCTTCCTTCATAATTGTCTTAAGTTCTCTTTTTTTCTTTTCTTTATTATTATTTTTTAATATTTTTATCATATATACAAATTTTCCACTCCCTGAATCATTTCTCCAATATTAATACTTCATTATATGACTAAATTCTTTGTCTTCAATTTTTCTTTAATAATTATAATACAAAAGAAATCATATAAATATAAATATTTTAATATTTACATATTATAACATTACATATAATAATTTATTATAATATATATGTATAGCTACATAATGATATTTGTATATGTCATAAATTTATATAAATAATTTTATTTCATGAATGCATAACTATATAATAGTTATGAGAGAATACTTCTGGTAAATTACGTCTTCATTTTTGTTGTGAACACATTTCGAGCAACTAAGTATGGTTCATCGTCACTTGGATGAAAGTTCGAATCCAATACAACCAAGTAAAGATACAAAAGGGTGAGAGAAATGAACAATGAAGGAAACAATAAAATAGACAAAATAGATGTTAAGGAATATATATATATATATATATATATATAATTTTATAATTATTATTTAGATTTGAACTTATTATTTTGATACTTAATAATTTAAAATAATAATTCAAAAAAAAATTCAAAACGAAGTTTCTAAATATCCTAAAAAATATTTCAAATAATATGTTCTTAATATAATATCAACAATGATTTAATATTTTTTCTTGGACTTAATATTAATAATTTGATATATTAGTACTAATTTCAAAAAAAAATGATATTATTATAGTGTTGACTTAATTTCAAAAGTATAATAATATTGTCCATGGGATCTTGGTTAGACGATGATCAAGTTCTTTGTTAAGGCACTCCTTAATGTGAATTCATTGGTTCAATTCCCTGCCCCGATCTACCCTGATTGGGTTGATATATTGGACATGATGAAGATGTAGTCGTGCCAAGCTTAAAAAAAAAAAGTATAATGATATCATTTTTTTTATTAATATTAATTCCTTAACGTCTATTTTGACTATTTTATTGTTTCCTTCATTGTTCATTTCTCTCACTCTTTTGCATCTCTACAGTATATATAATGGTTGTGTTCGATCAGCACTTTCATCTAAGTCGTGATGATGAACCATACTTAGTGGTTCCAAAAATGCGTTCATCTAAGTCGTGATGATGAACCATACTTAGTGGTTCCAAAAATGCGTCGACAACAAAATTTGAGATGTGATTTAAATGAACTATTCTCTCATAACATTATGAATCACATAAGTTTACACTCTGAAATATATAATACTTATTTATTTTGTACATTTATACATATGATAATTCTAAAACTATTATAATAATATATAAATATACAATATTATTAATTTTTTTATTATATATACTTGTATTCTAATTATTTTCTTTTTAATTTATAATTTTAGATATTAATTTTGACACCTTAAAAGTTTGTTTCCAGTAACTAATCTTTCATTATTAAATATTTTTTTAAATATTTTCTTTAAAAATAATATTTTTAAAATTATAGCAAATTTAGTATATATATAACTAACTTATAATAACATAATATATATATAATTTTATATATTAATAACATATAATGATACCCATATATAATAATATTATATATTATTTTATTTTATTTTTAATTGTAGGCTAGAATAATAGGATATAGTGGTATTTCTAATAATATATATAAATTTATAATTTGATAATTTGTTTTAATTTATTATTTTATTTCTCATTTCTTAGATTATATAACAAATTTATCAAATATTTTTTTGAATTTATAACGGTTAATTTTTTTCCTTTTTCTAGCTTATCATTAAATATTCTTCTTATAAAATAGAAATAAGACTAAATAATTTAGAACCTAACGTTCACATTTGAATTTTATATTATTTTTTGTCGATTTGGTCTAACGGATATAGCTAGAACAGGATGCATATCTGTTATTTAAACTTATGGATAGATCGGGTTTTTTCATCTTTCTCCTGAGGATGAACCACATTAAATGGTATGAAGCGTCGACCAAAAATATTGATCATGTGCTTAATCCATAAAACATTCTATTTTGTTTTATTTGCGTAGAATCAAATAAAACTGAGGAATGTCCTACATTAACTGAACTAAAAACAACTTATTCAGAAGACTTTGGAAATGCAGAATCAGTCTACAACATTGCACCTTGGAGACCTTGGCAACCATGTGGAGCAAGTATGTATCAAGACCCTAATCAACAAAATTCTCCATATTATAATGTTCCTTAGAATACATGGAATGCTCCAACGCCATGGTAGGCATGGCCTCCACATCAAGTCTAAAATCAACCCCTGGGTTAGAGAGGATTTTCTTATGGAAATGTTCCTCCCCATCCTTATCCACCACTACAAAAAATTTAACCCCCATACCAACAAAAAACCTATGAACAACCTTAGCCTCCATGTCAACAATACCAACAAATGAAACAACCATATCCTTCCCTTTCTGAGCATCCACGTCCTCCTCAACAACCACAATTAACTCAACCTCAACAGTTACAACTTCCATCTAACCAACCAACCCCACGACCTACTTACCTTCCCTCCTAGCCAATTGCAAGTCCAAATAATAAAGTAGAGAAACATGTTTATAACGTTGAGTCTAAAACGTATCCTACTTACATTATTTCTCTTATGAAATTGTAGGAATTTTATGTACAGTTACAAGACAAGCTTGTAGCATTGCAGGAATTTTATGTGCAACTACAGGACAATTATGTGATATTACAGGAATTTTATGTGAAATTAAAAGACAAAATTTTCGAATTACAGGATATTAATCTTCACTCTAGGAAAGTTGTACATCCAATGTTATAGGTCAATTTTGGCATCATTCCCAATGAACTGGTTAACTGGGCATCATCTCCAGGACCAATGAATAAGGTTCTATCATCCCCTATCATTTCAAGTTGCTACATGCCCTAAGACAAGAACAAGATAAATCAAGCATGAATTATATCAAAGCAAAGGTTTCCAAGGTTTGAAGTTTATTTTATAACATATGATAACTCATCAACGCTGCCTCTAAAGGGACTAAGTGCGTTGCATATGCAGGTCGCCCCATGCAAGGCTGCTCTACAAATAACTTCCCGACATTCACAGGTGCGTTGATCACATTGGGAGCGAAATTCTCATTGTTCTGGAATCTCCACATGGCCAGTGCCTTCTAGAAGAGTTCACATGTGTCAAGCTTTGAATCCAAGTGTCCATTTGACATCTACAAGATTGGGAACATGTCTTTCCTATTATTGGAAATTCATTGATTATAAAACAACCTTCAGCTCCTCTATAAATTGAGCATGGATCTGAGTGTTTGATAAGGAATAATTTGAGTAGAGAAATTCTGGTGTATTTTCAATTGAGAGTTAGATTTGTGTAACAGCTGCTGGAGATATTTATACTGTGATGAGGCTAGGAATGTTACTGGAATGGTCACTTCAAATCAATCACTAGGTTGTAACCTCTCCTTTTATCATCAACAAATAATATAGCTTACTTTTCCCTATATGCATCTGTGTTGGCTTTGATTTTCCATATTGTAAGATCTTAGTTGATGTATATGGTTTATGCTTTACTAATTTAGAAAACTAACTTGAATAGACATCTGTATTATTTCTATCTTCTGTTGTTTAGTGTTCATTATTGCAAGAAGCATTTTGCACAAACCGCTGGAATTTGAAGTTGTAACGGAAGCGACAGAAGGAACCATTTAGAAGCGCTTGGACTATAAGTAAGCTTCTAATCTATCCTATGTGTTTGTTCTTAGTTAAGAGAAGAAGTCCTATAGTCTTTAGTCTGTTGTTCTAGATTATCACCTGTGTAGGGAAGCATGTTTTATCTGTAATTCACAATTATGTCCAACAAATTGGTGACTCCACTGGGGAGAATTTCTCTTATTTCTAGGTTTTTTAGCCTTTTATTTGCTTTGTTTATCCACCTAGTGGTTGTTATTCACAAATATCAAAAAATTTTAAGTATTAATTTGTAAAAGAAGTGTGTTAAACAGTGGTGTTTTTCCTTATACACTACGCCCAACGCACTCTTGGACAGGACACAGTGCTTTCAAGAGAATTGTCTCCCTTTCAGGCCTACGTTGCAGAGCACTGTCTCCCCTTAGAGACTGCGTTGCCTCTTTAAACCATCCAGATTCTCTTGAATTTGTCTTTACAAATTGATTCAGTTTGTTTTTTGCTGTGTTTTGAAAAGTTTGAACCTCATATTGACCAGTGAATCTATATATTTCTTCCTCCTTTGAAAGAAAATTTGTTCAATGTTTGTTTAGAAACGTTTTTCTTTATCATTGGCAGATTTATTTCAAAGTATTTTTATTATCGCATTAATCTCATCTTCTTTCGAAATAGGAAATTGTCGTAAATTCTTCATTTCCTGATAGGAGAAATTGTTGTTAAATTCCTCATTTTTCCTTCAAAAGATAAATTGTTGTTTGTATTCCTCATTTCTCAAAAGTAAAAAGCATTTGATTTTTTGGTTTAGTGCACTCAGTTTCTTTTCTACATTGATTTAGTTTGTGCTCATTGATTTGTTTGCTCACAAATTGTTTGCTCTTTCCCCTTAGTAGCTAGGATTTTCATTGAAAAACTAAAAGTGAAAGATTGCTTATCATTCTTAGTTGCATTTTAGGATTTTCCAATACATCATCGCGGTGAACCTTTGAAAGGAAAATTGTTAAGCAAGATCAACGTAAAATTAATCTCAATTTACCTAACAAAGCATTGGAACCATAACGATAAAATTTATAAGGTCTAGGCTAGAGACGTGTTCCAGCATCGTAAAACATAGCAGTTGTCGTTAACTTTTCTACGATACATTCTTAGTGTGATACCTTAGTCCACGTACATAATTATATCGTAGCTCGTCCACGTACTTTCGGGTATATTGGGCGGTGTTACATTATGATAAGTATAAAGGGGTGCTCTCGCTGTGCGTTTCGAATCAGAAAACGCTAATACGAACTCGGGCCTCCATGTACCTTCGGGTATATTTGGGAGGACAAATTTTAGGTGCTATCCATCCATAGTGAACAGAGTCATCTGCCTTGTAAATTGTGATACACTGAACACAGCATTCGAGGAGATTGTCTTCCCGTACTTCTTGGTTAGCCAGGAGGTATTCTGCAGTTCAAAGTTTCTTGGTAAACCCTTTTGACTAGCATTACCTTTTATTTTTTATTTATTTTTTGGTTAAAATATATCAGTAATCATGGAAGAAAAAAATCCTTTCCCCCGTCGTTCGCGTAGACTTGTGTTAAAACTACCTTTACCGCCAGAAGTTACTTCAAGTACAATTCGTACCTCTGGTGAAACATCATTTTCCAATAAACCAGAGTTATCTCAAGTTTTTTCTACACATCTCGATTCATCTACTGTTGTCGAAACATAGTCTTCATAGCTACCCGTGGTCACGATCCATCTAATCAGTGAGACCATACCTCTGGACCCGACATTGTTCAACCAGAAATTGATCCAGATGTTGTCTCTTCTTTGCCAGAACATCTGAATCCTGAAGTCGTACAACCGGAAGTTGTTCCTACCTTGGTCATCCCATAAATTTATGTAGCCATTGAAACTCCTATATCACACAATCAAACGCCTGAAATATACTTTGGACCTGACGATGAAATACTTCCACCTGGTTTAATTGTGATTGAAGAAATCCCACAAGACGATACACCTTTAATTCCAATCCATTTTGGGGAGGACCTTACCTGTACGAGTATTTTTCTCAATCGACACCATTTTCTTTGGTTGATCCAACTCCTTTTCAAATTCCCGTTGATTCAAAAGGGTATACATTTGGTCAAGTAACCATGACTGAACCAACATCTTGGGTTGGGCCATCTGTTCCAATTACGTTAGCTCCTGCCCTAACTACCCCGTCGATGTTTACAAATTCACCAGAGTCATATTTTCATGGTGGCCCTATGTTCCCATTAGGTTACAAATCATTATCTGGAATTTTCTCTGGTGCATCTTCAAATCCATGGACTTTACCAATTTCATCATCCGATATTTTAACTAGTAATCCTATCACAAGTATTGAACGACTTGATTCATTATACACATCATCAGGGCAATATCAAGCCAGTCCTTCTCGGTCAATTTCTTCAAGTACCATATCAAATGGACTCCCAGCATTTGGAGAGAAATATTTTCCATCTTATTATCCTCCTCATGCTGGGGGGAAACCTTTGGTCACCCAATATGACAGTACTCCGTCACTTTTTGGTCAATCTAATGTTGAAACTAATGTTTGTCAATGGCAGCCCACTCTTCCTATTGAACCACAAACAGTTGTACACTCATATCAACCGGTTCAACCTGTTACACCCACTTCATTACCACTTGTTAATACATCTCTACCCCTGTTACAGAATCAAAATTTTGTACATCAACCTTATCAAGCGGGTCCTTCAACTCAATACCATCAAATGTTGGGTCCACAGACTCCAAATCCTTTGGTTGATTTACAACAACCTGTATCTGGAATCATTTATTCACAAGTTGGTTTACCATTTTATGGGATGTCACAAGCGCAACCTGGTTATACATATCAAACGAATCCAATTCATTTTAATTTGGGTTATAACATTGGTGGATAGAGCCCTTGGCAGCCACAGGTGCAAATGCCTCAAACTTCTTTTCAACAAGTATCATATCTAGGTTTTGTTCAACAAAATCCCCAAGCTTTTGCTATGCAAAACAACCCCTATCTGGGTTACTAGCAGTAGATTCCTTATGTTGGTGCTCAAAGGTTTGTTTCTTAAGCAATTCCATCTTACCCTGGCTATGATCAACCTGAACTTAATCGACAGTTGCCCTTTGTTGCAACTTTAGAGTTACCAGATTTAATTCGGCTAAATAATGATCTAATTAATTATGCTCCTTGGTGGCCAGTGATACCTCACAAATTACCCTCGGATATTCCTAAGTTCAATGAAAACCCTGGAGAAGATCCATCGACTCATGTCATGACTTATCAGTTATGGTGTTCATCAAACTCCCTGAATGATGATTATATTCGACTACGTCTTTTCCAGCGTACGCTCACAGGTATGGCTACCATGGTACATTGAATTACCTAGAGCTTCTTTTGATAATTTCACAGCCCTAGCTACTGTCTTTTTGACTCATTTCCAGTTACCCATCAGATATGAAACTGGAATGGAACTCTTGACTAATTTCAAATAGACTATTGCTACTCACATTTATGATCATATTCATGAGTGGTGTTGTCATCGACGAATGGTTAAGACATTTGTTCCAGATCAGCTCCTTGTTGAATGGTTCATTAAGTCCCTGTTACCATCTATAACTGAGGATGTGGCTAAGGGTGGTGTCATCATAGAAGAGCAAGTTATCTCTCATGCCCAATATTTAGACTTGATTTATACTCAGTCTGGCATGCTCTGTGAAAAAATTCCTAATGCGCCGAGATCTAATTTCAATGTTCCTCCTCAATTAAAGGACTCTCATGCTGGAGACGGCTTGATAGGCACTGCAAGAACACACCACACTACTGCATCTGATCCTACTCCTACTTCTAAAGTTAATGACGTGTCATTTTACAAAGGCAAAGGTGACAAGCAACCAGGAAGTACAAAAAAGGGGAAATCAAAGAAAAAGCAAACTTCTAACCTGCAGGAAAGATCATCTGATCAACCATCTGGACCTAGCAAACCTCGTTATCCATGCATAATCTGTAATGAGGAACACTTTTTAGGGATTTTCCTCACCATGCAAAAGTCTCAAAAATCATCAAGACTTCCCATGTGTCAGCTGTGTTGACAAACCCATTTCCAAATCCGGACACAAACATGGTTGCTACGGATCCAGCTCCTAGTTCCCAAGTTTTAATGTTATCTGTCACAAAACCTTCAACAGATATTTTGGTGTCTGTTGGGGTTCCCATGTTTTGGCAGATTTGGCAATACCAAAAGATGAGACAACATCAAACCACTTTGGGGCCCTAGGATCTAGCCCTCCTAGACCCGGAGAGGGATCTCTCCAATAGAGCAAAGAATGATATGTCTTTAAAGCTCGAATTGAGATATTAGGCTAGTTATGAAGCACAAAGGGGGGTTTTAAAATGATTTGATTGAAGGGTTGCTGGGTTGGTTAGGAGATCACAGACTGGGAAAGCAATGGGAAGAAAAGGAACAAAGCAGCAGGATGTTTCAGCAAGGAGAATTGGCCAAGACAGTGCCATCCATTGGGCTATGGAGTCATGAAAGGGGATTACTTGCATCCACTAGCCAAGGCTCTCAAAGGGAAATTCATCTACACTAAAGGATCTTTTAAGCAGATGGTGGAGTGGAACATTAAGGGAGAAAGTGAAAGAAGGAGAACAACCAGATTTCTGTCTATAGATCAGGTCAGAGGTCATTTAACTCCAGACCTGCTTGGACATACTCAAGGCAGCTCTCAAAGAGACAAAGGGGCTGCTTATAGATCAGACCAGAGGTCATTTAACTCCAGGTCTGCTTTAGCAACTCCAAGGGAAAAACAGAGGTAAGATTACAAGGAAACTTCTAAGAAGCAAACCCCCAAGTTCATACATCAGCCAGCAGGCAATAACATCCACTGCGCTGGTTAAACCCATGAATTAACTCTTAGATAGCACATGGATCAGAAAACATAAAGGTAGGGAGAGCAGACAGCATAGGGCACCTAACAAGGATGAATCCTATACCATTATTCCGATGCCTACCAGAAGAACATGAAACAGTATGAAAATGTAACGAACAGAGTAAAGAAACACATCACCAATAGTAATAGACCAGGATCCTGTGAAATGTGCTCTGATTAATAGATGCAAAACCAGTCATGTACAATAAGCTCAATGGCTGCTACAGTCCAAACTTCTCCTCCCAGCCTATTACATACAAACTACTCTGCTATTCCCTCCCGAGACTGTTCTAACAGTCAAATGAATCCCTCTAACAGCAGATGCCCAGCAAGGCAACAACAACCTTTACATTATGTTCTCCGGGATATTTTATAGGAGAAGGGGAAGAAACAAAGGTAGAATATACAATAAATGGATCTCATTAAGGCAGAATCGGCGGAGTGTCCACGCCCATGCTGCTTAATGGCAGAATGCAGCGCTGTATGTACTCTAAGACTGGTCGAAGATCTCTGTCAGGTCGAAATCAACCTCTGATATTTCTTTGGAGTCCCTGTGGTGCTTGGAGCTCTGTGCTGCCACTCTGAAATAAATGAACTGGGCGAAAGATCTGCGGGTCGCTCCATACTTCCTAACTGCTGCCTGGCTGTCTTAAATGGGTTTCAGACAGTGCAATTAATCTTTTCAGGGCTCGAGGAGGCATGGAGATGGCTGTAGGAAGGGTGTACGCCTGGAGAGAATGTACTCTGTTGTTAGGTAGCGCAGTTATGACTTGCTGGTGCGCTCTTAGTCCTCAAACAGTGCTTGAATCCTTTGACTGTAGGATTAAAACATTAATCTTCAATTACAGGCTCGAGTCCTCCTAAAATCCTGCTCTGCTGTCTCGTTTGGCCGCTGAATTGGCCATCTCTGTACTACCTGCGCTGTCAAATAAACATATTATCAGCTGGGAAGTGGTGGAGAAATGCGGTGGAGGCGGAGGAATGGAGGCGGAATGGCGGCGGAATGGTGAAAACAGCGGAGATACAAACGGAGGGGTGCAAACTTATGAACAATGGAGTTTGGTGATGGTATGCAGCGCAGACCGTTAGATCTTGGTCTGGGAATAAAGATCGACGGCAGAGATTGAGCAGTGAAACAACATGTGGAACGGGAAAATACACGCAAAACACATGAAACATGACGGAAAAAAATGCAAGAGTGGGACCCAGCGGCGGCGGAGGGTGATTAGACGAGAAGTGTCGGATCCGGGAGGAGACGGACGGCAGAGATGCAATCGGAGGATCGCAATCGCAAGGGCTTGCGATCAATCGGAGGTCAGACGCGGAGAGTTGCGATTGTGATCGGGAAGGGCATTGCGATTGAGCGCTGACCGTTGATCTCGGGTCCAAATCAACGGCTCACAATCCATCGGAGGAGGAGACAGGAGGTGCGAAGGGAATGAAGCGATTAGCGTTGAGCCGTAGGATCAGCGGGGAGATGGACGGCTGTGATTTAATCGGGAGACGGGAGGAAGGAATTGCGATCAGCGATCGGGCGCGGGTGCGATTGAGCGCTGGCCATCGGATCGCGGGAAGAATGGACGGTCAGGATTGAATCGGAAGGCAAACATAAGGACTTGCGATTGCGATCGGAGGGGAGACTGCGATTGAGCGATAGCCGTCAGATCTTGTGACAGATCAACGGCCAGGATTTAATCGGGGCGGCGACAGGAAGACATGCGATCAGCGATCGGAGGCTGTTGCGATTAAGCGTTGACCGTTGGATCGCGGGAGAACGGACGGCTGCGATGCGATCGGGAGGGTATCAATCGGGAGATCGGAAGACAAGGTTGCGATTGATCAGAGGGCGTGGTGTGAATGTTGCGATTGCGATGGGTGGGGGGGCTTGCGATTAGCGCTCCGCCGTCAGATCTTGTGATAGATCGACGGCCAAAAACTCATCGCGGGACTTATGTGTTTAAAACAATCGCATCGGGGGTTTTCGACTGTAACAAAGGAAATGCACCCGCCGATAGTTCCGATTGCGATTAGCGCTAGGGACTTAAGCGCTTGGTCCCAGCGCACGGGCACGTGGGGGAAGTGGTTAAAGGGAAGGGGCTAAGCCCTATAATAAGGTCGAAAAGGGGTTTTGGGCCCATTTTAATGTAATTTGAGGGCCGAGAAAGGTAACGATAGAGGAATAGAAGGGGAAAGAGGGAAGACAAGGGGTAGGGGAGGAATTTAAAGGGGATTTTGGGGGGATTTGAGGGGTAAAAAAGGGAATAGAAGGGGAAGATAAGGAGGATAAATAAGAGGGAAAAAAGGGGCCTTTGGGCATTTCTTCACCAATAGAGAGGCTTTATAGGGGAAATCAGCAGAGGGGATTTGACATAAGGATAAAAGGCACATAGAGGCTTCAAGGAGACTGTGTTTTCAGGGGAAATGCATTCCTTGAAGACTCAACAACCATTTAGCCCCCTATTTTCTTGTCAAAAATTTCATAGGGGGGCTAACAGTGTCAATGTGAAATAAATATTATGGTAGTCAGGCCACTGATCAAGCTCCTACCTTGACAACGAATCCGTCTACGGAATCAGTACCACCTACTGTTATTCTTGAATTGATAATCAAGCCACCAAAGGGAGTAATTCATAAATCGACATATAATCCTCGAGCAAGAGCTACACAAAATTATAATATAGTTGAATATTTGGCTCAATCCCCTTCAGTTATGTCTGCTCTTGAGGTATCCCAAAATTGTCCCTCCCAAAAACAGGCTTTATTGTCGACCATTGGTGGAATTGATCCGACTGATACTAATCTTGTCATCTTTAATCATACGGGCTATGTGCCACAACTACCAGCAGAACTGGCATTCTCCATACAAGTAAATGTTCTCAATCACCTTGTTCATCGCACTATTATTGATGAGGGAGCATCTACATGCATTATGTCTCTAAACTATTGGAAGTCACTTGGCTCACCGCGCTTATCACAATCGTCAACGACGTTGAAGGCTTTTGATGGACGTACATATAAACCTTGTGGTATTATTAATAACCTGCATGTTGAACTAGGGGGGGAAACAATGAATATTGATGTTGAGATTGTTGACAGATTGTTGGTGAGGTAAATCCCCTCTCCGAACAGAGGTGATCCCAATAGCCCTAGAGTGGGTCTAGAAACAAACAAAACACGCTACAATATCGATTCCTAGTTACAAAAGACAAAGCTACAATGGATAGCTTACCTCAAGTCCTACGCTACTTTTGTCGAAGAAGAAGTGATGCTTCCCATTCCTAGCTTGACAGATTACAATCCTTTCGCTCACCGCGTCCGGACACCTGTACATATGCAAAGAAAATTGACAACATACAATGTAATAATTCAAACATGTAACTATCAATCAGTTGGAAAAGATTGAATCAAATTGCATTACACAAATAAGCAATACAACGATGGAACCCATAACATAGTCGAGCATATATTAAAATATGAAATAAATATTACAACCGAGTTCCGACGTCGCGTTCTTCCTTCGGCAGGGCTTCCAGCGGAGCGTGTCTCACAAAGCTTGTCAGGGATTTAGACAAGGCTCTCTCTTACGGGGTTCTCCTTGAATCTGCTCTCAATAGTCGCTCAACAATAGTTTTCTTCCCAAATTTTCAGCCTCTTGGCTATATGTTCAGCTAGCTTTCAAATAGAGAGGGCAGGCTTTTATAGAGGGAGAAGGAGAGGTTAGGATCCCTATAATCGTGGGGGGAGTCATATCCTCTTAGAATGTTCCATCAACCATTTCCTAAAGGTAGAGATCCGTGGTTTATTGAGTTTAACCACTTGCAATGAGTCATTCCTGAGGTGGTTAAAGGAAACTTCCACCTCCAATTTGTTAAAAAACATTCCAAAACAGGTTGGCACAGGTACAACACAGGGACAGAGTGCCAGCTGGTGTGACCTCTAGTGTATATTCTCCCCATTGGCGCGAGGGATGAACTGGCTACTTGCGCCAATGCCCAAACATATGTTTTTAGTGATTTTCTGAGGAAATTTTCTTTAGGAGAATTCTTGCCCTTATGCAGGATGCCATCAAGGTGTTTTCAGGACATTTTACTGTTCACAGGTCACGTGAATAGTCCTCCAATGTACGGGATGAGGGATTGCAGGGACGGTGACAAAATGTTGTGTAACAGCTGCCCCTAAAGCATGAGGTCCGAGAGAGAGGGAGGGGTGAAATGCTTTATGAGAATGCATTCAACTGAAAACACTGTCATCGGAAGACCTGCGAGTACAAATACAACTGATATGTCTGATACAAGATATGTGGTATGGGCACAGCCATCCATAATAAAGTGTACAAAAAACGAGATCCAAGGTATGGACGCATCCATCCAGCAAAATAAGGATCAAAAATTAGACTTAGGTATGGTCGCAACCATCCAATCAAAAGAGTCATGTAATAAGTCATAATAATCCACAAAGAACCCGCAGCCTGGATTTCATCAGACAAAATCCAGGGTCTTGCGCTCCACCTCGACCTGACCAAAGTACAAGTTCGAGCATGTGAATATGTGAGCTGAAGTCGAACATGCAAGAACATCGTCTGATTACCAACCAATGATGAAAACTATTAACAGACGCGAGAGAAACCACCAATAATGACAATGGCTCTCAAGGTAAAAGAGGTACATTCCATGGAATGTGAATAGTGATCTGGCGTCGAACACTCGCAGAATCATCCGATCAAAGGCCAATGATAAAAATATTGCGTCGGATGTGAAGAACCTACCATTAAGGCATGCAGGCCCCAAGGTACCTAAAGGGAGTCTCTAGATCATATTCCTGGATAATGAGCTGAAGTCGATAGGAATTGACCTCGTCGAAGGAAGGCCATAATGTTTCCCACATCATCGACACGAGACAGAGAAATATAATGTTTTTGCGAATAAAGACCGACAGAGAATCAGAGGGAGGTTGAATACTGCAGAGGAAAACTTCTCTTGAACATATCGGCGGCACGACACTGGATTTGGCAGTATTTGACATCAAAGGATCTGAGGTCGATGTGGCAAAGAGAAAATGAGCGGTCAAAAGATATTACCCAAACCCATGGAAGCAAGCAGATGACGAGATGAGATGTCCCCAACCCGACACGAATGCAGACAAGTGCAATGTTCAAGAGCGACATACTGCCAACACGACTACAATCTTGGTTCCATTTTCCCCCACCATTTCTAGCAAGTACCCCAATTATTTTTGAAAACAAGCTTGAAGGGGATAGCATTTTCTTGTGATGTAAGTTTTTCCTTCGGACAAATCCAACCTAGTACATTTTACGAGCCCTCGGAAGGAGGAACTTGAGTAACGTCATTGTGACGGAGTCTGATGTCATTAGTTTTTAACGAGTCTGACAAAGGAAGAACTCACATCTTTTCATATTTAGAGAGTTTGAAAATAAGGCGGAAAAGAAAACTCCAGCAGTCCATTTTCGTAAATAGTTCCTCAGATCCGAAAAGGTAGAAAACTGTGTCTGAGAAAACCTCCTAGTCGTGATAGGCTAGGGTATTCATTTTTTGTAAATAATCTATCCCAGCCCGAAAAAGGGGTAAACGTATACTGGGTAGATATCATTTCGCAACCAATTTAATGAGCTCAAAACAACAAGCAACTCGGTAATCTTTTCAGTTTTAGAGAGTCAAAAAAGAGGTAAAAGGTGACTTCTCCTGGAGGAACGAGTGATATTAAGGGTAGCTACTGGTTCCAGTAATGGTGGAATTTCTCAAAACAAGATAAAGTTCAAGAGGTTGGCTAACAATACCACTCATTGCAATGGTTCCTCAGGAATGGGTAAAACAACCAAGTGAAGGCGTGTGATCGTCCAAGCAGATGGTAACGATGGAATGAGAAAAACAAGGCTCATCTGGAAAAAGAGGCTAATAAAATGGTAATCACGAGAGGTAAAATGGGAATGGTTTCATTTTTACACAAGCTTGAAATCAGGAAACTCTGCTTGAAGTTAGTTTCATTTTTACACAAGTTCGAAACAAAGATAAATTATGCTTGAAACCAGTTTCATTTTTACACAAGCTTGAAACGGAAACAAACTATGCTTGAAAAAGTAAGCATGCCCCCAGCATGGTGACTCGATCGAGGTAAATTCCCCCCAAGCTTCAGTCCATATGAAAGGCAGATGGAGTGAAGGTTCAAATTACAAGATTGAGAGAAAGACTCGACTGGGATTTTATGAGATCTGAGCAAAGACTCGAAATGAATGGGAACGTGTTTCATTGTTTTAACGAGGTTGAGACATTAAAATAACTATCCTCATGACATAATTAATTTTTTAACAATGTTGACATAGAAGACGAACCATCCTCTGACACCTTGTTTCATTTTTTAAGGAGCTTGGCACAAGAAAAGGAACTATGCTCCGATGACCTTATTTCATTTTTTTAAGAGCTTGACACAAGAAAAGGAACTCTACTCCGACGACCTTGTTTCATTTTTTAAGGAGCTTGACACAAGAAAATGAACTCTGCTTTGACGACCTTTTATGATGACTAATAAGAGGTAATGGACTCCAAGAGGTTCGAATCTGATGGGAGAACAACATCTTGGAAATCAGGACCCAATGCCCCTAGCACGCGATGCACAATGGCACTACCACTTAATGTGGGCACAAGACTGGTAGCCACATAATTAACCTGCGCGGGGAAGATACAACTGGCGGATAAAAACCCAGAATGGACGATGGTGGACCAGATGTCATGCCAGGACCAAAGTATGAAATTTGATCAATGGTCAAGATTCGACCTTTGTGTGGAAAATAAATCACACGAAAAAGGGAAGAGACAACTGCCCCCATGACATAAGTATAGTCGCGCCCCAAGAGAAAATTGAAATCCAAGCAGCCTAGAACAACCATCACGTCTATATGGATGGTTTTCCTTCCCAAAGTAACAGGCAATTTTGGAAGGATCCCTAACAGTTGATTGGTTCCTCTGTTAAAAGCCAACAGATTTTGCGTAACAGGCATAAGCAGTGGAGAAACAAAAGCTTTCCAAGTAGTGGAAGACAAAATACTAACAGACGTGCCTTCTTCTATAATAGTGTTGGGTACGACCAAATCAAAGGTTTGTACCATTATCTCGAAAGGCACATAAGAAGGAAGGCGGTATCCTGAAAATCGACTCCAATCAAAGGAAGCGGCCAAACTACTTGGAGGGGGTACCATCGAACTGAGATGGTTTTCCCTCGGTGTTACCAGAGCAAGAGGAGCATCCTCTGAGACGTCCATCATGGGAGTAGGAGGATCAGTCTCTTGGACTACAAGGACAAAAGAATCTTTCTCCAAGTCCGAAGAATCTGAAGAAACAAGAAGAACATGAGGGGGATGAGATCCACTCTCGACGGAAAAGACCTGATGAACCATAGGTGGGATCAATTCGACCGATTCCACATCCAATGGGTGGTCAAGAACGGATTCCTGAATTTGAATTTTCGGGGGAGCGAGATCGACCAAAGATGAATCTTTATCGATCATTGAATCAACTAGCGGAGGACTCGAAGAAAGTTTCTGGTAACTAGCCGGAAGGCAGGATGCATAAATAGTAGAGTTTTCCAACACTCTCTTGGCTTCATCCATATATGGGAAAAGGTGAATGGGATGATGCCCTTCACACAACTTACAGGATATTAGTAATCTTGCCCTGTTTTTATGAGTCTTACCAGAGCTAGTCGAAGATCTGTTATCAATATGCCTTCCAGAAGCCAAGAGCAACGGCGGGTGGTCATCAGACCATGCTTCAGGTACCTTGGGAATACAAGGGCAGTCTCGGAGCAAATGGTTACCTTTGCAGAGCATGCAAGGGAATTTGACTTTCCGTGGAAGCGTGGATGGTTCTGCAATGGACGGTTTCTTAAGCGCAGTAGCTACAGTATTTGCCTCTCGCTTATTTGACTTCTTCTTCTTTGTCTTCTTCTTCTTCTTCTTAGCCATCGAGTTACTGGAATCCAGACTTTCACCAGGTGAAGTAGAAGAGGAGGATGAATAAATAGGCGAAGAAGGGGAGAGGTCCACCTTAGAAGCAACATGATGTTGTTCTGGTGGAGGAGATGGTTGTACGGTGGACGGAACACTCAGGACCACCGAGGTTGAAAATAACCATACAGGCAATCCAAAAGTTAAACCATGTAGGGACAACGTTGCCATATAAGGAGCACCAACATTCCCAAAAGCAGGAAAAGGACCAAGATTCCCTTCGGAAGGGATTCCAGGGTTAGTGAACTTTGGAAATGTTGCCATCAGAAACAAATTTTAAAACAACACCCTAAGGAAACTAACTTTAACTAGGAATATTTCGTAGGTAGTTAATTTTTAAGACATTGAAACAAAACTCTGTCGTTTCATATTTTAAGAGTCAAGAAACAAGCAAAAGGTGACTCTATCACTTTCAGTTTGAAATGAGCATGAAAGGACAAGTGCTCGATGATCTTTTCAAATTTATGGAGTCTGTAAAGATCGAAAACGACTGCTCAGGTAGTCTAGGTAAAAGGGTGTACCAGGTTCCTGTGAACTGCCATATACACCTTGGTTATAAAATGAAAGAAAAATTAACCAAGGACTTGACGTACATGCAGGTAGTCTCCCCGAATGTTGTTTTCAGTGTATCACGGTTACAAGGCGGTAGACTCGGCTTCCTATGGATAAAAGGATTGCAACCTAGAGGGGTCTCCCTTTATATACTCGACAATACGGGGAGCACAAGTGCGTACTAGCGTTGTCTGAAGCCAGATGGCGAGCGACAGCTGCTAAGTTTTAAGACGTCAGAACACGTCTCTAACTTAGACCACTAAATGTTCCGTTAGGTTTCAATTTTTCCTTAAGTTAATTGAATAAATTTTAAGTTGATCTTGTATTTATGTTTCAATTCCAAGGTACTACCGAATGTTGAATCTCATGAATCCCTAAATGCAAGCTACATGCCATAAAATACCATTCCGTTCAATGAAAGGCTATCTACGAGAGATTTAAGAGCTTCCAAGTGATAGCAATAATATGAACATACAAAAACATCCACTACTGAATCTGATGCAAGCTAATGAAACTGAAAATCTCTTTCCTAGAATTATATAATGCTAGAAATGCGAAAGATTTTCCAATTTTCACTATGCTAATCACGAATGCAAAAGATTTTTTTTTTTCAAATATCAGAGCAAGTGCACTAAACGATATGAAAAATAAATCAAAACAAAAATTTGAGAATGGTGAAGCGAGAGCTAAAACAAAACAATTTCACTCAACTCAAAACAAGCACAACAAGACTCAAACCAATGAAGAAATCCCTCAAATCAAAGAAAATATCTCAAAAGAGACCCAAACAAGCCGTGTAATCTAGGCCTGGAATGACAAGAGTAAAATTGAATGAAAGAAAGTATAATCACTCAATTAATGCAATCACTCAAATGGATCCAAGAAGCTAAATGCAAAGAAGCAAAAACGAAGTTGACTGGGAGACCAAGGACCTGAAACTCCCACGGGAGGCTCAGCAGGTTGAAACACCTGGAAAACCTAGGGCTGAAAAGAAAAACTGACAAAAGGGAAAACAACCAAAGGATAAGGGCTAATATCAATCAAAAACAAACCCAAAGCATTCAAATCAAGCTAAGAAAATACCCAGAGACACCAAGATGGAGCAAAAACTCCAAAACAGGGAAAACCCTAGCACCTACAGGAATTGGCGCGACTATATGGTTGTAATCCGCGCTAGACAGGGGATGGCATGACTGATAAACTGGAAACAAGCACCATCTGGCGTGACTGTCAGGCTGGAACCTGTGCCTATCAAGCCAACCTTGGAAAGGTGGAAATTTTGGAAAAAACAGAGGTCAAATTGATCCTTTCGGGCTGAACATGGGTCTTAGACTCAGCAAAGATAATCAAAAAAGCAAGCTAAGCAAGCAAAGACCAGGAAGATGACCTAAAGGATGAAAGATAAACTCACACTGGTCCCTAGTGGAGTCGCCAATTTTTGGTGAGGTAAATCTCCTCTTTGGACAGAGGCGATCCCACTAGCCCTAGAGTGGGTCTAGCAACAAACAAAACACGCTACGATATCAATTCCTAGTTACAAAAGATAAAGCTACGATGGATAGCTTACCTCAAGTCCTATGCTGTTGTTGTCGAAGAAGAAGTGTTGCTTCTCGTTCCTAGCTTGACAGATCACAATCCTTTCGCTCACCACGTCTGAACACCTGTACATATGCAGAGAAAAAAGACGACATACAATGTAATAATTCAAACATGTAACTATCAATCAATCGGAAAATATTGAATCAAATTGCATTACACAAATAAGCAATACAATGATGGAACCAATAACATAGTCGAGCATATATTAAAATATGAAGGAAAGATTACAACCGAGTTCTGACGTCGCGTTCTTCCTTCGGCAGGGCTTCCAGCGGAGCGTGTCTCACAAAGCTTGTCGAGGATTTAGACAAGGCTTTCTCTTATGAGGTTCTCCTTAGCTCTGCTCTCAATAGTCGCTCAGCTATAGTTTTCTTCCCAAATGTTCAGCCTCTTGGCTATATGTTTAGCTAGCTTTCAAATAGAGAGGGCAGGATAAGGAGAGGTTAGAATCCCTATAATCGTGGGGGGAGTCCTGTCCTCTTAAAATGTTCCATCAACCATTTCCTAAAGGTAGAGATCTGTGGTTTATCGAGTTTAACCACTTGCAATGAGTCATTCCCGAAGTGGTTAAAGGAAACTTTCACCTTCAATTTGTTAAAAAACATTCCAAAACAAGTTGGCGCGGGTACAACATAGGGACAGAGCACCAGCTGGCGTGACCTCTAGTGTATATTTTCCCCATTGGCGCGAGGGATGAACTGGATACTCACACCAATGCCCAGACATATGTTTTTAGTGATTTTCTGAGGAAATTTCCTTCAGGATAATTCTTGCCCTTATGCAGAAGGATGCCATCAAGGTGTTTTTAGGACATTTTATTGTTCACAGGTCACGGGAATAGTCCTCCAATGTACGGGATGAGGGATTGAAGGGACGGTGACAAAATGTTGTGTAACACGGACCCCTTGACTATAATATTTTACTTGGAAGGCCATGGGTATATGAAATGACTGCTATTGCTTCTACATATTTTATAATGATTGCCTTTCCACATATAGGTACAATTACAGTCATTAATCAACTATCCTTCTTTGCCTCTGCTTCAGAAGTAACTGGAATCATTCCGTTTGTTCACATACCCCAACTAAAACTTTAGAACATTGGTGTAGGACTCTTAAATGATTCCACTCTTATGGGAACCTTTGCATTATTGCCGCCCGCGACGTTGGCAGAAATTGCAAGTATTGAGACCTGCTACATGATCTCTTCCACTCTATCTAGCTTAAGGGAGAGTACAGGTGATTCTCAAATTTCTACATTGGATGAATTTTTTCTGCCCAACCCTATTGAGCTGGCATAGAAATCAATCTATTTGGCTTGGGCGGAAAATCCAAAATCAGCATCACCGAGTGTTTGGGTTGATTGTTCCTTAGATTTTGGTACTCCATCTGATCCTTTTTCCTCAATGTTCTTGATAGATGAGAATATTTTGGAAGCCATGATGTCAGAAGGAGAACCATGGGAAGATTATCATCATCGTTCCCATCTTCCTGATTATGAAGAAAATAATCTTAGTGAACTATATCACCCATCCATCAAAAATTTCTTTTTGAATTATTTTCCCATTAATGCAATCGATTCCGAGCGAAATCTATCAAATATTGAAGAAACCATTTCTATCAATGTTTTGACCAAACCTGGTGTTGTATAGAATATTCATGTCGGTGTATCTTGTTATCCATCAAAACTTGAATCATATCGCTCTCTATTTCGTGAATTTCATGATGTATTTTCTTGGTCTTACGAGGAAATGCCAGGCATAGATACTAGTATAGTTGAACACACTATTAATATGTATCCTGATGTCAAACCAGTGCGTCAACGACTTCGTCCTATTCATCCAAAGAAAGCCACTGCCATCAAAGCAGAAGTTGAAAAACTTTTGCGTGCTGGTTTTATTTACCCTGTTCCGCTAACTGAGTGGGTTTCCAATATCGTTCCTATTATGAAAAAACAAGGAACCATTAGAGTGGGAGTCAATTATTGAGATGTTAATCATACTTGTCCAAAAGACAACTATCCTACTCCCTTTATCGACCAAATTATTCACGATTATGCTGGATGCGAAATCTTTTCGTTCATGGATGGATTTTTCGGCTACAATCAAATCAATATCTTCCCATATGATCAACATAAGACAACATTCATTTGTCCCTGGGGCACATTCGCTTATAGGAAAATTTCATTGGGTTTAAAGAATGCTGGGGTAACTTTCCAGAGAGAAATGGATTATGCTTTCAATGACATCAAGCACATCGTTCAACCATATCTAGATGATTTACCAACGCATTCACGAAATCGGATTGATCACCCGATGCATTTGAGAGCCATTTTCTTATGCTGTCGACACTACAAAAAATCCCTCAATCCACATAAATTTGTGTTTTGTGTTGGTTCTGGTCATTTTCTTGGATTCGTAGTCTCCAAAGAAGGAATTCGAATTGACCCTTTGAAGGTTCAAGCCATTCTTGATTTGCTTGCGCCATAAAACTTACTTCATATATATAAAATTCAAGGAAAGGCTAACTTCCTAAGAAGGTTCATTCCAAATTACGCCGAAATGGCTAAAAAATTTACTCGACTCTTGAAAAAGGGGGTTCCCTTCCATTGGGACCAAGTTGCACAAGCTTCTTTTGATGTTGTTAAGGACACTCTTGTCTGAGCGTCATTAATGTATCCTTCTAATTATCGAAATGATTATTTCCTATATATCGCCGCAGCTGAAATGACCATTGCTATGGCATTGGTCCAAGTAGAAACAGAATTGAACATCTGATCTATTATTTGAGTCGTAATCTCAATGATACGGAAGTTAAGTACTCATACGTAGAAAATCTTGCCTTGGCAGCTATTCAAGTTGTCCAAATATTTCGCCATTATATCCTGCTCCGAAAAAAAAATAGTTTCGAATTGCAACCCCATGACTTATATCTTATCATGTCAATTGCTAGGGGTCAAATATTCAAAATGGATTGTCATTTTGTAGGAATTTGATTTGGAATTTATCAAATCCAAGTCAAATAAGTCTTTAGTTTTGGCTGAGCTTCTCGGTGACCTTCCCTTTGATAGTACTGCAACTACGTCGAAACCATCAATTGCAGACGTGTCTATGTTTCTGATCAGATCATCTAATCTTTGGTATGGGGATTTCATCATTTATCTCCAAACCCAAACTTTTTGACCTAATACCTCTTGCTCTGAATAGCGATGTATTCGATACCAAGACAAATATTATCTGATCGTCGGCGATAAACTTTATCGTCGTGGTGTCGATATAATTTTAAGGAGGTGCCTCACTCATGAGGAGGCCGAAAAAGTGTTAAATTATTTTCATGATGGGGCTTGTGGTGGACATTTATCTGGTTATGCTACTGTGCAGAAGATACTCTGCGCCTGTTACTTTTGGCCTACTATTTTTCGAGACTACATCCTCGCGGTCAGAAGTTGTCATGCGTGCCATATTTTTTATCGTAAGATCCACAAACCGCCAACGCCAATGCATCATGTTGTCTCTGCGGGGCCATTTACGAAATGGGGTATTGACTTCATGACCTGTAACCCTCGTTCATCTGGAGGGCATGGTTATATTATTGTCGCAGTCGACTATTTTACCAAATGGGCTGAAGCGATGCCTACATTCAACAACACAGGACAAACAGGTGCATTGTTTTTCTTTAATCATGTTATTGCAAGGTTTGGGGTCCCACAGGCTATAGTTACAGATCATGGGAAGCATTTTCACAACCACATGATGTCTGAATTAATTGCCAAGTTAGTATTGTCACATGATAATTCTACTCCTTATTATCCACAATCAAATGGACAAGTTGAGGCTATCAACAAAATTGTTAAACAAATGCTTCAATGAATGATACAAGTTCATAAAAGAAACTGACATTTGATCCTGTACACTGCCTTGTGGGTGTATCGAACCTCAGTGAGAAACGCGACTGGATTTACTCCTTTTCAATTGGTGTATGGTCTAGAAGCTATCTTACCAATCCAATGCGAAATATCATCGTTAAAACTCACAATAGACTTGTTACCTGACACCTCAGAAGAATAAGTGTGTCTCCTTAACCTCATCCATCTTGATGAAACGTGTTGTGAAGCCCAATTGGCCAACGAAGCGCATAAGAGACGTATAAAGGCGCAATACGACAAAAATGTCCAGCCTCGCATCTTCTCAAAGGGCGACTTGGTCCTTCTTTACGATCAAGAAGCTGATGTAATAGGTACAGGGAAATTTGAGCCATTATGGCATGGCCCCTATATTGTCAAAGACTTCTTGCTAAGGGTGCCTATGAGTTAGTTGATTACGATGGAATTCCATTGGCGCAGCCTAGAAATGGGTTGTATTTGAAACATTACTACACTTAATCATGAGCGTAGTAATTTTTTGTATTATATTGTATATATATGTTGTTGATTTGCATTCACTATCTTAATTTGTTTTTAGATTTTTCTTGACGTTAGTAATCCGCTTTACATTTCATCGCAGATGTCTGAATCTTCGGAACCATTTGTTGGATATGCTGATGGTGCTAGTCGTAGTACGCAGAATTTGTCCTCTATAACGTGGGCCATTTTCGCTCCGAACGGCTAGTTAGTGAGTTTTCAAGGGATTTATATTGGTAGATCGACGAACAATATCGCTAAGTATAGCGCGTTTATCAAACTTCTCTCTGATGCCATTTCATTTGGTATTAACCTCATAATCATAAGGTTAGACTCACAACTTGTGGTATTACACCTCACTAGTGTTTATACTATTAGAAATCCAGCACTTCTTATAAAGACATTTTGATTTTATTCAATATCAACACATTTCCAGAAATTTTAACACATTGACTAATTCATTAGCTAAGCAATTTTTAGACAGACATTTGCAACATATGTAAAGAAAACATTCACATCATTAAATAGGATTGCACAATAAACATAGGAAAACATTGAAATCATATAGATAGATAGTTATAGGTTTCTATAAAATTTGTGCCCAAGACACATTGGTCATCTGACCTCAAAATGTATGCAAAATGTCACAAGTAAACTAGTGGTGCTCGTGGTAACATGCTATAGATCTAGCTATCCTACGAAGTAACCGCATCCAACGGTTAGGAACCCCAATAGGGTGTCGTTGCAGTCGCATAGGAAGCTCTTCGATCTGGCAATCCGGAATCCCGAAGGTCAAACCCTCTATGTGCTGCTGAAGCGCAGTCAGAGTCTCAGCCATATCAAGGTCCTGAAGGACTACTCTCCCGACAGCCCTCTCTGCTGGCACACCTGCTTCGCGCTCTGATTCCACTATTGGTTGAACACGACCAACATCTTCATTGCATCAAACATTTAGTTTAGTCCTCGGAAAACATCAAAATACAAAAACATTGTATAAACCTTAGGAGAATCAAAAAATATGGTCAAAACATTCTTACCTATTGCACCCCACTGATCAGCTTCTGGTAATGCTAAATCTAGATCCCCTCAAAAATCAACGCATGCGTATGCATACTCATCGACGGCGACGATCTATCATCACTCATCGATGGCGACGATCTATCATCGGAACTAGGCAAAGAATGTAGTAGAGAACACAACAGTCGATTGGCCTGCATGCCAACCCATGAGTTCTACCCATCTCTGCATTTGAGGATCTCTAGGAATAGAAATATCCAGTGTCACATGTTGTGGTTGCATCAGTGGAATCCGTTCTAAAGTGAAGGATATAAGGATAGAACCATAACTGAAATTCTTCTTCCTTCCTCCCTTTTCTTTATTTACTTATTCCTTTATCTAAGATAAAACAGCTTCAGACCAGTTGAAGATTGATGGCTCCATACACTCTAGCGCATACTGCATATACGATCGATTTGCTACATGTAGTGTAATGGTGCCATCAAGTTTAGCGGTCGTGAAAAGGATAGTTCTCAAAGGAAAATCTCTGACATCCCGGATGTTTATTTTTCCATCTTTTCTAGGTTTTGCCCCTGGATAGAAATACTACAGAATATAATCCGTCATTATATCTCCTCCAATGGTAGACCCTAAGAGTGAAATTGAAAAACCTCTCCTCGACAAACCTGTGAGAAAATACACATCCTCAATTTTTATGGGAACCACTTGGTTCTTAATATGAAATGCCTCTAAAGCTAGATCCCATGCTCGAACTAAGAACTCCAATAGTTCTATTTATTGCCTCATCCCAGACAACTTGAAGTACTTAAACAGTCCACAATCTCGCAGGGCTCTTATGGTACCCAGATCATTCAAGGAAATCATATCTTTTTCTTCATGTTCTCTTTCCCTCCATGTAATCATCATTATAATCCAATGGAAACCTAAAATACAACCATAAGATCCATTAGATTCCATTCATTGCAAAAAAATAGGCAAATTTTGGGCATTATGAGAAAATCAAAAACTTATATTGCGCCCAACACACTCCCTAACAAGAGACAGTGCGTTGCACATGCAATTACCCTTCACTGTACTTGCTATGCAATGCATATTTCGATATTCAGGGGTGCATTACCCTCATTTTGGGCAGAATTTACCCTAGGGGCCTTAAAACCCTAAAAAATTGCAGGAATTGGAAATTAAATGACTACTAAAGGAAATAGGAGGTTCATATCACTAGCCTAAATCAAACGACAACGAAAACCGTCCACAGAAACGATCACAATCGGCAGCTAAAGTTTCGGGGCAAAATCAGGTTCAGAGCTCCAAAATGCAAATGGTAACTATGGAATGGTAAAAATGAATACTGAAACTACTTTTAATAGTCATTTAATTATTTGCAAGTTAAATTTATTGCTATGACTATAGTTTTATTATGTTTTTATTATGAAACGAGTATTTTTAATCCATTTGATGTTGCTCTAAACAGGAAATACAACTGATGAACAGATTAGTCGTGCAGATTTATTCAAAGAATGACTTGACCACAAAGCATACTTTTTCTCCTTATTTTTCGAGCTTTGTTAAAAACAAAAAAGGATTTGAAGTGCACTTTTATCTCTTTTTCGAGCTTCGATAACAGTGAAAAAGGAACCCCTGGAATCTTCTTTCAGCTCTTTTTAGACTCTGATAATGTGAAAATATTGTCGAGCACTTGCCTTTTCGAGCTCGTAAAAGTAAATGAATTGATATCTACTCAGTATAAGTTTAACCCTTTTCCGGACTGAGATAGATTATTTACAAAAAAGGAATACCTTGGTTAAACATGACCAAAGAGGTTCTCTCAGATATTATTTTACACTTTTTCGGATCTGAGTGACAAATTTACGAAAAAGTACTTATGGAGTTTTCTTTCGTCCATTTTTTCAAACTCTCTAAATCTGAAAAAGGACTAGGCTATCATTGTCGTTAAGCTCATTAAAACATAAAAGAGTGACGGGCTTGTTGATCATGGCAAGAATCGAGTTTCATACATCACTAGACTCGATAAATTATTAAATAACGATACTTTATTTGCCCAAAGGGTTGAATTATAGATCAAGCAAATGTTACCCTCCTCAAGCTTGTTAAAAAATAAAGAGATACTGGCCAACAAATGACAGGGGAAAATTTGGAAAAAGTGATAAAATTTTCTTTATGGTAGCAAGTCACTCTTGAACATGACACTTCCTTCACTCCATGTCCGTGATTGTTTGGGTTGGGTAATCATCTTAACAGTTCATTCATACCTATGGTTCATCATACCTTCACCTCAGTTTTGGGTCAATGCTGCCAACTCATCACAGTGTTGCTGATATGTTCAAGAGAATTCATCCAGTGAATAACCTCATCCTTCTGCAATACTCTTAAACCTTCATTCTCATGACCGTCATCCCTGAAAATTGCTATCTCAAGTCATACCCTTGTCTCTGAAATCAGTAACTCCCGTTTCGCAATAAGGTGACTTCCTATCGATGACAAATCAATATCCAAGAAGTTCACTTAGAAACATCAGAATCCAGTACCATGAGGCTTGTTACAGCATCGACAAAATCCTCGCTTCTGAACCTTCGACCGAAAGATTTTATTTGGCATTCGACATCAAATCATCTTACGAAATGTACTACAGTACCTTGAGGGCCATTTTCATTAATGGTGGTTCTTTCGCGTTTGTTAACAGCTCACATCATTGGTTGGTAATCAAACGATGTCTTTCCATGTTCGATGACAAATCATATATTCACATGGCTAGACTTATACCCGAATGATCAAGTGAAAGAGATAAGAAGACCCTAAATCTAGTTTCAGCCATCTTGGCTACGATTTCAGGATTTTTGTACACATCATCTGTACGGTGACCTTACATATAGATCATCATCTGAACATGGGCCTATATCTATAGGCATGTCCGCATTGGGCAACATTCCAATGTCGACGACTTTCTCAATTATGTACATGTTATTAGATTGTTTATGAAATTATGATCAAAGAGGATATATCATGATGTAATGTATTGTAATATTGATGCAGTGACTACTCTGTTTCATCTCGAACCCATCACAGTGTAAAGCATCTCCATCAATTTTTTTTATTATTTTGACCTCATGCTTTAGGGGGCAATTGTTATAGGTCAATTTGGGCATCATTCCCAATGACCTGGTTAACTGGGCATCATCTCTAGGACCAATGACTAAGGTTCTATCATCCCCTATCATTTCAAGTTGCTACATGCCCTAAGACAAGAACAAGACAAATCAAGCATGACTTTCATCAAAGCAAAAGTTTCCAAGGTTTGATGTTTATTATATAACATATGAGAACTCATCAACGCTGCCTCTAAAGGGACTAAGTGCATTGCATATGCAGGTAGCCCCATGAAAGGTTGCTCTGCAAAGAACTTCCCTACATTCACGGGTGCGTTGGTCACATTGGTAGCAAAATTCTCATTATTCCGGAATCTCCACTTGGCCAGTGCCTTCTAGAAGAGTTCACATGTGTCAAGCTTCGAATCCATGTGTCCATTTGACATCTACAAGATTGGTAACATGTCTTGCCTATTATTGGAAAGTCATTGATTGTAAAACAACCTTCAACTCCTCTATAAATTGAGCACAGATCTGAGTGTTTGATAAGGAAGAATTTGAGTAGAGAAATGTTGGTGGATTTTCAATTGAGAGTTAGATTTGTGTAATAGCTGCTGGAGAGATTTATACTATGATGAGGCTAGGAATGTTGCTATAATGGTCACTTCAAATCAATCACTAGGTTGTAACCTCTCCTTCTATCATCAATAAAGAATACAGCTTACTTTTCCCTATATGCATCTGTATTGGCTTTGATTTTCCATATTGTAAGATCTTAGTTGATGTATATGGTTTATTCTTTACTGATTTAGCAAAATAACTTGAATAAACATCTGTATTATTGCTATCTTTTGTTGTTTAATGTTCATTCTTGTAGGAATCATTTTGCACAAACCGATGGAATTTGAAGCTGCAACGGAAGCGACAGAAGGATCCATTTAGAAGCACATGGATTACAAGTAAGCTTATAATCTATTCCGTGTGTTTTTTTTTAGTTAGGAGAAGAAGTCTTATAGGCTTTAAGCTGTTGTTCTAGATTATCACCTGTCTAGGGAAGTGTGTTTTATCCGTAATTCACAATTATGTCCAACATCCAAAATCAACAGTGATAATTCAAGAGGAAAGGAGGAAACTACAAATAAACTTGAAAAACCAAAAACAAAAATAAAACAAATTTTCTATTTACAAGAACAACCCCAGTCTTCTAGGACAACCCCTTTTCCTGAGACATTAGTTCCTAAAAAAATAGAAATACTAAAAAGCATACCTGAATTTGATATTATTGATGAATTGAAAAATATATCTATAAAAAATCATTTCTTAGGAAAATAAAGGGCATACCAATTTATAATAGAATAATAAAGGGATTTTGCACTAAATCTGGAAAAAGGAAACAAGATCCATCAATGATAAAATTTATATGCATATTGTCCAACCTAATGACTACTAAATTCATTGCAGAAAATTATGTTGACCCAGGCATACCCAATGTAACAATAATAGTCAACAATTTTTCTATTCCCGACACACTTATTGGTTTAGGTGTTGCTATAAACGTGATGACAAAAGAAACCATGCAAAGCTTGCAAATTAATAAGATTATACCAACTCCCAAAATATTAGAATTGGTTAATAGGTCAAAAATTAAACCTGAGGGAATTATCGAAGACATTATTGTATATATTGACTCTTGGGCATAACCAGTAGACTTTATGGTCCTTCATCCCATATCTACTCTAGGGGGGCATCCTTTAATATTGGGAAGACCGTGGTCGGCTACTACCGAAGCATTCATTAACTGTTGTTTTGGAAACATGACAACACCATGACAATTACAAATGGTGATGAAATAAAATTAAAAAAAAATTACATTATAATCCCCTTGCAAAAATAATAGATGAATTAAAGAAAGTTCAATGGTTAGATGACAATGAATTAGATTATGAAATAATACAACAATTGTTAACCATTGAAGAAGCATTCAATCTTAAGGAAAATATTGATGAAAAAAAATTGATCATTTCATTTCTCATCTCGATTTTCCACAGTATTTTAGGGGCCAATCATCATGAACTTTAGTCATAACACAAAATTTTGAACAATCTGAAAAAAATTCTGCAAATTTTGGACAAGCTTTATTAAGTACTTAAAATTTTTCTCTACATTCTCTTTTAGGACAACATTTTCAAGAAACATGCACAGTGGATAGTTTAACATCATCCTATCAATCAATATTTTTCTACATTCTATATCACATTCGTGCAATAAAATCATTGAATTGTCTCTAGGAAAACCCTTGTATATCAATTCTGAATTAGATGATTTCCAACAAGAACAATTAAATACATTATTGCAGGAATATTCCAAATAATTTTCTTGGGATTATATTGATATTGAAGGAATACACCCTGGTACTTGTACAGATCACATACACATGCAAGAAAGTGTTAGACATGTTAGACAACTGCAGAGGATAATGAACCCTACCTTGAAAGAAATAGTAAAAAAGGAATTCCATAAATTATTATATGTAGATTTCATCTACCCTATATACAAGAGCCAATGGGTTTCACCCTTGGTTATTTTTCTGAAAAAGAATGGTAAATGAAGGGTATGTATAGATTTCAGGAAACTTAATAAAGCTACTTTAAAAGACCATTTCCCTTTACCTTTTACAGATCAAGTTCTGGATAAATTGTTTGGAAAGAAATAATTTTCTTTCCTCAATGGTTTCAGTAGATATAATCAGATAAGAATAGCTCCAGAAGACCAAGATAAAATGACCTTTAATTGTTTGTGGGGGACATATTCTTATAAAGTATTACACTTTGGACTTTGTAATGCACCTGCCACACTTAAAAGAGCAGTTTTAGCCATTTTTTCTTATTTGATCAATGATTGTGTAGAAGTGTACATGGATGATTTTATCATCTATGGAAATACTTCCGAGGAATCCTTAGATAACCAAAAGAAAGTTTTATAAAGATGTCAAGAAACAAATCTATGCTTAAGCAACGAAAATTGTTTTTTAATGTTTAATGAATGAATCGTTCTTGAACATCATGTATATTTCTTGGGTATTAAGGTTGATACACATAAAATTGAAGTGATTGTCAAATTTCCAACTCCATCCTCCCAAAGGGATGTAAGAGTATTTTTATGACATGTGGGGTATTATAGCCATTTCATTAAAAAAAATCAAACATTGCGTCACCTTTGTTTACACTTCTTGCAAAAGATATCGAATTTCATTGGGATAATGATTGCCAAATTAATTTTAATGTACTCAAAGAAAAAATTTCTACAACTCTTGTATTAAGAGGACCCGATTAGACATTACCTTTTCACATATATACAGATGCTTCAGATTCAGCCATAGGAGTTGTTTAAGGAAAAATAGAACAAAAAATAACATATGTTATTAACTATATCAACAAAAAATTGACTCCGGTTGAACTTAATGACATTGTTACGGAAAATGAATTTTGGCAGTCGTTTATGCAGTTAATACATTTTTTCAATACATTACAGGATATGAAGTGTTTGTGCATACTGACCATTATACCATATGATACTTAATGAATAAATCGATAACAAAGTAAGAATTACAAGATGGTTGCTACTATTGCAGAAATTTAACATAATTGTGTTAGACAGGCCTGGGAGAGAAAAATAGGTTGCAAATTTCCTTTCTCGTATCAACAATCATGGTGAGATCATTCTTGTAATAGATATTTTTCTTGATGAAAATTTATTTGAATTTTTTTTATATCTTCTCAGTTCGCTGACATTGCCAATTACTTGTCTACAGGAAAATTTCCACCACATTTTTCATCAAAGGTAAAGAAGAAATTGATTAGACAAAGTGCTAAATACTATTGGATTCTAGGAGACCTTTTTCTATACTAGAGTAGATATGGTTATTCGAAGATGTGTTAGAGAGAATGAGATACTAGATATCCTGAAAGCATTTCATGATGAGCCATGTGGTGGACACTTTTTAGATAAGAGAATAGCCGAAAAAATTTTCTAGCTAGGATACTATTCGCCAAGCATCTTTAAAGATACCAAGAATTATGTGAGTTGTGATAGTTGTCAAATAATGGGCCATCCAATTTCAGTTGATGAAATGTCTCTTCATCCACAAATCCTTATGGAACGATTTGAGAAGTGGACATTAGACTTTATGGGACCCATTAATGTGACATCAAGGAAGAAGAGATACATATTTAGTTGCACAAGCTATGTGACGAAGTGGGAAGAGGTGAAGGCTTTAACAAGAGCTACTAAGTAGTCAGTAGTAGATTTCCTATTTGAAAACATTTTTGTTTGTTTTTGGGTACCTAGAGAGAGAGTTATTGATTAGGGGGCTCAATTTACATCAAATTTAGTTTTTCTTATTGTGAAGGAATACAAAATTAAACACCAGAAGTTAACTCCTTATCATCCATGGTATAATGGCCAAGTGGAATCTACAAATAAGGTTTTGGAAAGTATTTTGACAACGACTGTTTCACCGCAACGAACAGATTGGGAAAAAAGTCTTCTTGGGGTCTTATGGGCATATATAATTACATAGAAAAGCACAAATGGACATACCCTATATGAAATAGCATATGGAAAACATATAGTTTTTCCCATTGAATTTCAAATTAAAACTTTCAAAATTGCAGCAAAATTGGGATTAAACCCATCAGAAGCTCAATAACAAAGAATTTTATTGTTAAATGAGTTAGATGATATGTGGTTAAATTCTTTACAGAATAACACTCTTATACAACAACAAATAACCAAATGACACGATATATTTATGATGAAGAAGGAGTTCAAAGTTGGAGATTGGGCCCTACTGTTTGATTCAAGGTTTAAAGACTTCAAGTGTAATTTTAATACTCACTGGTTGGGTCCTTATGAAATTCAAGTTGTATTTAGTAATGGCATTGTGGAAGTTAAAAAAATTGATGGTTTAGACATCTCATTTGTAGTCATTGGTCACAGGTTAAAATTATATCATCAACCAGTCTCTAGAGATGATTTTGTTTCTAATTTACTTCAATAGATAGAGATGGATATTATGGACAAACGACATTCTCCTAATATTATTTGATCCTGAATTTACATTTTTGAGAAAAAATAAAATAAAATTACAAAAAAAACTAAAAATAAAAATAAAAATAAGGTTTAACTATGAAAACTAGGCTTTCTAGCACATCTGAACATGAACTTTGCCTGAAAACTAGGAAACTGGCAGAGAGAGTTTCACAATAAAAATAAACACAAAAGAAAATAATAATAATAATTTTTAATTATGAAAACCAGTGTACTCGCACAACTAAACATAAACCCTGCTTGAAAACCATGTAATTGGCAGATAAAGGTTCGCAATAAAAGAGTGTATCATTTCCTGCAATTGCAGAGTTCAAAAAAGAGTTTCCTGTAGCTTCCTGTAATTACATGAATATGTGTATTTTTTGTAATTTGTTTTAGAAATGTTATTTTCTAATAAATAATCACTTTTATCAGTGATTATATCAAAGGAAATAAATTTGCATTAGCAATAGAAGAAGAGGTTAGTTCAACACAAGCCAATTTCAGCAAGATAATCATTAATATTTTCCTATATGCTAGATATTGATGGTGTCAAAAAGTCAATATTCAGTACTTTCTAAAAAGGTAACGAGGTAAATGTTGAATTGTATTTATTTATTAAACTTAGGATATTTTTAAATGTTTAATTAACCTGAAAAAACCTATGGCATATATATTTTTTTGAATTCTTATATCATCATTACCTTATGTGTTGAACTTAGAATTATAATTTCATTTGTCTTTCTGAAAACTTATTATCCTTAATGCCTAAAACCAACAATCCAAGTACTTGAGGTAATAAATATATCTTACTAAATTTCATCATTTTGAAGCCATGACTTATTTCAAATTAAAAAATGATGTGATATCACAACCATTAAATCTACTTTCATTTTGAAATTCTCTTAGCTAGCAATCGACCACTATTTTGAATCCTATAAACCGAAGTCTTATCCTTTGTTCTCCTATATTATTACCAAAATTTTGAATCAATATTTTTGTCACATAATTAACATGGTATACACAAGAGTGGTGCACAATGAGCCACAAGGCATAGTCAGTCTAGAAAAATACCCTATATGTTGCATTCAATTCCACAGAGCGAGTTTGTTTCCATTCTTTGAAAAAAATTAAGGGCACAACATAGTGGTGACTAAGGTGTTTGCAAAAGCCTTTTATGGACAAACCACAAGTATTTGGGACATAAGCCTCTCAGCCTCAGAAGATACACTCGCTAGTCTATTGGAGTGGAGCAAGCAGGTGAGAAATGGTTTAAAGGCTAGAGGATCAAGAATAAAGCATGGGTGGTGTTTTTAAAGAGATTGAACTAGAACCTTGACTGTTCAAAAGGAGTTCCAAGGTGATGGCTTCAATATCCATGGGCAGATATTGTGTATTTCTTGCAGAAGTATTTCTATACCATGTACTCTTCCTTGAGCATGTAAATGATAGAAATAGAAGGATAATTTTCCATTTTTCTTAAGCAAGAGTTTGTTGAAAATGGCCACCAGGATTCAAAAAATGTGTTCCAACAAGGAGTGATAAATTTAACACCATAAATTGGTAAATTTAATAATTCTAGATTAACTTAATAGATTAAACTAGACTTAGGATGAATTTTTAAAAAGGAATAGGTTTGGAGTTGAAGAAGTCATAGTTGGAAACCCTAATGAATAAAAATCTAATAGTGAAGGAAATCATGATGAAGAGGATAGGCCTGAAACACAATCAAACCCTAAGTCTACCCCTGAATTACAGGAAAAAATTGAACCTAAGAAAAAATCCCCAATTCATCAACAATTTGAACAGAATGAGGGTGAAGAGAAAGGAAAAAAAGGTTTACAACAGAAGGATATACATCCTCTCTGGAATTCATTGGCTCAAAACCTGCAAGCAAAAAAGGAAAACTAATTCTAGGGTTTCAACAACAACTAATAGTAGAATGACTAGGGGAATGTAAAATGTGTTAAGAGAATTTTACGAGGAAACTTCTAACCTACAAAATTGAAAGAACCACTTAAAAAAAATTATGACTAGAAGTTCAGTAATCTACTAGGAAGCTTTAGAGGAAGTTTATGTTGAACAAATCCAACAATTTCAAGAAGAATAAGGAATCTTTGAAGAAAAACCACTACATGAAGAAGGTAAATATGCAGAAGAAGAATTTGAACCTCAAAATCCACAAATAGATTCCCTGCTTACTCAGATGAAAAATAAGGACAAGAATATAAAGAATCTAAAGAAGAAATTGTATGAAATATAACTAGAAAACAGGGTAGTAAAAGAATAAAATGAAAAGTTGAAGGAAGAAAGTGGTTGAGGGAGAAGTAGAAATCACTCAAACAAAAATATTTCAACCCATTTGCAACAAATAAAGAAAACATCAAACATAATTGGTGCTTAACGATTAGAAATAAGAAGTTGAAGGCACATTTGAGGAACAAGACTTCATCAAATATTGACTTAAATCTTCTTATTCAAGCAACAGACGCAGTATGAGGCAACGAGTTCTATAGTTTTAGATAATGTTTTGCAAGATACCAACTCGAATTTTGTTTTCATGGGGGCATGAAAAAACACCAGTATGGGGGAGATGTTGGGTACAAATTTTGGTACTTTTGACCACCTTATTTCAACCTTTTTTATCCTCAATTTTGAACCAAACTTCTTCCCTTTAACCAATTTTTGTTAGGATAACGACGAAAAAGTTTATAATAAAGGTAATTATCCTTCATAAGAAAAATTTTCACTTTTTAATGTATAAATATTAAGTAGAAGCGTTTATTGAGGTACTAATTTGTAAATCAACACCTATAGGAATTCCTACAATTTCAAAATAACAACGTCGAGGAGAATTCCTATAATTCCTCCAAGGTATATAGGGGTTCACATCAAATAATCTAACTCTGACACTTGGAATGCATCTAAAATATTCATCATATGGATAATTACCTATCTAGCCTCCTTGTAGTTGGTCACATCCCTCAAGCCAATGATTGGCAACATAGGGTGTCTACTAAACAATTTTTGTATTTGGTTAAGGAAATTATCAAAACTATCTCCATAAGTTGGAATTCAAGTATCTGAGCCTGGAAATCAGTAGCTAAGCCAAAGGAGATCAAGGAGGACCACATCAAATTTCTATCTTTCCTTTGTAGATATTCTATTTTGCTTAAATGTTGAACTGAACACCATGTTTTAGTAAATTTAGTTCTAATTTAGTAGTTTTTGTATAAAGAGGGTTGAATTAGGAAGAAACAATTCAGTAATACATTTTCACTCACTATCTCTAAACAAGATTGTTATTTTGTATTTAGTGCGAGTTGAGTTAACATAAGAAAACCTTTCTCTAGTATGGTATACAATTTCTCTTAGTTTTTGGGTATATTCTTTGACAACATATCCCAGAAGTCCCCCTGGAATGTGTTGTATTGGTTCTTGCTATGTCTTTTATCTATTTTATTGTGTTTTGATTTTATTTTTCTAATGGTTCCTATAATATATGTAGGATGTACCTACTTTGTTTTTCTTGTAATTATATAATTTCCTGCAATTTTATGTAGTGTTCGCATAATTTTGTGTAGCTTTCCTGAATTTCCTATAATGGATACTCTATTTTTCTTGTAATGACACAATTTTTGTGATAGGACGTGGTTAAAGAATAGGATTTAGTTGGAATTGATTATTGTTTTGTATTAAAGTTACTTGTTAGATCTAGTTAGAGTTAGTATGCCTTAAGTAATGATTAGAGTTATGATTGAAGGAATTTGAGTTTTAATTAAAAATATATGTGTCATTAGATTGGAGTGAATTTGTTTATCAGACTCAAAACATTGATTTCTCCTTAAAGCTTATTTTTTTATTACATTTATAGGCCATTTTTTACTGAACAAGTACGTTTTCAAAAATAGCATTTAGTGTGATGGTATAATGTATCTATCTGGATCTGCAATTTTACCTCAGCAAGGTCAACAATTAGACTTAGAATTATAAAAACAATATTAAGCTTAAATAAATTTTGAGAATTACATGTATTTGGATTGTGTTTAATTTTTGCATAGGAAACACCTAAGTAGCCAATTTGCATATATAGTTCTTCACCTTGTATGTTTAGCTAGCTTGGATTAACATAAAAATGTTAAGGCATTTATCCCACTATATGAATTGACACATGCAACCCCCAAATATTTAATAAGAAAGACCTAAAAATATATTAGTGAATAAACTTAACACTTGGATAATTGTTGCACATTAATACAATCATTCTGAAATATGTTAATGCAAACCTGGTGTAGTGAATTATTCCATGCTCGCGATCTTACAGAGTTCTGAATATCCATGGAAATTACACAATGAAGAGGTTTTTTCATCAATTGAAAACAATCATGGGGCTATTGTCAATGTTAATCTAAGGGACAACAATGATTCCTATACCATTTCTTGACCAATCTTATTGTGATGAAAAAAATCCGATGACTCTTAGAGCGAGCCTATGATGGCCAAAGAATTTGTGTAGAAGCTACAAAAGATAAAGCTCCCAAAATTTTGATCTCTTACCATTTTTTATGACAACCAATAATAATTCTAGTAAGATTTGCAGCCCGAGGAAATATAATATTGTTAATAACTAAACAATACCGCTTTCCATCAATTTATGTTACCACATCAAAAATGGTATTTAAGAATGTCAAGATCAATGTGCATGATTCTCTGTGTTGTATGGTGATTCCAGTTATTGCATAATCAAGTAATGAAGGGAATATTGTCGAGGGTACAAATAAATGGAGAAATATTTGATGCACCTTGACACTAATAGAAATCAGCCATAAATAATCTTTGGCCTTTATAACTCATCTTAAAAGGTAATGGAATCAAGGTTGATGGTGCAGTTCATATTACAATTGGAACAATATAGCATATCACCCATTGTGACACCCATGGATCTTCCAAGTTGATATTCAATAGAGTTTAGTTGCAATTTCATTTGGAACTTGGATTCAATGGAATCCTCATACCTTATTTCAATTATTTGTTAGGTCTTATGGAATATACTATTACCAAAATGGAATTATTCAATATGGTTAATGAGGTCTTCACAAGATAGATATAAATGGTGAAATTACAATGCCACCAGCATGAAAAAACATTTCGCTATAACTTATCTTGTGTATGCCCGTAGAGACCCTCGACTAAAGCGTTCAATTCAAAAGGACATCCAAATGCGAACTGTTGTTGAAGTGTTCCCCAACCATTGAGAAAAAATTATTTTGTTCATGTGTCCATTCTCAAAGAGGCTTTGTGAGAATTGGTAAAAAAAAATTGTCATCATATGGTCTAGATGACATGTTAATTGTGTTCCATGATAGCGAAGATAAGTATTGTATGTGGATAGAGACAAAGATCAAAACATTAGAGCACAACTTGGTGGATTTAATATAACCAAATTGATTTTTCCACATGGAAAGCACTTTTCCGACAACAAATTTGTATCTCTTTAATATTGAAATGATCTAAGAAGTCGGTCAAGTGTGAAGAAAATGATCCCTACAACTGCTATGGAGAATAATAGTTTCCCATGTAATGCTAATAACACTACAAGGACTATGTATAATGTTGGGTGTAGAAAAATAATTTAGAATATCATTCTTGTACCAAGTGCGATGAAGTCACCAATATAACCTCACCATCATCATCGAGATATCTTTTCCAAACTTACCCCAAGAACCTTCACCATCATTATCAAGAAAAACTTGACATCCTCACAACCCTGAATCATCATGAACAAATCTATGGAATTTGAGAAATATTTGAGTGTATTTTCACAATTGACATGTCTCTTCCTCTTTGGAGCTAATTTGTACTTTTATTATAATAATGAATCCTTCAAAAGGTAGTGATCCTCCTTCTTTTATGACCAACTTCAATGAATATTAAAACTTAATTTTGACTTGTCTTTTAGGTTCCTTTGGGGATTACCTTGTGGGCTATCTTCATTAATAAATAACCTTTATATCTTGGAAAATATTGGGGTTCTTTGGCTGCCACAAGGGTTCATCAAATGGGGTATTATTTCCATGCTTCAAGAGGCTACTCCAATGGCCTCCAACAACAAGTGGGTTTCTTCATGGCACAATTACAATTGCAATGACAGCATAACTAGTTGCCTCAGTGTTTCTTTAATATTTTCAAGGGCTCCAATACAAAACTCATTGCCACATGTAACATCCCTAAAATATTGTTTTTAATTGGTGAATCTCATTGCACAGATAGAAACTTTGAAAGGCTATCCTACATGCTCAAACATAATCTGAATCAGTTAAATGATTTATACAAGAGACATAAGATGTGATTTTACAAACTTGAATGCTAAATTGTTAAATGCACAATAAATGAAAGAGATTACAGGCATAAGCTAGTTGAGCAAGCCAGTTCCAACAAAATAGGTTTTATAAAATCTTCAAAATAAAATTTTAAGTGGTTTTGCAAATGTAAGTGATAGAGATGTTTCCAATGTATTTTCTTGAAAGAACGATATGCAATGAAATTACTACCATGATGATGCCATTACTATGACTGCAAATTGCCATGAAATTCTCATGATAATTCAAGCTTGAAGATACAAATTATGGTATGAGGATCAAAGTAAAACATAGATGGAGTATTCATCCATAACATGACAATATAGAGATATGAAGGTGCAAGAATGAAGTAGAAACTCCACAAACCATAATGCATTCAAAAGAATCAGAACCAAGATGAAACAAGGCAGACATAGAAAAGGCACGCTATGAAAACATGAGCAACTATAGCCTTTGATGACAACTGGGTCATTTAAGGATTCTGACCAGTTTAAACCATAGTAATAACCATTAAAACTTTGAAAAGCAAAGGGGGGCCAAAATTTGGGCATGCATGCTAAAACTTTTGGGGGATGTTGTAGCGGATACAACACATGGATAATTATTTTAATGCGAATAACTTGGGTTATAAACAAATATTTCAATCTCCACATTAATTAAAATATTTGAATATCAATTATGTATATATTATATAAAACAATTTAAAAAAATTGTATAGATAAAACAATTTTTTCCCACGAAAAAATCCATAATTTTTATTAAGAGAAATAAAAATTACATTTTGTAGACACACAGTGTGTATGTTGAAAGCGGCACGAAAGGAGCATGAATTTACAATAAAGAGAAAATATATGAGAAAATATGGTTCTAAAATAGGCCATGAACCATCGAACATATGAACAAAAAACTGAGAAATAGAAGATTATGGATGGAAAATTGAGCTAATTTTTTCCTTTTTACCCTTCCTTCTTTGCACATTTTTCCATCCCTCTGGATCTGGATCAACCAACACCAAAGTTATTTCTTGACCCTCATCTAGATGTGGAGATTCTTTGTCTGGATATGAGCCCTCTACCACATGTGCTCATTTGGTGCGACCATGACTTGACGAGGACTATTGTTTTTATATTTCCAACCTTTCGGATGTGAGTGACAGAGCCATCTTGTACCACAACCTCCCCATCCATTTTATCTCTGGTATGTTCTAGCTATGCCTCTTTTTTTTACTCCTCCTCTTTATCCAACTGGGGAGGTTCGTTAAAATTCCATCTTTTTGGTATTTTGTTGCTTCTTTTTCCTTTTGGGGATCTTCTTCGTCAGAGGACATGTGTTCTAAAGATGACTTATTTGAAAGCGCACACGACATCTGAAGGTCGTATTCTCATAATCTAGAATTTGTGACCACTAAAAATTATTATGTTTTAGGTTGATGTGATGGTAAGCCTTCATTGAGGTCAACCTCCACACAAATCCTAGCAAAGGTGAATAATCCCTTGTTTTCTCTTTCCAGGTCCTTTTTTTTAATTTTCCTAGTTTGTTTCTTGTCTTTAAGGACTTGGAGGTGCCAAAAAGGAAGGGGTATGGTTGGAATCCTAACCCATACTAGCATGGAAGTGATCACCATGGATGTTAAATCAAAACTAGGGAACCATGGATTAATTGATAGACCAACTCTACCCCGAAACCATGGCACTTCATTTGTTATAAAATCCAGTTCTTTTTTGTGTCAAATTGGACTACGGAAAATCCTTTAGAGCTATAAATATCACAATTTATAATGCAAGAAGGGAATACCCATTGATGTGATGCTTCAGGTTTTGGCCAAAAGCCATTAAATATACATATAATGGCTTTATATTCCAATACTATGAATAAGGAGGATACCTATATTGAGAAATCTAGGGGTAGAAAATTAGGTGATTTCTTTTACTTTGATAACTGCTTCTGATTTATTTTACTTATCTTGATTAGCTTCTTCTTTCATTTAATTATAATTGGTGTCCTTATCATAAAACAACTACCAAACCCTAAAGAACAATGAGACAAGAGGACACAATATATAGGTTATAAACAAGGGCCAAAACCTCGCCTCTTGAGAGGAAAACCCACACGAACTCTTCACTTATTATAGAACTTCAATTGACAAATTCAAAGACCTATGACCCTTGACCAATACCCCTCCAAGACAAAGTCAAACTTCTCCTTGAAGCACTTTCTCACCCTAAGTCAAACTTGCCTTATAACAATCATCACTTCTTCTTTGACCAATCATTTTAACCTACAATATTGACTGCAACTTTGGCCTCCCTTACCTGTAACTTTCGGCCTCCTACACTTCGCACATACGATAAATTTGAGGAAATTTTGGACTTCTTCTTGCCTTCACTTGGATAGGCTTCCTTTATTTGACTACTCGTATTGTACTTTCAAACTTCTTTGAACCTTGATCCACCTTATTGACCTTACTGTAATTTAGTCCTTCGAGAGCTCAGAATGTGCCCTAATTACAGTCTCCATGTGTGAGAGATTAGCCCAAAACAGACCTTGAAATACTTCGATTTATCTTTCCTCTTGTCCTCTTTATTCTTCGCTCAATATGAGACTCCTCCTTGTCTTTAGATCAAACTTTTGTGATATGTTTTCAATGTCCTTTGAATGAGGTTGAGTACCCTTATTTATAGGCTTCTTGTTCTATCTTGTAGGCCGACTTGTCACTGTCTCTAGGCCGACTTGTCATTCTCTCTAGACCGACTTATCACTTGTAGAGGTCAACTTGTAGTTTGCATATTGACAAGGTCTTGGAGGGTATTTGACTCTATTTTTGACTCATATAAATTTTCTTTACAATATATAACATGCCCAAAAGGGTCTTCCATACATTAAAATGAATCAATTGACATGTAAACTCAATGAAAAGCCCTAGAAGCACTCAATGGGTGCTTGACCTATAAAAATAAATTTCCCTTGAGCATGAAACCCATGCCTCAAGAATGAAAATAATACATTTATTTTTATATTTACAAAAAATACATAAAATCATGATTACATATGTCATTATGAAGACCGAACCTAGTTATTAACCTCCATGGATGGAACTTGCTCCATTTTGTCCACAATATATGGACTAGGAATGTTGTTTTGCCACAACTATAGCAACCCTGGTGAAAATTCCATGTAATAAAAATTAATAAAGGAAAAAATAATAACCATAGTTGATGGGACACTTATTCCAAGCTGAATGTTGGGAAAAAAATCCTATGGGTGTTCATTTGGTTTATTATGGCTAAGGAAATTGGAAAAGGCTTTGGAAAGGAAAAATGGCATTTTTGGAACATTTATTTATGAAAACAATGGAAATTAGGAGAAAACGGAGGTGAAAGGTCACAGATTGCATGTGAGGAGGAAAATGAAAGAAAATAATGGAAAATGGAGGAAAATAATGGAAAATTAAGAAAATAGAGGCCTCATCAAAAAAAGACTTATGAGGATCATTTGGTACCTTTTTTCAGTTTAGTTTTTGAGCTCTCTCTCTCTCTCTCTTGGACGCTTAGATTTTCTTGGAGCACTTTGGCATTGGAACCAGAAAAGCAAAGAAGGTAAGAGGAAGGAAGGAGCAAGGAAGGAAGAGCACGATCAAGAAACTACAATAGGATTTTTTGCATGTATTGATTTGCATGTGTGATTTCCTTGCTAGATTTGGAATGCATGCTATTGTAAGTGGTTCTTTTCTGTCATGGCATGGTTTTTTCCAGGTGTGACGGTGTTTTCAGCCTAACCTTTCCATTTCTGGATAGCCTTGATGAGATGGGTTCTCATGCTTTAATTGAGTTGGATTGCCGGATGGATTCGAAGTTGAGCGAGGTGGATCTATGAAATGAAAAACACATGGTCTAATGATCCCTAAATTGGACTAAGGATCTCAATAAATTCATTGGCCTAGTGACCCCTGAACCGAACTATGGGTTGTGGTAAAGTCAGGATTGTGTGTCGTGGTGGGCCTAGGATTCCTTGTCAGTGAATGGAGGGATATACGGTAAATCCAAGAGGTGGATTGCTCTCCGTTGTCACTAGTAGTCCCAGGATGGGATGTACGGTAAAGGTTGAAGAGCGGGTCCCGGTGTAGGGCCTAGTGATCTCTGGATCGGACTATGGATTATGATAAAGCCTGAGAGAGTAGGATGCAGTAAAATTCCTCATGGTGTAGGTGGAGAACTCTGGTAGCATCTATGCTTGTTTGGTTCTTTTTTGTTGGTTATGAGTCCCACATTAATGCTTGGAGTATGGAACAGGGGTGATTGGCTAAAGAGAAATTTGGCTCAACCAATCTATGGTCAGGTGGAACGTGGTATTCCCATCTCCGGTCGGTTTTTACATTCATTAATGAGAAGTTCATTTCCTTGGAATTTGATGTCTAAATGTATTGGTTTATATATGGATCCTATGCTGATTTATTCTTGATATTTATGTTGTTATTTTGTTGGTTACAAGCATGTATTCTAACAGTGATGATGTATGCCTCTCCTCATTTTTTTATTTGTAAATGAATAAACAATGTATCTATGACCTAATAGATGATACTGCAACTAATGACGTAAGGGAACAATGCTTCTTAGAGATTATCAGATAAGTATGAGACCCCTATGTTCATATTTGTTATTTAAACCTATATATTACACATTTGCGACATGTTTGACGAAATTCCTGTCATGGCTAGTAGGGTTCCAGTCATGTATTTATTCCAGTACTTGCTTTTGCACCATTGTTTCGATGTTATATTTAATGTATGAGCTTTTCATTGAGTTATGGGCAATGGCCTGGGCTCTGGGCCTAAAAAAAGTGCCTTAAATTCCACGGATGCAAGCACAGGTCTGGGAAATTGAGTCCCTATACGCATGCATGCTTATGTCATGGGAGCGTCCACAACCTCCCAGATGCACCCATGCCTATATTTTCAGAGTTTTTGGGCATTAAGTGGGTTAAAATATTTGTGGAACCGAGGGGCTAGACACCTAAGTGGTTGGAATGGTTCCTGGGAGTCTTGTGGTTGATGTAGAAATTATACAACAAGCATGTATATCTTGGATTCACCCAATCCAACAATGTGCTAAAGTTAAATACTGGATCACTTCTACAAATCCTTTTAAAAACACAATAGCCAATCACAGGAACATGAATAAAGATCAATCACACACAACACAGATAATTTTCCAAGGAAAGCTTACAACTAAAAACCCCACTATCTTCTATTGTATATTATATCATGGATCATGAAAAAACTACATACAAAAATCTTCTCACAAGAGCCCTCAATACATCAGCTAATTGTCTCACATTGTCATGCAAAAATTGGCAAATTCCTTAGCAAATTTATTGCCTCCAGACAGCCTGCCTTCACTGCACAATCCTGGTTGAATGCAATCCCTGATTGAATGTAATCTTGCCTGCCTTTATTCTGCAAGTATCATGGGCACTCAAATGAGTGTTTATCTTCATGTTTGCAAGCAGATAATGTCACAACTAATAGTCAACCTCCCTTTCACCTAGAACTCAACTAGGTCTCCACTGGATCTGACATTCATGCAGCTAATAATAGTAAATCCTCAGTTTCATGTGAGATCACTAATTGTGAATTAATTAATATTTAATTCACTAGATCTCTCACTAGTGTATCTTCAGTTACAACTAGCACAATTGAGTTTAACTCACTTAGGTTAAGTGATTTACAACTTGCAACTCATGCCACGCAGACTGTTACAACTAGGTATACTGCATGTCCCACCAAAGAACCTCTAACTCGAAATTCACTAGCTAACTGAATTTTCCACTTCATTTAACTATTACAAGTCTACATTTAGAATAGAATAGAGTTTAATGTCCATCTAAATTAAGGGATAATAAAAATAGACATGCACCCAAAAATAGCCTTTTGGGCCTCACCCTAGTGTAGGTGCTTAATGCACTAGTGTGGGTGCTAAATCTTCTTGTTGAATCTCAACACTCCTTCTCAAAACGAAAGGGATTATCCTTCACCCTGATCATGTCTCTATGGTATTCGAATTTTCTCCTAGTGAGCGCCTTCGTCAAAATATCTACATCCTGATCTTTCGTGGGAATCTACTGAAGCAACATGATGGTCCTCTACACACAATATTTGAGATGATGGTACCAGATATCTATATGCTTGGACCTATCATGAAACACATGATTAATCGAAAGTTTAATGCAAGTCTGATTATCACAATGAATCACTGTAGGATCCATCTGAGAACCAAACAAACCAACCAAGATCTTTCTCATCCAGATAGCCTCACATGCAGCTTGAATTAATGCCTTGTATTCTGCTTCTGCTGAATTGAGTGCCACGGATCGTTGTTTCCTGATGTACCAGGAAAGTGTTGTCGACCCAATGCTAAAGATCCCCCCTGATGTGCTCTTTCATTCTGATGGACTTCCAGCCCAATCTGCATCCGTGAAGCCATGCAACTTCACTCCTTCTGTCCTTATGTACCATAGACCATACGCTGATGTGCCCCTCAGGTATCTCAAGACATGCTTCCACGCCTTCCAAAAGAGCTTGGTAGGCTTAACCATAGCTTGACTCAGCTGGTTAATTACGTAGCAAATGTTCGGTCTCGTCTTCACTAGATACATTAGCGAACCCACTAACTGTCGATAGACAGTAGCATCCACTACCTCTCAAGAAGTAGCATCCTCTTTCCTCTAGTTTCCTCGAAGAGGAGTATCCATGGGTTTGCAACTCTCCATGTTAAAATTACCCAGTATCTCCTTTGCATACTTTCCTTGAGACACAAAAAGTTCACCATCCCGCAGCCATATTTCCAATCCAAGGAAATAATGAAGGAGGCCCATATCCTTCATTTCAAATTCCCTTGCAAGATCCTCGTTGCATGAATGTATCAGCTACTCATCACGAGTCAAAATTAGATCATCAACATAAACAATAATGATCAATAGCTTACCCTCAACCACGATCTGTTACAGGTTTGCATCTACTTCACTTTTGGTGAAGTTCAGTCTAATGAAATCGTTGGCTATCTGAGTGTACCAAGCACGGGGTGTTTTCTTAAGCCCATACAATGCTCTTTTGAGTCTGCACACTGTTGGTGAGGTAAATCCCCTCTGCGGACAGAGGTGATCCCACTAGCCCTAGGGTGGTTCTAGCAACAAACAAAACAAGCTATAATATTGATTCCTAGTTAACGAATGGACAGAGATTAGATAGATGACTTACCGGAGGTCCTATGTTGTTGTTGTCATCAAAAAGAGTGGCTGCCTCTCGCTCTTGGTTTGACAGATCACGATCCGCTCGCTTTCACACTTGGACACCTGCACACACACAAGAAACAACGACAATATACAACATACTAATTCCAATTCATAACTATTAGTCAGTCGAAGAGGACTAAATCAATTGCATTAAATAACCAACATAACACAATGATGGAACCAAAACCATAGTCGAGTATATTAATAAATGAAAGGAAGATTATAACCAAGCTTCGACGTTGCGGTCTCCTCCAACAGGGTTCAAGCAGAGCGCGTCTCACAAAGGCTCGTCGGGAATTCGGACGAGACTCTCTCTATGGAGTTCTCCTTGGTTCTACCTTCTCAATAGCAATTACTTAGCTATAGTATTCTTCTCCAAGTTCAGCTAGCTTTCATAAAGGAAGAAGGCATGTTTTTATAGAGGGAGAGAGAGAGGTTAGGATCCCTATAATTATGGAAGGGAGGCCTATCTTCAAGGAGTGTTCCATGGGAGGTGGAAACCACTGCCTAAAGAGGGAGATCTGTGGCTGATAAACTTAACCACTTCCAGTGACTCATCCCTGAGGTGGTTAGAAGGAAACTTATGCCTCTAATTTTTAAAAAACATTCCTAAAACACCTCGACGTGGGCACTGCACTGAGACAGAGCACCAGGGGGTGCAGGTTCTAGTGCAAATCTTCCACATCGGTGCGAGGGGTGAACTGGCTACCCGCGCCAAGGCCAAAACATAGGTTTTGTGTGTTTTTTGAGGAAATGTCCAACAGGAGAAATGATTTCCTTATGTAGAAGGATGAAAATAAGGTGTTTTCAAAGTATGACACTGCTCACAAGTCACGAGAATGACCCTCCAATATGCGAGGCAAGGGATTGCAGGGACGGTGACAAAATGTTGTGTAACACACACATGCGACTCGTTGTTGAAGATCTCCAAACCTTCAGGCTACTCTATGTACACCTATTCCTTAATGATACTCTTGAGAAACACAGTTTTCACATCCATTTGATGAATGTGCCATCCCATATGCGTTGAGAGCGCAAGGATGGACCTTATGGAAGAGTACCTTGCGACAGGCGCAAAAGTCTCATCATAATCTATCCCCTCGATCTGTAAGAAGCCCCGACCCACAAATCTAGCCTTGTATTTCTACACACTCCCATTAGCAGCTTGCTTTACCTTGTAGATCCATCTCAAACCTACAACTAATTTGTTAACCGGTCTTGGGACAATTTCCCATGCATTGTTTTTGACAATGGAGTCATAATCTTCCACCATTGCATCAACCCAAGTAGGTTGTTGTGCAAATTTCTGAAAGGGAGATGGTTCAGTCACAATACATTTGGACATAAGAGATATGTATCCAGTAAATCGGTTAGGATACTCTCTCTGTCTGTGTTGTGAAGTAGGGGCTCCTACATTCTATGCAACATCAAGTCTCAGCCTGCCAGTTTCCGTGGTGCGCATTTTGCCATTTCTGATGGATGGCTCTGCATGAGTGATTTTCTCCAATCCATGAACCTCTTCATGTGGTTGATCCACATATTGAGACTCATCCTTGGGAACCAACAGTACCTCCTCTGCATGCAAGTCCAGATCCCTCTCAAGGGACAACTGCATGGTTTTCCCCTCATCAAATTTTATATCCCGTCGCATAACAGTCATTCTGTTGTTTGGAAAATACACATGATAATTATGGGGTGTTTCTGTGTACCCCACAAAAATCCCAACTTCAGCAATTGGTTCCAGCTTCTTCCTGGAATCCTTGGTCACATGTACATAAACAGACGAGCCAAAAATCTTAAAGTGTGAAACATCAAGTTTCTTACCAGTGAAAGCCTCTTCAGGTGTACTCATGCCAAGTACTCTATGAGGACAACAGTTTTGCACATAAACCGTAGTGTTGCATGCTTCCACCCACAAATTCATTGGTAGGCACTGATCATGCAACATCGCTCGTGCTGCACCCACAATCATTCTGTTCTTCCTCTATGCGACCCCATTCTGATGTGGGTTATGAGGCGCTATGAGTTCTCTTTGAATTCCTATGAGCCTTCACTTGCTTCCCTGACTCTTTCTCCACCAATGCATTAAACTCACAGAACTTAGAGAATGTTTAATCTTTCTTCTGAATGAAGAAGATCCAGCATTTACGAGAAAATTCATCAGAAAATATTACATAGTACTTATGTTTTGTTGTTGAAGCAACCAAGAATGGTCCACACACATCTGTGTGAACTCTCTCAAGGATCCCCGAAGCACAGTTATCCTTCTCATGAAAGGTGGACATTACATACTTCCCCATGGTGCAACCCTTGCACTGATCTAACTGAACAATTGTTCCCATTTGAAGTCCAGTAGAAATTTTTTTCATGACTTTAAAGGCTCCATGATAGAGATGGCCCAATTGCCTGTGCCATCATTTTCCCTCATACCATCTCACCACTTTCTCTGCCTTGCCCATCATGGAAACGTAGCCATCTACCTCCAGCTTGTAGAGATTCTTAACTCGAATCCCTATCCTCTTATCTTGACCTATTGTTTTATGTCATAGGAAGGCTTTTCCATCACTAAAAACAATGCCATAGCCTATGTCCTCCAACATTGTGTCTGAGACCAAATTTTACTTCAGACCTGGTACATGCATCACATCTTTTAATTGAAATGGTTTACCTGACTTCCTCTGAAAGGTAATGGTACCAATCTCAGTAGCATTGTATCATCCGTCGTCACACATATCAATATTCATTTGGAGATATTTCTCCTCCAAGTCACTGAAAATTTCCTTATCTCCCATCATGTGAAAGGAAGCGCCACTATCCAAATACCACACCGATCCCAATGTACTTGACACCATGCATGCAATAAAGGAGAAGTCAAGCTCAAATTTTGAGGCAAGGGCCTCACCAGCTGCGGCTCCAACAACCTTCTTGTTCTTCTTCTTTTGTGGACAGTTAGTAGCAAAATGCCCATGTTCATGATAGTGAAAACACTTCACCTTGGACATGTCCTGCTTCTTGCCTTTGGACTCGAATTTTGAAGGAAATTTTTTCCCTTTCCCTATCCTTGCCTTGGATTCCAAATCATAATCCTCTTCATCCTCATTCTTAGATGAATATCCATCTCTGGTACTTCGTCTGAACTCCTCCTGCACCAGATCCGACCATAGTCGTTTCCAATCTGGAAATTTTCCCCTTTCGTTGACAGAGTCTTGATAATTGTGCCAACTCTTAGGAAGTCCTAGGAGAGCCAAGCTCACCAAATCATCATCAAAAACTGTTGTTCCCACACTCCCCAATTCGTCTCGACATTGGACAAACTTTGTGAGATATTTTGGAATTGTGTCGCCCTTTTCCATCTTGATCTTCCCGAGTTTATCTTTGAGCGCCAATTTCCTATGGTCCCTGCTGCTTTGGAATAAATCTATCAAAGCCTTCCACATAGAATATGGTGTGGCTTTCCCATGGAGGCTTGAGACAATGTGGTCTTGTACTCCCTCCAACAGGATCCTCCTCGCCTTTTCCACTTTCTTTTGCCATGCACTGAGATTGGCAGCATTTGTAGCATTTGGCTTAGGAACATCTTTGTCAATGAATTCCTTCAAGCCATTGTCTTCGAGTACTGCCTCAATCATGCCCTTCCAAGCAATGTAGTTCAAGCTGCCCCTGAGTGCATAATCTAACCTCAATCCATTGAAATCCATTTCGATCTTGAATCAGCTGTAGCACCAAGAAAGTATTTCTGCAAATTCGAATCCTATCCAGTCACAAACTCAGCTCCTGCTTCACTTCTGCAATTTCATGTGCTCTGATACCATGTAGAAATTATACAACAGGAATGTATATCTTGGATTCACCCAATATAACAATGTGTTAAATTTAAATATTGAATCACTTCTACAAGTATTTTGCGGAATTAAAAACACAATCGCTAATCACATGAACATGAAGAGAGATCAATCACACACAACACATATAATTTCTCGGGAAAGCTTACAGCTAAAAACCCCACTGTATTCTATTGTATATTATATCATGGATCGTGAAACAATTACATACAAAAGTCTTCTCACAAGAGCCCACATTACATTAGCTAATTGTCTCACACTGTCATACAAAAATTGGCAAATTTCTTTGCCAATTTACTGCCTCGAGATAGCCTGCCTTCACTGCACAATCCCTGATTGAATGCAATCCTGCCTTCCTTGACTGCGCAAGTATCATGGGAACTCCAATGAGTGTTTTTGTGCATGTGTGCAATCAGATAATGTCACAACTGATAGTCAACCTCCCTTTCACCTAGAACTCAACTAGGTCTCCACTGGATCTGACATGCACACAGGTAAATCCTCAGTTGCATGTGAGATCACTTATTGTGAATTAATTAATATTTAATTCACTAGATCTCTCACTAGGGTATCTTTAGTTAAAACTAGAAAAACTGAGTTAAACTGATTTACAACTTGCAGCAACTCATGCACCACTACACTTCAAACTTTGTTACAACTAGAATTACTCTGCATGTCCCACCAACCAACCTCTAACTCGAAATTCACTAGCTAACTGAATTTTCCACTTCAATTAACTATTTCAAGTCCACTTTGAGAACAGTTATAGTTTAATGGCCATATAAATTAAGGGATAATAAAAATAGACATGCACCCAAAAATAGCCTTGTGGGCCCCACCCTAGTGTAGGTGCTTAATGCACTAGCGTGGGTGCTAAATTTTCTTATTGAATCTCAACATCTAATGTGGAAGGTTTGTATGATGTGTTTTCATCGATTCCACTTCCTTAAGGTCACCTAGGAGGTTGAATCTAATCATTGTAGCCTCTCATCACATGTTTACCCCAGTTGGTCGGTTACTTGGTTAGATGTGGGATGAGGGTGTTACATACTGGTATCAGAGCATGGTTCACACCTTTTTCTAGATGGGAGGTGTGTGTTGGTCATGCATTCATGTTTGTTTCATGTGTGTTAACCATCCTTGTGGTCTATGTGTTGGTTGCATGTGCATGGTTTCAGCCATGGTTGTAGTGTGGTCACCATGTGGAAGAGGATGTTGTTATTGGAAAGTATGTCTTCATGAGTGTATGTTTGGTCACATGTTGTTATATGTTGTCACAGGTATTGTATGTTTATGCTTTGCTGCATGTGCTTATGCGTGTGTATTGTATGTGTCATGCATGTGTATTGTCCGTGTTTACGCTTGTGTAAATTGTCTATGTTTATGATTTTGTATTGTCCACGTACATTGGTATGGTTGATGTCATCATGCATGAGGTCATAGTATGTGTAGTGATATCATAGTGATATGGTCATGCAGTGATGACTAGAATCTAGTCAGAATGATGTTATGTGTCAATTTTGGTATGGATCAATTTTGGTATCGTTCTTCTTAGAACGACTACCGATATTCTAGCGCCAGGAGGTCATTGTCTCGACGCCACCACCCAGAGAACCACGAATGGCCCGATGGGCTGCGCTGATGCCCAGAGAAGGGGGCGGGAAACAGATGTCGTGGAGGCCAGAATTCTTCGATTGGCTTCGCCGAAAACTGATTGTCATGGAGAACTGGCCCTACTCTGCTACAGACTTCACTGGTGATCCAGACCTCCCGGTCCCGGAGGGAGAGGATTGGGACGAAGAGCTAGGTGAGACTCATTTTTATTTTCATGAGTTTATGATTTTTGGGTATATATGCATGTTTTTACAGTTAATCTTATATGTATGCATATGTTTTCCAAGAGAGATCTGCAGGTATGTTGTCGATAGCGAGGTGAACTCCTCGTGATTCGATCCTCATGGTGAGGGCAGCGAGGGGGAGGAGATAGTACAAAATATGGAGGGGATCACCCATGGGATTATGGACTATGCTCACCTTGATGATGTTCCTCGGGCCTACCAGAGGCATACCGTAGGGGTGCCGAGTCATATCCACCGCTTGCTAAGGCGGTTGGTATGGGTGGTGAAGTGCTATCATGAGAACTACGTTGATTAGGCACCTAGGCTTTTATTTCCGCATATTTTGAGAGACATGTTGTCTCGGGATGTAACTGAAACATACATATATATTTTTTGGGTTTTTATGATGCACATGCTGCAAACAATCGATATATATATACATCTATTTTCTACATGGGTCTATTTACATATGATGATGTTTTATAAATTGCACAAATGTCTATATAACACAATGTTATCTACTACATCAGTTAATGTGTTCATTCATCTTGGTATATGTTGATATGTGATGAAATCAAAATTTCTTTCAAGCAAACGAATACGTAAATACAATCTCAAAATGCATGGGTTTCAAACTGAATAATGACCGTTAAGTTGAAGAACAACAAGCTGTGAATCTAGATTTACAAGCAATGCGTGTATGTCGAGGTTAACCGCCTCAGTTAATAGTTCCAAAACAGCATTATATTCAGCGACATTGTTTGTAGTTGGTCCTAGACAAATACTTTGTAGGTTAATCAACTCACCAGTAGGATTACAAATTACCCAAGCTACCGAAGACAAGTTCCTGGTACTTCGGGAAGCACCATCCGCGAAACCGACATAAGGGGAAATAGACATCAGCATAACAAGCAAGACCCAATAAGCAGAAAAAATCTTACAAAACACATCAAACCTAAACATGCACAAAAATGAAAAAATCACCTATGTACACATATCATGTATGAATGACTCAAGCATAATACTTTTTCAGATACAGCCCATTTCTGGTTTGTGCTAAGGGATAACCTTCATAATCAATAAGCTCATAAGCCCCATTTTTTAACACATGTTTGATGATGTAGGGCCCATGCCACATGGGTTGTAATTTACCTACCCCCAGCTTGTCATGAGCATGGTCGTACAGGAGGATGAGGTTGCCTTCGATAAAAGAACGAGGGGAATTGTCTGGTCAAAGTGAGCTTTGACTCACTTCTTTTGTGCTTCGATGACCAAAGCAGCTAAGCGACGAGTTTCATCCAATCTCTCTAAATAGAGGAGATGCTCTTCCTCAGGTGAAGTATTAGGCAGTAATTCCACAACTAATTTGAGTGAAGGAATTTCACACTCAATCGGAAGAGTAGCTTCCAGACCGTACACCAACTGAAATGGGGTGAATCCAGTTGCACTCTTAATTGACGTTCGGTAAGCCGATAGAGCTGAAAACAACATGAGATGCCAATTTTATTTATGGATCCCAATTTTTCGTTGAAGCATCGTAATAAGAACTGTGTTTATGGCTTCAACCTAGCCATTAGCTTGAGGGTAATATGGCGTTGAGCTGTCGTGACGCAAAACCAACTTAAACGTCAACTCCGCCATCATATAGTTTCGAAAATGTGAACCGTGATCGGTAACGATGGCTTGAGGGACACCAAACCGAGTAATAACATGACTGAATATGAATTGCGTTGTTGTCTTACCATCCGCAGCCAGTGTAGGCATTGCTTCGACCCATTTTGTAAAATAATCGACGACGGCGATAATATAGGCATGCCCCCCGGCCAAGAGAGGGTTACACGTCATAAAATCGATGCCCCATTTGGAAAAAGGACCAATGGTAATGACAGGGTGTAAAGGAACAGGTGGCGCACGCATTTTGCTTTGATATATCTGGCAGGCATGACATTTGCGTACTGCGACAATGCAATCTTCAAAAAAGGACAGCCATAAATAGCCAGCACGAAGGATTTTCTGTGCGGTGGCATAACCGGACATGTGACCACCACAGGCACCACTGTGGCAGTCATTTAAAACTTTCTCAGCTTCCTCGAGGGTCAGACATCGGTGAAGTATGGAATCGACTCCAACATGATAGAGGGTATCTCCGATAATACGATAAGGTTGCGATTGATGCCGAATGCGGCGTCAGGCATCTTTCGTCAACTCAAACCTAAAAGTAGAAGTCTGGAAATACACAATGATATCACCATACCATGGATCAAGGGTGCTAATCAAGAAAAGAGTTTCGTCTGAAATATGATCCTCGGAATAAGAAGGAGCAGAGTCGGTGGGGAGAGAACAAATCAGATCAGTGAAAACGAGTGATTTCTTTGATTTGGAGGTAGTAAATTCAAGATCAAAATCTTCGAGGATAACGATCCACTTCGAGTATTTTCCCCCCAGCAACTGTCGACACAGAATATAGGTCATGGGGATACAATAATAAATCACAGTTATAGTCCGTAAAAGGATATAATGATGAAAACGTTGGATGGCCTAGACCGCAGCCAGCGCTAACTTCTCAACATGTGCATAACGTGTTTCAGGGTCAAGAAGGTTTCGATACAAGTAGTAAATAACATGCTCGTTACCGTCATCGTCATCTTGAACCAAAACCATGGTGATCGTACTGAAGGCGGAAACTAGATAGAGGGTGAAATCACGATGATAATTCGGAGGACGTAATAGAGGGGCGTTGACAAGCAACGTCTTAAGCGTATCAAAATATTGCTGAGCAATCTCATCCCAACAGAAAGGGACGTCCTGCTTTAAAAGTCGTGTGAACCCTTTGGCAACTTCGACATAGTTCGGGATAAAACGACGTAAGAAATTTTCTTTCCCTTGTAGACTCTAGAGCTGGTGTAACGAGGATGGAGAGGGGAGATTAACAATAGCCTCAACCTTAAGAGGATCAAGGCGAATTCCATCTTTGGATACGATAAACCCTAAAATTCTACTAGAATCGACACAGAAAACACATTTATGTGGATTGAGCCGAATGTTGTAGCGTCTACAGCGAAGAAATATCTGGCGGAGACGATCCGGGTGGTCTTTTCACGCAGCTGAATGAGCCAGAAGGTCATCAAAGTATGGTTGAACAACATGATGAATATCGTGAAAGGCATAAGACATAGAGCACTGGAACGTAGCCCCAGTGTTCTTCAAGCCGAAAGGGAGTTTCTTATACGCGCACATTTCCCAAGGACAGATAAAAGTGGTCTTGTGTTGATCGGACGAGAGAATGTTGATCTGATTATAGCCAAAAAATCCGTCCATAAGGGAAAAAATCTCACTCCCCGCACAATCATTAATGATCTGATCGATGAAAGGGGTGGGATAGTTATCCTTAGGGCAAGCCCGATTAATATCGCGATAGTCAACACAGACGCGAATTTTCCCCTGCTTCTTATCCACAGGAACAATGTTAGAAACCCACTCTATCAAAGGAATCAGATAAATGAAATCCGCTTTGAGAAATTTTTCAACTTCAGCTTTTATGGAGGCAGCTTTCCAAGGATGCACTGGACGAAGACGCTGGCAAACAGGCTTCGCAGCGGGGTAGGTGGGAATCTCGTGCACCACAATACTGGGATCAATTCCAGGCATATCTTTGTAAGACCAGGCGAAAACATCACGAAATTCTTGAAAGAGGCTAGTATACACTTGGACTTCATCGGAAGAGCAAGTGACTCTGACATGGATGTTCTCAACAATTCTCGTTTTCACGAAAATTTTGATAGGCATCGTCTAGGTGATGTTACTCAAGTTACCTTCAGTGAAGACTTGGTGAGTCAAGATAGGCATCTGAAGTGGCGGAGAAGGAACTTGAGACGCAAAATGCTCAAGACAATTAGACATTTCCCCGGGGCCAGGCATAAACGAGGAACGATGATGCCCATCACTCCACGGTAGGTCTTTGAGAGACATGGTTTCCACAATAGCCTCATCGGTTGGAAACACTTCTTTCAAAGGATCAGGTGAATCTACATCGCCCAGCCAGGGGGATTGAGAATAAAAGTTGAGAGTCATGCTCAAAGGAGCACCTTCAGAAGGGGGAGAATCTGATGCAGCTACAAGCTCGCAATAATTGATCTCAATTAGACTAAGTGGCATCGAATCCAAAAATGAATCAACCTGTTCAGGTAAAGGGACAATCCACGGGTCATTTGACCGAGAGATCATATTAACTTGAACATTATTTGGTGGCGGAAGGGGAAAGATACCCATGACGGTGGGGTCTTTGAAAAGACCCAGCCCTACACTGTTGGGGGGAGAAGGAATCTGATCCACGTATGGAACGTTGTTCTCAGAAGATGAGTTAAAGAATGACAACTGGTTGACAGTAATGATTTTTCCCTCATGTGGAAACTTTAGAACACGGAAGAGGGTGGACGGAACGCATAGCATAGCGTGAGTCCAACTATGACCAAGTAGAAGATTGTAATTGAGTTTAGCGTCTACTACTTCTACTTCGACATTGACCATCTTTCCTTGCAACGTGATCGGCAAGCTAGCGAGAACACCCAAGGGTTTCGATTCCCTTCCATCAAATGCCTTAAGGGCTTTAGGTGACGAAGTTAGGTCTGGAGAGCCAATAGCTTTCCAACAAGCAGACGACATGACACAAGTGTATGCACCTTCGTCCACAATGGCTCTATGGATGTTGAGACCGTTAATGCCGACTTGTATGACAAGCGCAATCTAGTGCAGAAGTTGGGGGACGAAATTCTCTAAGTCGAAACTGATAAGGCTAGAATCAGCAGGATCAATCGCGGCGATCATAGATAATAACACTTTCTGTTGAGATGGACAACTCTGAAGCACTTCTAACGTGGACATCACGGATGGCGCCTGTGCTAAATCCTCAACAACACTATAATGCTTAGTAGCATGGGCGTTAGGATTATAAGAAGATTTCCGGAGAACACCTTTAGAAGGTGGTCATACAATGGATTCAGCATTGGGCCTTTCAATCTCACGAGGACCAGAGGTAGGTGGGGGAGGAGGACCATCAACGATCTCTTTCCCGGCTACCTAGCGTGATCCAGTATAATATTTCGACCGAGTAGCGATGGAAACAGGTGCATAACCGTTCATCATGAACACTTGAGAGCCAAACGGTGCAGATGGCGCAAATTGCTCAACCATCTGTGTTTGCTGAGACACAAAAGGTTCTTTGAGGACAACCGTAGTTCCCTTAGTGCCTTTGAGCAATTGACTAACTTCGGCTCGTCTAGGACAATCCTTAGTGTAGTGTTCCTGTTACACAGTAATTTTTCACCGTCCCTGCAATCCCCATCTCGCCCATTGGAGGGTCATTTCTGTGACCAATAAGCAGTGTCATGCCTTGAAAATACCATCATTACATCCCTTTCCATGAGGACAACATTCCTTCTTTTGATCATTTCCTGAGAAGACCCCTAAAAACACATGTTTTTTCCTTGGCGTTGGTAGCCCGTTATGTCCTCGCGCCAATGATAAAAATTAACACTGAGCCTACGGTAGTTGGCGCTCTGTCCCAGTTAATCACCCGCGCCAATCTTCTTATGGAAAGTTTTTTTAAAAAGGAGGCAAAGTTTCGATTACAACAACTTCGTGGGTGATTCATGAGGAGTGGTTTCGACTGAATAACCATGGCCTTCCTCCTTTGGCCTCTTGTTTCTACCTTATGGGGAACCTCCCAAGGGATAAGGCCTCCCTTCCACTATTATAGGGATCCCAACCTCCTCCTCTCCTCTATAAATATAGCCATCTTCCATTGATGAAGGGGCTGAATGGTTGAGCAAAGTAGTCTTGGTAGCCTGAACAAAGTTGAATCAATTATAAGGAGATTATCGTCAGACAGCCGAAGAGAGAGAGACTTGTCCTTTTCCCGACGAGCTTTACCGAGACGTACTCCTCTGTCGACCCGCCGAAGGAAGATCCAGCGTCAGAGCTCAGGTTGTATCTTTCTTTGTTCTGATTAATAATAAATGACTTCAATTATGGTTCCACTCAGATGTTCATGTTTCATGTTATGAGTTGTATCTTCTCTGACTGATACATAATTGCATGTATTAGGTTTTACACTTGTTTTTTTGTTGTTCTTCTTGTACATGTAGGTGTTCGATCGCATTAAGCGGGAGAATTTTGATCTGCCAAAGCGAGGGACGGAAGCGCCATCTTCTCCACAAACGACGACAACGTAGGACTTAAGGTAGGCCTCTTATTGCATCTTGGTCTTTTGCAATTAGGAACTTGCGTCTTAGCGTGACTCGGTTGTTGCTAGACCCAATCTGGGCTAGTAGGGATCGCCTCTGTCCACTGAGGGGATTTACCTCTCCAACAAACTGGTGACTCCGCTGGGGAGACATTGATTGGAGTTTGGCTTGTCTTTTTGGTTGATTTTTGTCTTTGTATGCTTGATCAGCTCTTTTCGTTCACTTTTTTCTGGTGTAAAACCCCTGTTCAGCCCCCAGAGGATCAAATCTGACCTCTGTTTTTCCGAATTTTCATCTTTTCATGGTTGGCTTCATTAGCACGGTTTCCACCCTAACAGTCGCGCCCATTGGCGCAGGTTGCCAGTTCATCACTCGCGCCATCCCCTATCTGGCGCGGATTACAACGAGAGAGACGCGCCATTTCCTGTAGGTGCTAGGGTTTTCCCTTGTTCGAAAGTTTTCTTTGGTCAGTACTTTGCTTCTGGGTTAGTTTTGGATTCTGCTTGAAGTGGTGAGTCTGGTATTGGTTGGGAGAAATTCTTTGTTTTTTCATTTTCAGGTGTTGGCGCTTGTTGTCAGTTAGAAACCCATGCCAATTTTCCATTGGCTCTAGTTTTCAGTGAACAAGTCGCGCCAGTTGGCGCTAGTTGTCATTGAGAAAGTCGTGCCAATTTCAGGGTGTGTGAAAATTCAGACTTTTTCCCTAGATCCTTCACCAGTGTGTCTTTCCCTTCCGGTCTTTTCACTGTATGAGCATTTATTACATTGCTCATTGTTTGAAATGTCTTCTTGCTATGATTGCTTGATCTAAAAGGGAATGAATGCCTTCTTTTGATCTCATGCTTTGAAAGTCCTCTTTGTGATTGATCTCATATGTCTTTTCGCCTTTTGAGGAATTTCATTACAAAGTGTTTGAAACAACGATTGCATTCTTAGTGTTTGTTTACATCTCTTTTGCATTCATCCTTCATTAAGGAGTTTTGCGTTCTTTTAGTTTTCGTTTCAAAGTTTTCTTTTCATGAATTAGATCACATTGCATTGAAAAGTATTTTTGAGATTTATCATTGAACTTAGATCACAGTGTTTAATGATTGAAAGCTAAAAATCTCTTTGAGTGCATTCTCTTTCATTAAAAGCATGCATTAAGTAGATTCTCATTTCATCGAAAAATGCATTGAGTGCATTCTTATCATTTGAAAAGAAAAAGGAAATTGTGCATAGATTACAATTGCATAGTTTTCAAAAAGAGGATTTTGCATAGATTACATTGCATTATTCGCATCGTTGGATGTTTTAAATTACTTTTGGATAGTGAAAGTCATCTAGTTTGGAAAGTTTCGTTTTCAGTTTTGTTGTTTGTTGCATCATTGTTTGAAACTCTTTCCTTAACTAGATAGCATTCATCAAATTGAAAGATTTCTTTTCTCATATAGCTGCATATAGGAGATTTTCAGATGACATGCGGTAGGGCCTTGAAATTGAAACATAATTGAAGATTAACATTAAAATTTATTCAATTTACTTTAAGGCAGCATTGAAACATTAACGAAATATATAGAGGTCTAAGCTAGTGACGTGTTCCGGCGTCGTTAAACCTAGTAGTTGTCGTTCGCCTCTTGGCTTTAGACAATGCTAGTACGGACTTGTGCTCCCCGTACCATCGCGTATATAAAGGGAGACCCCACTAGGTTGCTATCCTTTATCCGTAGAAAGCCGAGTCTGCCGCCTTATACCCGTGATACACCGGACACAACATTCAGGGAGATTTCCTGCATGTACGTCAAGTCCTTGGTTGATTTCTCTTTCATTTTGAAGCCAAGGTGTATATTGCAGTTCACGAATATCTGGTACACCCTTTTGCCTAGATTTCCAGAGTAGTCATTTCAATATTTTCTGACTCGTTAAATTTGAAAAGATCATCAAGCGCTTGTCCTTTCACGCTTGTTTCCAATCTGAAAGCGATAGAGTTAGCTTTTGCTTGTTTCTTGACTCTTAAAAGATGAAACAACAAAGTTTTGTTTCAATGTTTTAAAAATTAACTACCCACGAAATATTCCTGGTTAAATTTAGTTTCCTTAGGGTGCTGTCTTGAGTTGTTTCTGATGGAAACTTTTCCGGAGTTCACCAACCAAGGAATCCCCTCCGAAGGGAACCCTGGTCCTTTCCTCCTTTTGGAAATGTTGGCGCTCCTTATATGGCAACGTTGTCCCTTCCTAGGTTAACTTTTGGGTTGCCTGTTTGGTTGTTTTCAACCTCTGTGGTCCCGAATGTCCCGGCTACTGTTCAATCAGTTCCTCCGCCTGAGCAACATCATGTTGATTCCGAGGTGGACCTCTCCCCTTCTTCGCCTGTTTCTGCGTCCTCCTCTTCTACTTCGCCTTGTGAAAGTCTAGATTCGAGTAACCAGGTGGCTAAGAAGACGAAGAAGAATACAAAGAAGAAGAAGTCTGATAAGAGAGAGGCTAAGGCTGCAGCTACTGCTTCTGAAACATGTCCTCTTGATAAACATTCCAACCCTCCACATAAAGTGAAGTTACTTTGCATGTTATGCACAGGAGATCATCTTCTTCGAGACTGCCCTAGCATTTCCAAGGTGCTCGAAGTATGGTCCAACGGTCGCCCGTCGTTGCCTTTGGCTTCCAGGAGTTAGGTTGGGGGCACGTCTTCAACTAGTGTTGGTAAAACTCATAAGAAGTAGGGCAAGATTACCAATCCCTGTAATTTGTGTGAAGAGAACCATGCCATTCACCTTTGTCTGTGTATGGATGAAGCCAAGCGAGTTTTTGACAACTCAGTTGTTTCTGCGCCGTGCCTTCCGGCTGGTTACCAACAACTTTCTTTGAGTCCTCCACCAGCTGATCCTACGATTGGTCAAGAGTCATCCTTGGTCAATCCCGCACCCCTGGAAATTCAAATTCAGGAATCCATTCTCGACCAACCATTGGTCGTGGGATCGGTTGAGCTAGCCCTGTCTGCGGTGTACCAGGTCTTTTCCGTTGAGAGTGGACCTCACATCCCTCAGGTTCTTCTTGTTTCTTCATATTCCTCAGATTTGGAGAAATATTCTCCTATCCCCGTATCTCAAGAAGCTGCTCCTCTGCCTCCCGTGATGGAGGTCCCAGAGGATACTCCTCCCGCCTTCGAGATGGAGGTAGTGGAGGATGCTCCTTCTTCTCCTGTAACACCAGGGGAAGACCATCTCGGTTCGATGGTAGCCCCTCCGAGCAATTTGGTCGCTTCCTTTGACTGGAGTCGATTTGCAGGATACCGCCTTCCCTCTTATGTGCCTTTTGAGATAACGGTACAAACCTCTGGTCTGGTCGTACCTATCACTGTTATAGATGAAGGTGCGTCTGTTAGTGTTCTATCCTCAACTACTTTGCAAGCTTTCGGTTCGCCGCCACTTGTGCCTGTTACGCAGAATCTGTTAGCATTTAATAGAAGAACTATTCAACCGTTAGGGATCCTTCCAAGGTTACCTGTTACTTTGGGAGGCAAAACCGTCCATATGGACGTGATGGTTGTTCCAGGCCCCTTGGATTTCAATCTGCTTTTGGGCCGCGATTACACCTATGCCATGGGAGCACTTTTATCCTCCCTTTTTCGTGTGGTATTTTTTCCACATGAAGGACGGATCGTGACCATTGATCAACTTTCATTCTTTGGTCCTGAAGTGGCAGCTAGCCCGCCATCATCTCTTCCTGGTTTTTATCCACCCGTTGTATCTGCCCCACCACAGGTCAACTATGTGGCTACCTACCCCGTGCCTGTACTCAGTGATAGCACTATTGTGCATCAGGTGCTGGGGGCATTGGGTCCTGACTTCCAAGATGTTTTCCTTCCATCAGGAGTGGAACTCTTGGAAGCGATGACTTTATATTCATTATGATGACGTTGTTGGAGCAGAGTTTGTTTCCTTGTGTCAAGCTCCTTAAAAAATGAAACAAGGTTTGTTGGAGCAGAGTTCCTTGTCTTGTGTTAAGCTCCTTAAAAAATGAAACAAGGTTGTCGGAGCAGAGTTACTTGTCTTTTGTCAAGCTCCTTAAACCATGAAACAAGGTGTCCTGAGGATAGTTCTTTTAATGTGTCAACCTCGTTAAAACAATGAAACACATTCCCATTCAATTCGAGTCTTTGGTAAGTTCTCGTAAAATCCCAGTCGAGTCTTTCTCTTGATCTTGTAACTTGAACCTTCACTCCATCTACCTTTCATATGGATTGAAGCTTGGGGGGGCATGTACCTCGAATTGAGTCACCATGCTGGGGGCATGCTTACTTTTTCAAGCACAGTTTGTTTATGTTTCAAGCTTGTGTAAAAATGAAACCGGTTTCAGGCATAGTTTATCTTTGTTTCAAGCTTGTGTAAAAATGAAACCAACTTCAAGTAGAGTTTCTTGATTTCAAGCTTGTGTAAAAATGAAACCATTCCCATTTTACCTCTTGTGATTTCCATTTTATCAGCCTGTTTTTGTCAGATGAGCCTTGGTTTTCTCACTCCATCGTCACTATCTGCTTGGCCGATCATATTTGTTAGCCAGCCTCTTAACCTTACCATGTTCTGAGCAGTTCCACCATTACCGGAACCAATTGTTACCCTTTATACCACTCGTTCCTCCAGGAGGAGTCAACTTTCAACTCTTTTTTGACTCTCTAAAAATGAAAAGATTGTCGAGTCACTTGTCGTTTTGATCTCGTTAAGTGGCTACGAAATGACATCTACCCAGTATACGTTTACCCCTTTTTTGGGCTGGGATAGATTATTTATGAAAAAGGAATACCCTAGTCTATTGCGACTAGAAGGTTTTCTCAGACATAGTTTTCTACCTTTTCGGATCAGAGGAACTATTTACGAAAAGGGACCGTTGGAGTTTACTTTTCTACTATCTTTTCAAACTCTCTAAACATGAAAAGACGTCGAGTTCTTCCTTTGTTAGACTCGTTAAACCCTGATGACATCAGATTCAGTCATAATGACGATATTCGATTTTATCCTTCCTAGGGTTCGTTAAATGTACTAGGATGGATTCGTCCGAAAGACGAACTTATATGACAAGCATATGGTATCCTCTTTAAGCTTTTGTAAAAATAAAGAGGTACTCGCCAGAAATGGTGGGGAAAATGAAACCAGTATCATCGTCGTGTCGGCAGTATGTCGCTCTTGAACATGGCACTTGTCTGCATTTGTGTCGGGTTGGGGACACCTCATCTTGTTTTCTACTTGCCTCCATGGGTTTGGGTAATTATTTTGACCTCTCATATGTTATTTTCCTCGTCATCATGACCTCTGATCTTTTGATGTCAAATACTGCCAAATCCACTATCGTGCCGCCAATATTTTCAAGAGAAGTTGACCTCTGCAGTTTCAACCTTCCTCTGATTCTCGTCTGATCCTTTTTCACAAACATTATTTTCCTCTGTCTCGCGTCGATGATGTGGGAACCAATATGGCCCACCTTCGATCAAGGTCACTTCCTGTCGACTTCAGCTCTTTATCCAGGAAGCTAATCTAGAGACTACCTTCCGGTACCTTGGAGCCTGCATGCCTCAATGGAAAGTTCTTCACATTCGACGCAAGGTTTTCATCATTGACCTTCGATCGGATTATTCTGCGGGTGTTTGATGCCAGCTCACTGTTCACATTTCGTGGATTGTACCTATAGTACCTTGAGGGCCATTGTCATTATTGGTGGTTCCTCTCACGTCTGTTAACAGCTTTCATCACTGGCTAGTAATCAGACGATGTTCTTGCATGTTCAACTTCAGCTCACTTATTCACATGCCTGAACTTGTACTTTTTTCGGGTCGAGATGGAGCGCAAGACCCTAGATTTTGTCTATTAGAATCTAGGCTACGATTTTGTGGATTATTATGATTGGTTACATGACTCATTCACTAGATGGCTGCGACCATACCAGAGTCTATTAATCGATCCTTACTGGATGGCTACGTCCATGCCTTGGATCTTGATTATTGTATACTCTATTATGGATGGTTGCACCCATACCACACATCATGTATTTGAGATATCAGTTGTATTTGTCTACGCAGGTTTTCCGACAGCAGTGTTTTCAGTTGGGCACGTTCTCGTAAAGCATTTCACCCCTCTCTTTCTCTCGAGCCTCATGCTTTAGGGGGCATCTGTTACACAGTAATTTGTCACCATCCCTGCAATCCCCATCTCGCCCATTGGAGGGTCGTTTCTGTGACCAATAAGCAGTGTCATGCCTTGCAAATACCATCATTGCATCCCTTTCCATGAGGACAACATTCCTTCTGTTGATCATTTCCTGAGCAAACCCCTAAAAACACTTGTTTTTTCCTTGGCGCTGGTAGCCCGTTATGTCCTCGCGCCAATGAGGAAAATTAACACTGAGCCCGTGCCAGTTGGCGCTCTGTCCCAGTTAAGCACCCGCGCCAATCTGATTATGGAAATTTTTTTTAAAAAGGATGTGAAGTTTCGATTACAACAACTTCGTGGGTGAGTCATGAGGAGTGGTTTCGACTGAATAACCACGGCCTTCCTCCTTTGGCCTCTTGTTTCCACCTTATGGGGAACCTCCCAAGGGATAAGGCCTCCCTTCCACTATTGTAGGGATCCCAACCTCCTCCTCTCCTCTATAAATACAGCCATCTTCCATTGATGAAGGGGCTGAATGGTTGAGAAAAGTAGTCTTGGTAGCCTGAATAGAGCTGAATCAATTATAAGGAGATTATTGTCAGACAGCCGAAGAGAGAGAGACTTGTCCTTTTCCCGACGAGCTTTACCGAGACGTACTCCTCTGTCGACCCGCCGAAGGAAGATCCAGCGTCAAAGCTCAGGTTGTATCTTTCTTTGTTCTGATTAATAATAAATGACTTCGATTATGGTTCCACTCAAATGTTCATGTTTCATGTTATGAGCTGTATCTTCTCTGACTGATACATAATTGCATGTATTAGGTTTTACGCTTTTTTTTTTTTGTTCTTCTTGTACGTGTAGGTGTTCGATCGCATTGAGCGGGAGAATTGTGATCTGCCAAAGCGAGGGATGGAAGCGCAATCTTCTCCACAAATGACGACATCGTAGGACTTAAGGTAGGCCTCTTATTGCATCTTGGTATTTTTCAATTAGGAACTTGCGTCTTAGCATGACTCGGTTGTTGCTAGACCTGATCTCGGCTAGTAGGGATCGCCTCTATCCGCTCAGGGGATTTAACTCTCCAACAGTTCCTCATCACAAATCAGACAGGGATACTTTGGCTTGCGCTGTGAATCATCATCAGCACGATGTTTAGATGAATATGGTTTTGGGGCATCGACTTTGGCCTTGCCTTTTCCCTTTTTTTCCCTTTGGATGTCTTGTCTACAGGATTGGCCTGAATGGCGTTGACCTCCGAGGTTTTACCAGAATTCGGGGTAGGCTGAGGAGCAGAATCATTGGAAGAATTTTATTTTCGCTTCCCAGTGTTGGAAGAGGGAGACTTACGTGAAGTCTGAGACACAGAACCAATAACGTCGTCAACGGATGGGGTGACCGGCGCTTAAGAAGTCCCAGGTCAAGATATCATACAATATGCCTGATTGAGAGTACACTAAATCAAGGTACTAGGCACGAGCAATGGCCTGTTCCTCGGTGACACATGCCCCCATGGCTATGTATTTTGCAATCTGATTGACAAAAGAGGTAGTGAACCAATGAGTAAGAAGCTGATTAGGAATTTCGAATTTGATCAGGCGATGACGACGTCTCCATTCATGAATGTGGTCTGAGATATGGGTAGCCCCGTCCTGTTTCAAGGATGTTAGGAGATGCGTCTGGGCTCGCAAGAAAGAAAATGATGGTAAATGAGCGGGAATGCCATAGTGAGGAGGTTTAAATCTTGAAAATCTTTGTAGAATGTAGCTGGAGTATGTGACTTAACCATGACTCCGTTGAGGGATTACATTTGGAAAAACAAAGTCGGATAAAATTCATCACCCAGAATTGGAAAACACCACAAATGTTGTGTCATAGTGTACTTGAGGTCTTCTCCAAAACTACCTACAACCGACCGTTGGAACGTGCCGAAACTTCAGTAGAACCGGGGGCCATACGAATTGCCGAAGAAGTTGGATCATTTGTTAATTTGGACACATCCGGTAATTCCAACGTGGCGAGAAAGGGTAATTGAGGGTTGAAAGGCATAACAGGTCCTCGATAAGGACCTATACCCATATTCCATCCTGGTTGAGTGTGACTCTGCCTCCATTTGTTCTGTCCCGAAGGATTCGGACCGTAAGGGGTGTAAGCCAGATAGTTCGGCTGATATTGCGGTTGAGGACCAAGATATTGAAGTTGAGGACCAGGATACTGATTCTGAGTATATGAGGGTCTCGATTGAGCAGCATAAAGATTTTGCTACGGAATGTAAGTATGGCCTTGCGATTGAGGGTAATAAGCAGAACCTTGAGACGCATTGTATACCGGTCGATATTGACCTCGAGGGTAATAAGCACCTTGGGGTCAAGCAGGCTACTAATAATTAGGGCCCTGCCAAGATGGATAAATCGAGTGTGTAGGTTGACCCGACTACGGTGTAGAGTAGAGCGGTTGCTGAGCAGGGTGAAATGTTTGTACAGGTTGTCCCTACTGAGAAGGTTGACCTGACTGATGAGGGCCACCAAGTTGCCCCTGCGGAGCAGGTTGCCCTGATGGCTGCGATGGGCCAGGTTGTGCCTGATGACTAGGTTGACCCGGAGTAGGACCATAAGATGGCCCTGGATGTGCAACATTTGGAACAATTAGAAGGTATGGTTGTTGTAGTTACATGAAAGGTTTCCCTTGAGATGGATAAATTTCCCCCCCAGGACCGTATGAAGGTCCTGGATGATATATCGGTTGCCCAATAGGTCCTTGGGGTTGCCCAGGTTGGATCACAGGCTGACCTTGTTAAGGTTGGCCTTGTGGATTGTAAGGCTGCCATTGCGGGCTGTAAAATAATCCTTTTTGGACCGAAGGTTGTCCGTGAAAGGGTTACCCTTGTGGGTCGTACGCATATCCTTGCTAAACCGAAGGTTATCCTTGAAAGGGTTGTCCTTGTGGGTTGTAAGCATACCCTTGCTGAACCGAAGGTTGTCCCTGAAAGGGTTGTCCTTGTGGGTCATAAGCATACCCTTACTGAACCGAAGGTTGTCCCTGAAAGGGTTGTCCTTGTTGGTTAGAACATTGCACAGGCAAGGTAGGTATAAAACCAGAAAGGAACTGATATGCTTCAAGAGCAGGAAAATAGATAGAGTTTCCATGTTCATTATAATGAAACAGAAGTGAATAAATTGGGTTATCGACCGCGTCATAATGAGAAAGATAAGGATCACCATAATCCTTAGGGGACTGGTAAGTCTGGGAGCTCTACTACTAAAAATCAAGCCGATACTCCTCGAAAGAAAGGCCGTCAGGGATCACCATGGAAATTTAAGTCTCTATCAAAGGCAAAGCCCCTAACGACTGAGTGGTGACAACCGGTGCCGATGCAGCCACGCAGACAGTAGGTCAAGTTGGGACAGACATAACAAAAGGCGTCGACGAGACAGGTGTCATTGGCGACATCCCTAATGATGGAAGGATCAGCCCCCTCGACGGAGTTGATGTTGCCATGGAGGAAATACCGGCCATAATATGACCCAAAGAACTATATCCGATTGGAAGTGACACCAATGGTGAAGATTGAGCAGACCCTTGAGGGATGTTTTCGGGGAAAATTTGGTATTCTTCATCAGAAACAAGAATTCCCTCACTGAAAATAGGATTAGATGAGTCCATGTCTGAATCCGTCGTGAGATCTTGTAAAATACTACGGGGACTAGGAGGTATGATAGCAGCTAAAAATAGTGATCCCGATGTAAGAGGGGGAAAATATTCCCCAACCCCAAACCCAAACCAAGCGTCTGAAAGAGGCCAAGTGAACTCAACTAGTTCTCCAAAGGGGTACTCTTACGGGAGAATAGGTTGTTGAAGCTCGATAGACCTAGAGGTTTGAGAAGTTTCAGATGAATTGTCTGAGAAAGGACTACCACTAGACGAAACCGATGGTTCTGCCACTGTGACTGTAGCACACCAGAAAAGGAAAAAAAAATCGAAAATGAAGACTCTTGGACAAAAACCAAGGCAAACAAAGACAAGCCAAGCGATCAAACTTTAATGGGTGCGTAATCGTAGGTAGTTTATTTTACCACATTGAAACCAAAAATCCATTGTTTCATGTTTTAAGAGTCAAGAAACAGGCAAAATATGACTCTAGTCACTTTCAGTTTTAAGCGAGCATGAAAGGACAAGTGCTCGATGATCTTTTCAAATTTATGGAGTCAGTAAAGATAAAAAATGACTGCTTAGGTAGTCTAGATAAAAGGGTGTACCAGGTTTCCGTGAACTGCCATATACACCTTGGTAATCAAATGAAAGAAGAATTGACCAAGGACTTGACGTATGGAGTGTAAAAGCTCTGGTAAACTTGATAATTGTATATTATTATTGATGAAGATGAAAGATGATTACAATGAGGGATCGCCTAGGCTTTAAATATAGCCTCAAGGTGTCCCTTGGCGAAGAGGCATGATATTTGATCATGCCCTTCCACATTAATAACCTAAGATAACTAAATCTAATTAATAACTAATAAAATATACATAACATTGCCCCTCTCTTAAGATGCTTTGTCCTCAAAGCATACGTAATGATGGACAATGTTGACGAATGTCTGGTTTTCTCAAGCGATGAGCTCTTGCTTCCCACATTTTAAAAAGATCGTGGAGCATATTCTCGAGTTCAATCTTTTGTTGATCTGGATAGTGAAAATATCTGATATTGACAGGGTCGGATCCTGTCTTGACTTCTGGTGACTCTTCGTGGCTCCCTTTTGAAGATAACATTTCTAACTGATGACATTGTACTGTAGATGTTGGCGCTCCTATTTGAATCATCTTCGTCATCAGAGAGGAAGATACGACTTGATCTTCTGGGGCGTGGAATCCATACAACCTGTGTTTCTGCCCTTTCCACTTAAAACTTATAAACTACTTCTGATGGTTGGCAGAATAAGTACCTAGAGTTTGTAGCCATTGAATTCCTAAGACCACATCTACTCCTCGTAATGGAACGGTGTAGAATGGAGATTCTAAATGAAAGTCTTTAATCTACAATTTGACTTTATGGCATTTTCCTACTTGTTCAATCTTCTTACCATCGGCCACCATTACCTTCATATTAGGCATGGGAAAAGTAAAGAGGTTGAGTCTTTTGGCCATGGTTGAATCTAGAAAATTGTGCGTGTTGCCTGTGTCTATGAGAACCATTACATTGTTTTGCTTAATATGTCCTCTTAAGCTTAGGGTTTGAGGTTGTGATATGCCTGTCATAGCTGATAATGACACTTGTGGAATAGTTTCGCCATCCACTTCTGGAGAGAACTCTAAGTTGTCTTCTAATCCTTCTATACACGAATCAGTACTGTTAGCGTCGTTAGTTGCTTCACAACTGTATAGATTTTTCGCTTTTCCATTAGCACATCTGTGCTTAGGGTCCCAGTTTTCACCACAGCGTTTGCACTTGCCCTCTCGCATTCTTTGTTTTTCCATACTAGATTTTTCTTCTTCACGAAGATGGACAGGGACATATTTTGTGTCATCTATATTTTCAGATTGAGGAAACCATCGTCTTGAATATACTTTTTCTGGTTTTGATAATCTTTCAAATTTCTTTTCTACAACTTTTGCTTTTTGCCTTGCTACTTCTACGGACGTAATTTCATGTAGTTCTAGCTCTTCCTGTATGTGGATCTTAAGTCCTGAGATGTAAGACTGGATTAGACGAGATTCCAACAATCCTGGTACTCGTGTTGCCAAGGTCTCCCATTCTCTAGTGTACTCATCCACATCTCCTTTTTGGCGTAATTTGATAAAGGTTGAAAAAAAAATTTCTTCTTCTATGCCTTGAAACCTTTTGAAGAACGCATCCTTAAATTTCCTCCAACTGATAGCGAGCGTTGTTTTTTTCCACCACATATACCAATTATATGCTTCTCCTTCCATTTTCATGGAAGCATGCTTAATTTTTTCATCATCACTAGTAATGTCATAAATCTCAAAATATTCTTTTGCTTTATTAAGCCATGCAACGCTATTTTTTTCATTACCATCAAATTTGGGTAGGTTGATCTTGGCTTTGCGCTCATATGCTAATGGTGGAACAAGAAGGGGATATTGATTAGCGAATGCGTTCCAGAGCTGCTTATTTTGAAAATCTGCATTACTATCTTCTTGATGATGTGGGGAATCGGTTTTTTCCTAATGCTCTTTTGAGTTCCCTGAATCTGCGAAATTGTTTTGTTGATTTTGTTCCTTGTTAGGAGATATTGGGGATTGTGTCTGACTTAATTTATCTAGCTTATCATTTAGCTTATTGAAGAGTTCGTTCTGCTTTTCTGTGGCCTCGTGATGATTTAGCCACACTTGTCTTTCTGTTCGATTTGTTGTATCATGAATCTTTTTGATGTCGTTGGAGTGCCCTGCAACTGTACCTTCCAGATCGATTAACCTCTTTCCGAATTCTTTAGAATTATTATTAATATGTTTCTCGAGATCCACTAGTTTCTTCTGGAATTCAGCCATTGACATTGATGACGACATCGAACGCGTATGAGGTGGAGAGTATTTTTCTGCCAGTTTTCTCTCCTTTTTTTTTTTTTTTTAAATTTTAAATAATAATAATAATTATTGTTTTTAAATAAATTATATAATTATTATATTTATATAATTATTTATTTGAAAATTATATAATATATAAATAAATTATATAATTATTATATAACAATAATAATTATTTTTATTTTTTATAACTAATTTTTATATAAATTTAATTTTGAATTAAAGTTTATATAAAAATTAAATTATAATCATATATATATATTTATTGTATATATGACTATCGATGAACCCGTCACAAAAAAAAATACCTGTCCGCTTAAAAAACGAGACCCTTCTACTTTAATATACCTATGATTATAATATCACAGCACCTGTTCGTTTTAAAAAAAACGAGACATATCACCCGTATGTAAAGCGTTGTACCGTATGTTATAACCGTATGTTGTACCCGTATTTTAAATCGCTCTACCATAACCCGTTTTTTAAAAATGTGCCGTTCCGCTGAAAGACACATTGTTTCTTGTCGGGGAAACAATCGAATTTTTTTTTTAAATACAACGATGCTCCGAGAATTTAAAACGTGGATCACACACTGTTTCACGATTTACCAAACGTATTTTATTTGTTGCGGCTGTAGTGGGCCACGACAGAGAACTGACCACGTAAACCTGTTTCACGATTTACAAAATGGTTGACTGCTGGTGGTGAATCGATACAAAATGGCAGCGGAAGAAGTTCGTAGCAAGTAGAAGACGCAGAGAATATCCCAAACGTGTGTAATAAACCGTCACACGTTGGAGTATATCCCTCCAGATCTCGCAATATATAGCTCGAATTGAACGTTGAACACCTTCGGCTTATTTTAGGCACCTACAGGACGACGAATTCGCTGAACCAAGGCTCAGACCTAGCCGCAAAACAATTCACGTCCGCTTCAGATATATTGCGATCTCAGATTCCTTTATGTCCTTCTCGGCCTCTTATCTTGCTTCTATGTTTCTTCTTATTTTTTTTCTTCACCGAATGGGGGCGGATGTATTAGCGTGAGGGGGTCGGTGAACTGTGCGTGTGGGACGGCGGAAGAGTAGGGTTTGTGCAGTCGGAGAGGTAGTGAGGGACGTAAGGCCAAGCGTGAGGGGGAATTTTAGAGTTGTAAAAAAAAATTTATTTATTTTTTTACGTGTTGGAATCGGGGTTGAGAGAGCAGAAGGGTTGGGCAAAAATTTGCACAAAATTTTATTTTTTATTTTTTTAAACCAAGGTTGCTGCTCAAGCACTTGGTAAAAAAAAATGCGCAAACGCAATGCAGAGTGCAGCAACCCTTTAATTACGGGTGATCACACGGATGCGAAGAGCAACCGCTCCGATACCAATGGAGTGTAAAACTACAGTAAACTTGATAATTGTATGTTATTATTGATGAATATGAAAAGAATGGTTACAATGAGGGATGCGCCTAGGCTTTAAATATAGCCTCAAGGTGTCCCGCAGCGAAGAGGCATGATCTTTGATCATGCCCTTCCACATTAATAACCTAAGATAACTAAATCTAATTAATAACTAATAAAATATACATAACAATGTACGTGTAGGTAGTCTCCCTGAATGTTGTGTTCGGTGTATCACGGTTACAAGGTGGATGACTCGGCTTCCTACGGATAAAAGGATTGCAACCTAGAGGGGTCTCCCTTTATATACTCGACGGTACGGGGAACACAAGTCCGTACTAGTGATGTCTGAAACCAGATGGCGAGTGACAGCTGCTAGGTTTAAAGACGCTGGAACACGTCTCTAACTTAGACCACTAGATGTTTCGTTAGGTTTCAATGTTGCCTTAGGTTAATTGAGTAAATTTTAAGTTTATCTTGTATTTACGTTTCAATTCCAAGGTCCTACCGAATGTTGGATCTCAAAAATTCCTAAATGCAAGCTACATGCCAAAAGATACCATTTCGTTCGATGAAAAGCTATCTACGAGAAAGTTAGGAGTTTTCAAGCGATAACAAATAATAAGGACACGCAGAAGCATCCACTACAGTATCCGATGCAAGCTAATGAAAATGAGAAATCTTTCCTAGAATTGTCCAATGCTAGATATGCGAAAGACTTTCAATTTCACAATGCAAATAAGAATGCAAGAAATTTTTTTTTTTAATGTAATAGAGCAAACAGTGCACTAAATGACATGAAAAACAAACCAAAACACTAGTTCGAGAATTTTAATGCGAGAGTTGAAGCGAAATAATTGCAATCAACCCAAAACAAACATAACAAAACTCAAACCAACGTTGCAATATCCCAAATTGAAGAAAGATTTAAAAGTAGACCCATTCAACCAGCGTGATCTATGCTTGGAGTGACAAGAAGCAAAATTGAACGAAAGAGGCAAGAATCATTCAACCAATGCAATCACTCAAACGGATAAAGGGAGCTGAATGCAACCAAACCAGGAATGAAGTTGACTGCAAAACAAAAGACTCAAACTCCTATAGGATGCTCAGCATAACAAAGCACTCAAAAACCCTAAGGTTGCGATGCTAATAGGAAACATAAAAACAAATGAAGGAAGAAAGCTGATCACAATAAAAATTATCCCAAAGCACTCAAGACATATCTAAAAATAACCTAGAAGCACAAGTACTGACCAAAAACCTTCAAAACAGACCAAACCCTAAAACCTACAGGGGTCGGCGCGGCTGTTTGGCTGTAATCAGCGCCAAACAGGGCATGGCGCAGGCACAACACTAGCAACTAGCACCAATCAGCCCACCAAGCCAGTTCACTAAGGTAAAGGGAAAAATTTGGAAAGACAGAGGTCAGATCTGATCCTCTGGGGCTGAACAAGGGTCTTAGACTTAGCAGAATAATCAGAAAAGGAAAAATGAGCAAGCAAAGACCAAAATAAGACCTAATGGATGAAAGACAAACTCGCACTGATCCCCAGTGGAGTCACCATTCTGTTGGTGAGGTAAATCCCCTCTGCGGACAGAGGCGATCCCACTAGCCCTAGGGTGGGTCTAGCAACAAACAAAACAAGCTATAATATTGATTCCTAGTTAATGAATGGACAGAGATTCGATAGATGACTTACCGGAGGTCCTATGCTATTGTTGTCGTCAAAAAGAGTGGCTGCCTCTCGCTCTTGGTTTGACAGATCATGATCCGCTCGCTTTCACGCTCGGACACCTGCACACAATGGAAACAACGACAATATACAACATACTAATTCACATTCGTAACTATTAGTCAGCTGAAGAGGACTAAATCAATTGCATTAAATAACCAACATAACACAATGATGGAACCAACACCATAGTCGAGTATATTAATAAATGACAGGAAGAGTACAACCAAGCTTTGACGTCGCTGTCTCCTCCAACAGGGTTCAAGCAAAGCGCATCTCACAAAGGCTCGTCGGGAATTCGGACGGGACTCTCTCTATGGAGTTCTCCTTGGTTCTACCTTCTCAATAGCAATTACTCAGCTATAGTATTCTTCTCCAAGTTCAGCTAGCTTTCATAAAGGGAGAAGGCCTATTTTTATAAAGGGAGAGGGAGAGTTTAGGATCCCTATAATTATGGAAGGGAGGCCTATCTTCAAGGATTTTTCCATGGGAGGTGGAAACCACTGCCTAAAGAGGGATATCCGTGACTGATCAACTTAACCACTTCCAGTGACTCATCCCTGAGGTGGTTAGAAGGAAACTTCCGCCTCTAATTTTTAAAAAACATTCCTAAAACACCTCAGCTCGGGCACTGCATTGAGACATAGCGCCAGGGGGCGCGGGCTCTAGTGCAAATCTTCCACATCGGCGCGAGGGGTGAACTGGCTAACCGTGCCAAGGCCAAAACATAGGTTTTGTGTGTTTTTTGAGAAAATTTCCAACAAGAGAAATGATGTCCTTATGCAGAAGGATGAAAAGAAGGTGTTTGCAAAGTATGACACTGCTCACAAGTCACGGGAATGACCCTCCAATATGCAGGGCGAGGGATTGCAGGGACAGTGACAAAATGTTGTGTAACACACACATGTGACTCGTTGTTGAAGATCTCGAAACCTTCAGGTTTCTCTATGTACACCTCTTCCTTAATGATCCTCTTGAGAAACGTAGTTTTCACATCCATCTGATGAATCTGCCAGCCCATATGCATTGAGAGTGCAAGGATGGACCTTATGGAAGAGTACCTTACGACAGGCGCAAAAGTCTCATCATAATCTATCCCCTCGATCTATGAGAAGCCCCGGCCCACAAATCTAGCCTTGTATTTCTCCACACTCCCATCAACAACTTGCTTTACCTTGTAGATCCATCTTGAACCTACAACAAATTTGTCAACCAGTCTTGGGACAATTTCCCATGCACTGTTTTTAACAATGGAGTCATAATCATCCACCATTGCATCAACCCAAGTAGGTTGTTGTGCAACTTCCTGAAAGGGAGATGGTTCAGTCACAATACATTTGCACATAAGAGCTATCTATCCAGTAAATCGGTTAGGATACTCTCTCTCTCTACGCTGTGAAGTAGGGGCTCCTACATTCTGTGCAGCATCAAGTCTCAGCCTGCCAGCTTCCGTGGTGCGCCTTTTGCCATTTCTGATGGATGGCTCTATATAAGTGATTTTCTCCACTCCATGAACCTCTTCATGTGGTTGATCCACATCTTGAGACTCGTCCTTGGGAACCAACAGTACCTCCTCTGCATGCAAGTCCAGCTCCCTCTCAAGGGACAACCGCATGGCTTTCCCCTCATCAAATTTTATATCCTATCGCACAACAGTCATTCTGTTGTTTGGAAAATACACACGATAATTATGGGGTGTTTCGGTGTACCCCAAAAAAATCCCAACTTTAGCAGTCGGTTCCAGCTTCTTCCTGGCGTCCTTGGTCACATGTACATAAATAGATGACCCAAAAATCTTAAAGTGTGAAACATCAAGTTTCTTACCAGTGAAAGCCTCTTCATGTGTACTAATGCCAAGTACTCTATGAGGACAACGATTTTGCACATAAATCGTAGTGTTGCATGCTTCCACCCACAAATTCATTGGTAGGCCTTGATCATGCAACATCGCTTGTGCTGCACCCACAATCGTTCTGTTCTTCCTCTACGCGACCCCATTTTGATGTGGGTTATGAGGTGCTATGAGTTCTCTTCGAATTCCTATGAGCCTTCACTTACTTCCCTGACTCTTTCTCCACCAATGCATTAAACTCATAGAACTTAGAGAATTTTTTATTTTTCTTATGCATGAAGAAGATCCAGCATTTATGAGAAAATTCATCAGAAAATATTACGTAGTACTTATGTTTTTTTGTTGAAGCAACCGAGAATGGTCCACACACATCTGTGTGAACTCTCTCAAGGATCCCTGGAGCACGATTCTCCTTCTCATGAAAGGTGGACATTACATACTTCCCCATGGTGCAACCCTTGCACTGATCTAACTGAATAATTGTTCCCGTTGGAAGTCCAGTAGAAATTTGTTGCATGACTTTCAAGGCTCCATGATGGAGATGGCCTAATTTCCTATGCCATAATTCACCCTCATCCCGTCTCACCATTTTCTCTGCCTTGCCCATCATGGCAGCGCAACCATATACCTCCAGCTTGTAGAGATTCTTAACTCATCCTCTTAGCTTTACCTGTTGTTTTATGTCATAGGAAGGCTTTCCCATCACTAAAAACAACGTCATAGCCTATGTCCTCCAACATTATGTCTGAGACCAAATTTTACTTCAGACCTGGTACATTCATCACATCTTTTAATTGAAATGGTTTACCTGAATTCCTCTGAAAGGTAATGGTACCAATCTTGGTAGCATTGTATCATCCGTCGTCACCCATCTCAATATTAATTTGGAGATATTTCTCCTCCAGGTCACTGAAACGTTCCTTATCTCCCATCATGTGAAAGGAAGCGCCACTATCCAAATACCACACTGATCCAAATGTACATGACACCATGCATGCAATCAAGGAGAAGTCAAGCTCAAATTGCGAGGAAAGGGACTCACCAGCTGCAGATCCAACAACCTTCTTTTTCTTCTTCTTTTTTGGACAGTTAGTAGTAGAATGCCCATGTTCGTGAGAGTGAAAACACTTCACCTTGGACATGTCCTGCTTATTGCCTTTGGACTCAGATTTTGAAGGAAATTTCTTCCCTTTCCCCATCCTTGCCTTGGTAGCCAAAGCATAATCCTCTTCATCCTCATTCTTAGATGAAGATCCATCTCTGGTGCTCCATCTAAACTCCTCCTGCACCAAATCCGACCATAGTCGTTTCCAATCTGGCAATTTTTCCCTTCCGTTGACAGAGTCTTGATAATTGTGCCAACTCTCAGGAAATCCTAGGAGAGCCAAGCTCACCAAATCATCATTAGCGACTGTTATTCCCACACTCCCCAATTCATCCCGACATTGGACAAACTTTGTGAGATATTTTGGAATGGTGTCTCCCTTTTCCATCTTGATCTTCCGGAGTTTATCTTTGAGCGCCAATTTCCTATGGTCCCTACTGCTTTGGAATAAATCTGTCAAAGCCTTCCACATAGCATATGGTGTGGCTTTCCCATGGAGGCTTGAGACAATGTGGTCTCGTACTCCCTCCAACAGGATCCTCCTCGCCTTTTCCAATTTCTTTTTCCATGCATCGAGATTGGCAGCATTTGTAGCATTTGGCTTAGGAACATCTTTGTCAATGAATTCCTTCAAGCCATTGTCTTAGAGTACTGCCTCCATCATTTCCTTCCAATAAATGTAGTTCAATTTTCCCTCAAGTGCATACTCTAACCTCAAGCCATTGAAAGCCATTTCGATCTTGAATCAGCCGTAGCACCAAGAAAGTATTTCTGCAAATTCGAATTCTATCCAGTCACAAACTCAGCTCCTACTTCACTTCTGCAATTTCATGTGCTCTGATACCATGTAGAAAGTATACAACAAGCATGTATATCTTGGATTCACCCAATATAACAATGTGTTAAAGTTAAATATTGAATCTCTTCTGCAAATATTTTGCGGAGTTAAAAACACAATTGCCAATCACATGAACATGAAGAGAGATCAATCACACACAACACATATAATTTCCCGGGGAAAGCTTACAGCTAAAAACCCCACTATATTCTATTGTCTATTACATCATGGATCGTGAAACAATTACATACAAAACTCTTCTCACAAGAGCCCTCATTACATCAGCTAATTGTCTCACACTGTCATACAAAAATTGGCAAATTTCTTAGCCAATTTACTACCTTCAGACAGCCTGCCTTCACTGCGCAATCCCTGATTAAATGCAATCTTTCCTTCCTTAACTGCGCAAGTATCATGGGCACTCCAATGAGTGTTTGCATGCATGTGTGCAATAAAATAATGTCACAACTGATAGTCAACCTCCCTTTCACCTAGAACTCAACTGGGTCTCCACTTGATCTAGCATGCATGCAGGTAAATCCTCAGTTGCATGTGAGATCACTTATTGTGAATTAATTAATATTTGATTCACTAGATCTATCACTATTGTATCTTTAGTTACAACTAGAAAAATTGAGTTTAACTCGCTTAACTGAGTTATACTGATTTACAACTTGCACCAACTCATGCACCACTACACTTCGAACTCTGTTACAACTAGAATTACTCAGCATGTCCCACCAACCAACCTCTAACTCCAAATTCACTAGCTAACTGAATTTGCCACTTCAGTTAACTATTTCAAGTCCACTTTGAGAATATTTACAGTTTAATGTCCATCTAAATTAAGGGATAATAAAAATATACATGCACCCAAAAATATCCCTATGGGCCCCACCCTAGTGTAGGTGCTTAATGCACTAGTGTGGGTGCTGAATCTTCTTGTTGAATCTCAACAGCTGATGTTGAAGGTTTGTATGATGTGTTTTCATCGATTCCACTTCCTTAAGGTCACCTAGGAGGTTGAATCTAATCATAGTAGCCTCTCATCATATGTTTACCCCAGTTGGTCGGTTACTTGGTTAGATGTGGGATGAGGGTGTTACATACTGGTATCAGAGCATGGTTCACACCTTTTTCTAGATGGGAGGTGTGCGTTGGTCATGCATTCATGTTTGTTGCATGTGTGTTAACCATCCTTATGGTCTATGTGTTGGTTGCATATGCATGGTTTCAGCCATGGTTGTAGTGTGGTCACCATGTGGAAGAGGATGTTGTTATTGGAAAGCATGTCATCATGAGTGTATGTTTGGTCACATGTTGTTATATGTTGTCATAGGTATTGTATGTTTATGCTTGGTTGCATGTGCTTATGTGTGTGTATTGTATGTGTTATGCATGTGTATTGTCCGTGTTTACGCTTGTGTAAATTGTCTATGTTTATGATTTTGTATTGTCCACGTACATTGGTATGGTTGATGTCATCATGCATGAGGTCATAGTATGTATAGTGATATCACAGTGATATGGTCATGCAGTGATGACTAGAATCTAGCCAGAATAATGTTATGTGTTGGTACACTTAGTTTTTATATGTCTATATGATGTTATGATTATGTTTGTACATGCATCACATTGATTTGGATGATATTGAAGATGAGGTATCCTACCCAAATTATACTAAGGTAAGTTGGTTTATTATGATTTTGTTTAGCTGGCATATTATGCCTTTCAAGAAAGAGATCAAAATTAATAGCAAGATGGTAGACTACAAATACGCTCTCTATGAATCCGATGAGAAGCGTGGTGGACACTCTTATAATTTGGCAAACACATTAAGAAGCTTGAAGGAAGAAATAAGGAGTTGTAAGGTAGACAATGGCAGGATCATATAGGGACAAGAGAAAAAAGCAGAGGTTAATGCAATACTTCTTCAGAGCTTGTCAAAACTGTAGCGACAAGGGCTAATTCGAATTAGCCATGGAAAGGATGACAAAAATAATGGGGCATATGGAAGCAGATATTGTGGTAGACACGTCAGATAGAGATGACACAGTGATATATGGAAGGTTGTTGGACACTCTGGAGAGGAGGGGTGATGAGTACAGGTACTATTCTAGTTCCGGTTCAGATAGACATCGTGATCATCATTGTTATCATCCTTACAGGAGGAATGATAGGGGATACTTGTCAAATGAACTTAAGAAAGCAAAGCCACCTAATTTTTTATGGGGATTTGAAGAAACCAGAAGATGCAGTGGCTTGGATACTTAGGATGAACAAATTATTTGAGTTACATAAGTACATGGATAATATGAAGGCCAGAATTTCTATCTTCATCCTGAAAGATAATGTAGAAATTTGTGGGAATATGTGAAGTAGGTCAGAGACATCAAGATAGAGGACTTGAATTGGCATGAGTTCAAGAGGATTTTCAAGAAAAAGTACTTGTGAGAAAGGTACTACGATAGTAAGGCCAAATAATTTTATGAGCTAAAGATGGGGTCAATGATAGATGAAGATTACCCAACTAAGTTCCTAGAGCTATTGAGGTATGTACCATATCTTAAATATGAGAAGGCTAAAGTTCAGTGGGTTTTCAATGGTTTTCCATTAGAATTTAGAGATCGGATTGAGTATGATGAGCCCCGGTCACTTGAGGAAGTCATTGGGAAATTGAAGAAATGATATGAACATTCAAAGTGTAATAATGAATCTCAGCAAGGATGGAAAGGGAAATACAAAGGTTAAGGTAAATGGCATCTGAAAAGAATAAGGCCTCGGAATGCAAAGGGTAAATAAAATGTGGCACCACAAAAGAATTTTAATGTTGCTAGAGAGGGACATGGTCACAACAACAACATAGAGGTAATGGTATCGTATGGTTTGAGTGTTGGACATGCGATGAGGAACACCTTAGGAGGGATTATCCAAATCAGGGTGGTAGGTCTCAAATATATAGTGCACAGGAGGCATAGACTATTGGGGATGTTGGGAAGAGCATTCCTTGTATTTATGTAACCGTGGAAAACATGCATGTAGAGCACCAGGCATCTATCATTGAGATGGGCGGTAAGCGTTGTGATGAAGTTATTTATATTTTTTTGGCCCTGGATCTAATTATAACTATGTTAGTCCTGAATTGGTGGATAAGTGTGGCTTGAATAAATAAATGCATGCAAAAATTTGGTTAGTGAAGTTGGCTACAAGTAAAAATAAAATAGTTCACCATTAGGTAAGATTTTGTGCATTTGAGTTGAATGGCATGTCTACAACAACACACTTGACCATATTTCCATTAGGATCATATAGCATGCTATTGGGTATGGACTGGCTATACCTTAATAGGACCAAGGTAGATTGTTATGAAAAATCCATTGAGTACTTGGATGACAATGGGGAACCTAGAGTCTTACAGGTGAAGAAGAAAGCCACATAAGTTAGGATGGTGACAACTATGCAGGCCAACAGTCGCGGAAAAGGGTGTGTGTTGTTTGCATTACATATTTCTAGTGACAAAGGTAAGGAAGTTTAGGATGCATATGTTTCAATAAGGTACCCAATTCTACAATAGTTTCAAGATGTATTTCCTACAAATATTTCAGAGTTGCCACCTCACAGAGAGGTAGAATTTTCTATTGAGCTGGTACTAGAGGCAGTTCCAACATCAAAAGAACCTTACAGGATTATCACATATGAGTTGGTAGATTAAATTTGAAGCTGAAAGATATGCTTGAAAAATGATACATTAGGCCAAATGTATCGCCATGGGGCACACTGGTATTGTTTGTGAAGAAGAAGGATGGTACTCTCAAATTGTGCATTAGCTACAGGTAGTTGAAAAAAGTGACCATCAAGAACATGTATCTGTTGTTGAGGATTGATGAATTGTTTGATTAGTTGAAGGGAGCAGTAGTGTTCTCTAAGATCGACTTGAGATCAGGATACCATCAGGTATGCATCAAAGAAGAGGACATCTATAATACCACATTCAGGACCAGGTTTGGGCATTACAAGTTGATTGTAGTTCCATTAGGTTTGACTAATGCTCCAACTACCTTTATGTGTTTAATGGATAGTGTGTTGCATCCTTATTTGGACAATTTTTTATTGTGTTCATTGATGACATATTGGTATATTCTAAAAATGAGGTAGATAATATCGAGCATTTGGCAGCAATTTTGAGATGGTTAAGAGAGCATCAGTTGTATGCTAAGCTAATCAAATGCAGTTTCTTTCAGACTAAGGTACATTACTTGGAACATGTTGTCTCCTCAGAGGGAATTGCAGTAGATCCAAAAAATATAAGGGCCATCATTGAGTGGGTAGCTCCTAGAAATGTAGATGAGGTGAGATCCTTCATGGGGTTGGCAGGTTATTACAGGACTTTCTTCATAAACTTCTCACATATTTCTTATCCTGTTACATCATTGCAGAGGAAAGGTAAGAAGTTTGAATGTACACAACAGTGTGAGGCTAGTTTTGAGCAGCTCAAGCAGTTGTTGACACATGCTCTTGTGTTAAAGATTGTAGATCCGGGAAAGGAGTTTGTTGTATGTACAGATGCATGCAAGAGAGGACTTGGTGGAGTTCTTTTGTAGGAGGGACATGTGGTATGCTATGAGTCACGAAAACTAAATGAGCATGAGTAGAACTACCTGACACATGATCTTGAGCTAGCAGCGATCACATGAATTGAAGATGTGGACGAACTATATTTTTGGCAGGAGGTTTGTACTAATGAGTGATCACCTTGGGTTGAGATACTTGTTTGACCAGCCGAATCTGAATTCCATGAAAGCTATATGGTTGGCCACGATCAGTGAGTTTGACTTTGAGATTAGGTACATCAAGGGAAAGGAGAACAGGGTCATAGATGCTCTTAGCAGGAGGGTACAAGTAAATCACATAGCAATTATGAGCTCCTATGGGACAAATATACAAGATAGGATCTCACAGGCAAGTCGGTAGGATGACAGGTATATGGAGATTGTGCACAAGTTGCAGCAGAGTACAAGTACATGTACAGGTAGTGGTACAGGTACAGGTGTATAGGATGTGGACTACCGTCTCATGACAGATGGATTGGTAAGATTTAGAGACAGGATATATGTGTCGGAGAACAGTGAACTCAAGAAGGTGATATTGAGGGAGTTTCATGTGAAACCATATTTGGGTCACCTAGGCTATCATAAGACATTGACTGCGGTAAAGAGTTTCTATTATTGGCCGAATCTAAAGAAGGATGTGGCAGAGTTTGTAGCTAGGTGTTTGGATTTTCAAATGGTTAAGGCATAATGTAGGGATCTAGGTGGACTACTACAACCAATTGTGATTCCAGAGTGGAAATGGGAGGTCATTTCCATGGATTTCATCATAGGTTTTCCTAGGACAACTAGACAGATTCCATCATGGTTGTTGTGGAAATGGTGACAAAGGTTGCACACTTCACTCCAGTTAAGGTTACATATTCCGCTAGCGACATGGCACATGTGTTCATCAGAGATGTGGTCAGATTGCATGGTGTTCCAAAGAAGATTGTGTCAAGCGGGGATGCAAAGTTCACTTCCAAGTTTTGGAAGGATTTATTTGGAGGTTTGGAAATTGAGTTGGCCTTCAACACAACTTATCACCTGCAAACATATGGAAAAACTGAGAGGGTCAATAGGATATTGTAGGATAAGTTGAGGATGTATGTGATGCATCAATAGCGCAAGTGGGAAGAGTATCTTCCACTAGTATAGTTCTCCTACAACAATGGGTATCCAAAATCCTTGACTATGAGTCTGTTTGAGGCATTGTATGGGCGGAGTTGTAATACCCCCATCGATTGGTGTGATCTGATTAACAATGTATTGATTTGACTATACATGTTGGCAGATATGGAACAAGAAATGCAGGTAATCAAGAAGAATTTGAAAGCAACGCAAGATAGGCAGAAGAGTTATGCATATTGGAACAAGTTGTTTAAGGAGTTTCAGGTTGGGGAACAAGTGTACTTGCACATCAATTCCAAGAAGAGCTCCTTAAGGATTAGATCATGTGCCAAGCTTGCACCCCAATTTTGTGGACCCTTCAGGATTATTGAGAGTATTGTACCAGTAGCCTATCGACTTGCATTGTCTTCCACAATGAAATTCTATGATGTTTTTCTCATACCATTGCTTAAGAAGTATGTTAAATATGTTGATCGTGTGATTGACTGGTCTGTATTGCAGGTGGAGCCAAATGGATAATTCCTGTCGAAGACTCAGTGTATATTGCAGAAAAAGGTGTTCATGCTCTGGAATCGAGCAATAAAGTAAGTTAAAGTGCAATGGAAGCACTCTGGGCCTGATGAAGCTACATGGGAGATGGTGGATCATATGCAGGATATGTATCCTTCCTTGTTTGTCGGTTGAGGCAAAACAATTTTGGTATGATGTTTGGTATATGTTTTGGTGTGATGTTTTGATATATGTACATATGTATATGGATTTAAATACCTCCATGAGATATGTTATAAAGATCCAATAAGTGGTATGAGTGTCATGTCATTATAGTGTCATATTGTTATAATGTCATGTTGGTTTGCTTTCAATGGGGTGATCATTGTAAATACTGCATCGAGCTATGTTATAAAGCTCCATGAGCAGTATGTTTTCTTTCCATCGGTTTTGCTGAGGTATATGTGTGATTGAACACCGAGGACGATGTCCCCCAAGGGGGAGGGTTCTGTAACATCCTTGGTGAAAATTCCATTTAATAAAAGGTAATAAAGGAAAAAATAATAACCATGGTTGATGGGACACTTATTCCAAGTTGAATGTTGGGAAAAACATCCTAGTGGGTGTCCGCATGGTTTATTATGGCTAAGGAAATTAGAAAAGGCAATGGAAAAGGCTTTGGAAAGGAAAAATGGAATTTTTGGCACATTTATTTACGAAAATAATGGAAATTAGGAGAAAAGTGAGGTGAAAGGTCACAGGTTGCATGTGAGGAGGAAAATGAAGGAAAATAATGGAAAATGAAGAAAATAGAGGCCTCACCAATAAAAATGCTTCTAAGGATCAGTTGTTACCTTTTTTTAGTTTAGTTTTGGAGCTCTATCATTATTTTCTCTCTCTTTCTCTCTCTCTTGGAAACTTAGAGTTTCTTGGAGCACTTTAGCATTGGAACTAGAAAGGAAAAGAAGGCAAGAGGAAGGAAGGAGAAAGCAAGGAAGAGCAGGATCAAGCAACTACAATAGGATTCTTTGAAGGCATTGATTTGCATGTGTCATTTCCTTGCTAGATTTAGGATGCATGGTATTGAATGTGGTTATTTTCTGTCATGGCATGGGTTTTTCCAGGTGTGACAGTGTTTTTAGCCTAGCCTTGCCATTTCCGAATAGCATTGATGGGATGGGTTCTCATGCTTTGGTTGAGATGGATTGCAGGATGGATTCAAAGTTGAGTGAGGTAGATCTCTGAAATGAAAAATACATGGCCTAGTGATCCCTGAACCAGACTGAGGATCACAATAAAGCCATTGGCCTAGTGACCCCTTAACTGGACTATGAGTTGCGGTAAAGCCAAGATTGTGTGCCTCAGTGGGCCTAGGAATCCTTGCTGGTGAATAGTGGGATATACGGTAAAGCCAAAGAGGTGGATTTCTCTTTGTTGGGGCTACTACTCTTGGGATGGGATGTACGGTAAAGCCTGGAGAGTGGGTCTCAGTGTAGGGCCTAGTGATCCCTAGATCAGACTATGGATTACGCTAAATCTTGAGGGAGTAGGATGTAGTAAAATTCCTCACATTGTAGGTGGAGAACTCCAGTAGCATCCACACTTGTTTGGTTATTTTTGGTTGGTTATGAGTCCCACATTCATGCTTGGTATATGGCACAAGGGTGATTGGATGAAGAGATATTTGGCTCAACCAATCTATGATCAGGTGGAACGTGGTAGTCCCATCTCCAATTGGTTTTTACATTCATTAATGAGAAGTTCATTTCCTTGGCATTTTATGTGTAAATGTACTAGTTTATATGCGGATCCTACATATGATGTATTACTGATATTTATGTTGTTATTTTGTTGGTTATGAGCATGTATTCTGACAGTGATGTATGGCTCTCCTCACGTTTTTATATGTAAATGAATAATCAACGTATCTATGACCTAATAGATGATATTGCAGCTAATGATGTAAGGGAACAATGCTTTTTAGCAATTCTCATATAAGTATGAGACCCCTATGTTCAAATTTATTATTTAAACCTATAGATTACACATTTGTGACATGTGTTGATGAAATTCATGTCATGGGTAGTAGGTGTCTAGTAAAGTACTTATTCTAGTATTTGGTTTTGCACCATTGTTTCGCTATTATGTTTCATGTTTGAACTTGTCATTGAGTTCTGGGAAGTGGCCTAGGTCGTGGGCCTGAAAAAGTACCTTAAATTTTGTGGACGCAGGCACAAGTCTGGGAAATTGAGTCCTTGGACACATGCATGCCTCTGTCATGGGAGCGTCCAGAGCCTCCCAAACGCACCCATGCCTATAATGTGGGAGCTTCCGAGGGTTAAGTGGGTTAAAACCTCAATGGGACTGAGGGGCTAGTCACCTAAGTAGTTGGGATGGTTCCTGGGAGTATTTTTGCTGATTTGGAAGGTCTGTATGATGTGTTTTCATCGATTCCACTTCCTTAGGGTCACATAGAAGGTTGAATTTGATCATAGCAGCCTCTCGTCACATGTTTACCCTGATTGGTTGGTTAATTGGGTATATATGGGAGGAGGGTGTTACAACAACCCTCGAAGACGTTTTTTGAACTACTTATTTGAATGAAACAAAAGATCCATTTGTCCTCTCCCGTGGACTGCATCTTTAAATGTGGCAGTTGTGTCATTTGTATACTTGGAAACTAGGGCACCCCCACGCAGATTGGAATTCAGTATAATGTTGGAATTCCTTGTTATACTATTTTCCTTTATTAGGGAACATTCTTGGATGATTTTCCCTTTGAATTGTATCCATTGGTAATATTTGGGGATACCCCATTTTTTTGCAATAATCTCTTTTAGGGATAGGACCGTATCTGTGCACTTTGCCCAAAAAGCTATGGATTTGCCTCCCATGTTCCTTATAGAGATATGAAATGTTTCTTCCTTCTCTTGCTCAACTAGGAGGAAGGAAAGAGAATCCTTTATCTCTTCTGTCGCAAATATTAAAAGGTGTTAAAAAAAAATGATGGGAAAAATGTAGCCCCATCGTCCATACAAAATCTGAAACCCCTTTTGGTGAATGTGAAAAAGTATTCATTGGTTTTGAACTATGATGGAAATAATAGACTGCAGATGGTAGAATAGAAAACAAAGAGCGAGACTTAAAAGTGTCTCCCACCCCAGACGTGTGGCAGGGAGCTCCACTGGTGATGTCATCGATGCTCTTGGAGGAAAATGTGCGACCCGTAGAAGACCATGACTATGACCTAACTCCCATAAATTTAACTGGACCAAAGCCCTTGCTAAAAACATCCTGCTCTTGTCCTCCGATAACTTCATAGGGGATAGGTACAATGCCGAGCAAGGAGATACATCTTGTTGTACAAGAATCCCAAAGAAAGAAGAAGTTCATATGAAAATGGGCGACGAATATCCTGTGGCCACTCCATGGCCCGAAAATAGGAAGTTCAAGCAGGAATTGGCTCGTGATTTTAGCAGGATCGAATGAAACAACAAACACAAAAACCCTAAGAGCCAATGCTTCCCACATGTTTATATTTTCTTGAGTTAGAACAAGGCTATGAGGTTTAAGTATTCCATAGCTGGTTAAAACAATTTATTGGTGTGTTGGCCAAAATAATTACTTCCTTCCTCGACATGGACTTAACACGCGGCACACACAAACTGTTATGCAATCAGCTCACAAAATAGAAGAAAAGATAGATCAACGAGTTAGAAATCAGCCTCTTTGAGGGGGAAACCTCCTTTACATTACATAAATGAACAATTTGGATGATAAAAATTGACAAAACCTAACTTATATATATAGGAGTATAAGGGGTCACAATATAGCAATATGGGGACCACATGGGCACAACAATAACAATAATGGAGCTACACCTATAGGGCACAATAATAACAATATGGGGACTACATGGGCACACAAATAACAATAATGGGGCTACACTAACAATAAAAATAAGGGGCTACACTAGTTTTATGGGGACCTAACATGCCCCTCTCCTTCAAACAAGTGATGTCCCAAGCGCTTGAGTAGTTATGGATGCTTCTGTATAAAATTATCACCCTCCCATGTGGAATATTTAACGGGTAAGTTCTTCCACTTGATGAGATACTCTGAAATTGATCAATTTCGTAGGTACCGAGTTCTTATTTCCATGACTTATTTAGGTTCCAATATTATTTTTCCTTCCTCGCCAAGTTCTGGAAATATTGTTTGAATTGGGAGTTTGTCACCTATAACCTTCTTTAAGCATGAAACATGGAAAACTAGGTGCACTCGGGAAGATGTGGGAAGCTCCAATTTGTATTCCATAGTACTAATCTTTTGCAACACCTTGCAAGGACCATATTACTTTGGCAATAAATTATTATCCTTCTTAGCTTGCTTGAGGGACATTTGTTTATATGGTTGTAGCCGTAAAAATACCTAGTCGCCTACATAAAAACTTAATTCGTTGCGATGTTGATTTGCTTGTTGTTTCATTCAATTCTGCACCAAATTTAGGTTATCCTTTAAGAGTTGGAGATCTTGTTGTTGATGCTTGATGTGATCTTCCATTGCTTGAACCTTATAATTTTCTCTTAAAGATGATTTCGATGTTTGAAACTCTAGTGAGCATAATTGTGCAATTACGCCTAGTTGTTCTTTCTTTAGAAGTTTTTTCATGCCATTATAGTTGATTATATTTCCTGGTTTCCCTGTGATACCCCTTAATTCAAATTCCTTTCCTTCCCAAAAAAAATTCAAGAAAAGTTCTTGAAAATTAATTTATCGTACCCAAAGATTGTAACCATTGAAATCCTAATACACCATCAACAACACCCATTGGAATGGAAAACATTGGGTTATTTAATACATATTCCCCCATGCTCATCTTGATATTATGGCACTTTCCAAAGCAATTTATATTTCCTTCATTTACAACCATCACTTGACACTTTGGTACTGGATATAGGAAGCAATTCAATTCTTTGGCTATATTACAATGAATAAAATTATGGGTACTGCTTGAAATAATCAACACTATTACATTTTTCTTCTTGATATGTCCTTCAATATTGAGAGTTTGAGGAGTGGTAATTCCTACCAATGCATTACAAGATATGGTCAGATTCATTTCTTCTTTCTCTAATGTCGGTTCTTAGTGTATAACCTCTTCTTTTGAAGTTTTTTGTTCCTTTTCTTCTTCCTCTTCACAATCTATGTAAACTATCTTCTTCTCAACACACTTATGACTTTTAGTGTATTTGCTATCACAATTGTAACAAATCCCTTTTGCTCTTTTTTCTTCCAATTATTGTGGTTTCAACCTTGTAGGTTGTGGAAGGCTAGGAGCAGCAACACTTCCATATTTATAATTGTGAGTGATAGGCTTCCTTGTTTCCATAATTTTTCTTTCAATTTTTCTTGCCAACTTGAATGCCTTCTCTAATGTATCAGGTTCCCAAAGGCGAAACTCATGTTGGATGTTATCCTTTAAAGTCCCTATGAAGACATCAATCCTATTTTCCTGTGGAATATCATTTTACCCTTATATTCAATGTTTGGAAGTCCTCAATCTGCTCCATCATTTAACCCTTTTGTTTGAGATTTATCAATTGGCTAAAGAAGGTGTTTCTCTTTGTATCCTCATAATGTGCAATCATTTCCTCCATAAAAATTGACCAAGTGAAAAGTGGTTTACGAGAATAAATCCATGGATACTGTTGTAACTCCTAGAGATAGCCTTGAGTTGAATAAAGACTAGTGCCTAGGACATCTTAAATGCAAGGAGCATATGACTCAACTGATTGCAGTTGGAAATGTTTGGATCTCTTGCAACTATCACTCAAATGAATGGCTTTAATAAGGGTGGAACCAAAGCCCCAAAGTTAAACACAAAAACTAGGAAAACTACATAAACTGAGTACAAACTGCAATAAGTAAATGCATCAAACAGCTCTAAAACAGAATACTGTAAAAGGGGGCCGACTTCTAAAATGAATACATAGTTATCAAGTTATATATGAGCGATGACTATGGCAGAAGATGGAGTAGGATATCTACTATAATCGGGCTTATTCAAGGATAAGAATCCATATATACTGGGCTTATTCAAAGATAAGAATCCATATATATGGGCTCGTTCAAAGATAAGAATCCATTGTAGTTAATATCGGAAGAACGACGGAAGAGATAGAAAATGAAACAAAGTATCATGCCTGCGCCATATTTAAAGCGTTGTAGATGAGTAAATATGAGTATCTGCTATGATAAATTCACATTTAAGCATGGGAGCACTCGCATTCCAAAGCATTAGAGATACAAGAAATGGAGAGAGATACGAAATGGACATTTGTATTAAAAACATGGAGAAGAGTTACAAACTGTGACTCATCCAGAGTGGAATCCCCAATTCCAGAAAAGCTTCTTATTACTGAATCCCTACGGGAACTTCAAACATACACTATCAAAGTTCATACAAAATGCATACAGAATACTCAAACTAGTGAGTCCTTTGGAAAATCTGGAACCTTTTGTTAGTGTTTTCTTCCTATTTTTATAACCTCTGATTCCTATGTGCGAGAAGATATTTTGGGAAAATATCTTCCCTGGATGCTTGTATGTTGTTTCAGGTCTAAATCAAAAATAGAAATGATGATGAGGTAAAACTGCCTCTCATCATCTTACAACGCAGGCCTAAAGTCATTTCTAACTGAAATGTAGACAATTTACTAATCTGAAAGTAAAAACTGCAGGAGTGAAATAAGGATTTCACCTGAAATGAAAAAGTGAAAAGAACATAAGGTAAAAAGGCCAAATAGACCCAGTCATGAATGATCATTGATGTTTGATGAGGCGGAGCCCCTGCTGCTGCTGGCGAAGGAAATATCGTTAGTCATGAGAAGGACTGGCCTTCTGCGTTGGAGAATGCGGTACTACTAGTAGTGGAAGAGCTGGCCTTCCATGCTGGAGGGTCTTATAGAATGGCCAATGGTCATGATCCATTGACAAAGACGTGAAAATGACTCTTTGCATCTTTTTTCTCTGCTTCCTAGGCGTGGAGGATCGTGATCCTCTGCCTTGAGCCACTGTGATTGGCTATGAGACGACCTGTGTACTTAAAAGGCCATGAAACCTTGCACAGACCGCAAACCGATTAAATAAATCCTGCGATGAGGGGTAGATTGCTTCAGATGGCTCAACGAGGGGTTATGGAGCAATGCAGAGGAAGTGTGAATGCAACGACGGAAGGTAAAACCATGGCAGAGGTGAAAACAAAGGTTTAAATCAAAATATGGCGCAGAAATATGATGGGAGGTTTCGCGGAAAACCGCGAGTGGTTTTCGCGTGGGGACTGAGTGGTAAGCGGTATCGGGCTGGAGGCACGCGATACCTGTTAGGGAGCGACGCGTGTCCTCACAAAAACCACCCATTTCGTGTCGAAGTTGCGTGTTGGGGAGATGTTGTGAAATGGATGCGAAAATGAGCGGGAGCCGTCAGATCTGGGCAATCCAGATCAACGGCTACAGATGAATGCGATGGACGTACTTGCGCAGTCGGGTGGGACCGACAATGATGTCAGCAATTTTGTCGCATAGCGGGATGATCAGTTGCGGGGTTATAAAAGCGGGAGTGATGTGGGTGGTTGGATCATGATGGACATCAACGATGGGGATCAACTGTAGGGGCACTTGGGGGTATGGATCAAATTCTTGGCCTGTGCCCCTGCAGTAAATCTCAGCCGTTGATCTGAAATCTTCCGTAGTCAAAAAAGGTCAACTGCGAAGGCACTGGGGAGTACGGGCCACTTTGGTCAGGTGCCCCTGCAGTGAACCTGCGTCGTAGATCTGGGTTGATCGGATGGTGGAGATTCTATCGGTGGAGAAAAAGGTTTGGGAAGTGGAAATGGGAATCGCCGAAGTGCGATGCCGATGGGGAAGGCGAAGTGCGACGGAGCGGGGACTGTTGGATCTGGGAGAGATCAACATCTAGGATTCCATCAGCGGGGGATAAACATTGGCGGTGAAAAATAGAGTGAAAATGGTGTGCAACGATATGCGATGTGCGATGGATGGGAGCAGCGCGATGGAGCGATGACCGTTAGATTTGCGAGAGGAGATCAACGGTCAGGATCACATCGGGGTTTTGCACAACGGCGATGAAAAATAGAGTGAAAATGGTGTACTGTGATGTGCGATGTGCGATGGATGGGGGAAGCGCGATGGAGCAATGACCGTTGGATCTACGGGAGGAGATCAACAGTCGGGATTGCATCGGGGTTTCGCACATCGGTGGAGAAATACAGAGTGAAAATGGAATACTGCGAAGTGCGATGGATGGGAGCAGCGTGATGGAGCGATGACTATTGGATCTGCAGAGATCAACGGTCAAGATCTCTTCGGCAAAGATGAACCTCAGCGATGAAACAAAAGAGAAAATAAGTGGATTTGGGAATCAGCGAAGTCTGATGGCCGAAGGAGGCTTAAGGAATTTTAGTCGTCGGTCATAGAGCGGGGTTATATGAGAAATGGGGTCTAAAGGCTTAAGCTGAAAGGTGCTTAGAGGCCTGATATATTAGAATGAGCACTTTTAAAGCATAAAAGGTGGATTTTAAGCCCTTTCAAAGGTTCCGATAGGTGAAAAAGGAAGGGGCTTTGAGAGTCCATGTGGTCCTTGTTATATTTGATTTGTAGTATAAGGCTCTTTATCATTAGACATCCTAGCTCAGTGAAGGATTTCATAACAACAGATACCATACAAATTGATTTTGTTTTAAATATAAAGTTGTAATGCGTACCTTTTGTGTGTGTTGCACATTATGGAGATCAAAGTATTGCTCCATTTGTAAAATCCATGTTATCAGGTCCTTGCCATCAAACTTTCTCATATCGATCTTTGGAATATGGTGGGTCTTCAATACAACATTAGAGGCTATGGAATCATGATTAACATTTTTTTTTTGTTCTCATCATGAGTTTCATTTAATACCTTTTCGCCATTAGGAAGCATTTCTTGTAGCAACTTTGTCAAATCTGCTTTTAAACCATTATTCAAATCTTCCATGTTTCCTTTCATTTTTTATTCTATACCGTCCATATTAGCTTTCATATCATCCTTCAAACCATCCATATTAGCTTCCATTACTGCTTTTAAACCTTCTATGTCATCTTTGGTTGCTCTTTGTGAGATCGAAATTTGTTGCACTTGGTCCCGTAATTTTGATATATCATGTCGCAATTCTTCCTCTTCATGCGTCATAGTAGAGTTTTCTGATGGCTTAATGGGTGTAGAATTATTTTTTGGAGGAATTTTAGAACCCAATATAGACATCTATGCTTCAATATGCCCTTGGAATCACTTCAAACTGATTTTTCAAACAAAAGTTATGCAATTTTAAAAAAAAAGTACACACCTTTTTCTTGCTTTTAAGAGATCTATCTTGAAATGGTTGTAACTCTATAATTTTTGATCTCCAAGATATGAAATTTAGTCAAGTGGTAGCCCTCTAAGTCTTCTTTCCAATTCCATAGGTCATACTTAATTTGTATTCTTCAAGATAAAGTTATTCCCAATATCGCACAATGGCCTAATTATGGATTGATTCAATAGATCAAACTTTTACAGTGTGCCACGCGTCACTATTTTGACCTTCGACCCTGAAATTGATATGCAAGCATCTAAATTCTATGCACTTTCAGCCACTTTTCACAGAATTCAAATCTGATATTTGAAATGAAAGTTATGACAATTTTCCCTCAATCACCCGTTTGAGATGAAATTCTTGATCCTGAAAAAACTCTAACTTCCTAAAATCATATCTCCAAAAATATAGGAAACGAAGATATGAAAATTTTACACGAAGTTCCACAGGATTTCTGATTCTCGTGATAAAAAATTCAGCTTCTGAACCTTCGTAGACAAAAAGTTATAGCAAAAATTCCAAGATGGCCTATTTGTGGCAGTGAAACCCTAGAATCCAAAGCTTTGATACCAAATTTTATGCAACTAGCTCACAAAATAGAATAAAATATAGATCAACGACTTAGAAATTAGTCTCTTGGAGGGGGAAACCTACTTTACATTACATAAATGAGCAATTCTTGGATGATACAAATGACAAAACCTACCTTCTATATCTAAGAGTCTAAGGGGTCAAGAGGTACAACACTGAGCAAGGAGATACATCTTGTTGTACAAGAATCCCAAAGAAAGAACAAGTTCATACGAAAATGGGCGACGAATATCCCGTGGCCACTCCACACCCCGAACATGGGAATTTCAAGCAATAACTGGCTCGTGATGTTGGCGGGATAGAATGAAACAACGAACGTAGAAACCCTAAGAGCCATTGCTTCCCACATGTTTATATTTTCTCGAGTTAGAACAAGGTTTTGAGTTTTAAGTACGCCCTATCTCGAACAATTTATTGGTGTGTTGGTCAAAATAATTACTTCCTCCCTCAACATGGAGTTAACACGTGGCACACACACACACACACAAATCCATCTTAACTATGGATATAAATGAGGTTTGCAATTCAAAAGATTTGATCCCTATAGATAGTTGATAAATCCAAGCTTAAGATGAATTTATGTTAGTACTTAGATTTGAATGAGAAAGTGAGATTTATGAAAACTTTACACTTTTGTATTATGATTTTCTTATATACAATTTAAAATAAAATTAATTAGAACTTTATGTGAAATTTTATATGGATCGTAAAATAAATAAATAAGATCAATAGGATGAAAATATTTAATGTAGACTGGAATGAAAGGGTTGATTATTTGAGTACACATTAAATATTTTCATCTTATTTATCTTTTTTTTTTTTATGATCCATATAAAATTTCACAAAACGTTCTAATTAATTTTATTTTAAATTATAAATAAGAAAATCATAAATAAAATTAATTAGAATCTTTTGTCAAATTTATGGATTGTAAATAAATAACTAAGATAGATAAGATGACAAAATTTAATGTAGACTAGAGTAAAAGGGTTGATTGTGGGAAGCTATTCCAAGCTTGGATGCCCCTTGGAATAGTTTAATACCCCCAAAGGTGACTCCTTAACCATTTAGTATTGGAATAACACTCTTATTATTATTTTAATAGTAACAAGTTGTGCTATATTTATGCAAACAAATATAGAGGAATTTAAATATTCTACATTTTTATTTTTTGGTCATATTTCGAATGAGTTTTGCTCAAAATACGCCTAAAAATTGTTGAAATGGTAGAATTAACTAACAAATATTTACCCATGTGAGTGATATAATTTTTCGTGAAATCTAATGTTGTTATAACTTTCTTTTTAGAGTTACTAAATTTCTCACATTGTTAAACCATAAATATATGTGATAATTCCAAAGCAATAAGAAATATCAATCTTTGTTTGTAATATTGTAGTAAAAGGATATGAGTGAAACATGATGAAACTTTACACACTTTTTTGGAGTAATCTAGTTACTTGTAAGCTGAATATACCTGGAATATATGACTTAGCAAGAATCGAGATGTCTCGAATTGACCACAAATGGAGTAAACTCCCTTGGGCCACCTATTCCTCAAGCCTCATCACAACATGCTCAACAAATCATTTCAGGGAATCAAACACAGGTGGTGAGGGAGTTAACAACCCACCTCAACCACTCGGTCTACCCCTACTTGACATCTAAGTGAAACATGTTACATTACTTAATGATAAAGTAATTAATGTGGATAGAAAGGGGAAAAAAATGATCAGGGCAGAGGGAAAGGGATCAAAAGTGATTAGTGTGGTTAAATTTAGTTGCTCCAATATATATGAAGTGTTTGTTCTGGATGGTTCATGAATAACTAAATAAAAAGATCAATTAACAAGATAAGAATTTATATATATGGTAAGATGATATTCATTCATTCTCGAATGACCTCCATGTTTCATCAGAAGGTTCAACCATAAAGTCAATTGTTGAATTTGTTGTTAGACCCTCTAATGATCCAAATATACAATCGAGAAGAGCTTGGGTTGAATTTGTCATTGGATTCTTTGATAACCCAAAAGTTGACTTTGTAGTTGGATTCATTGATAACTCAAAAGTTGACTTTGTAGTTGGATTCATTGATAACCCAAAGCCACAATTGGGATAAGCTCAAATTTCCAAAATGCGGTACTAGATTCAATATTTTGAACATGTAATAAATGTATATTTCTATATTGTTATTCTAGATGTGGTATCCTTTGATTTAGAGTTTTTAATATGCAAATGATCTACAAGTTTAATATTTGATGGTGGATAAGCATTGCCTCTACCCTTCCTCAACATTTTTACCATCATCACCAATATAGATTCTTATGCCATGCCACTATAGACTTAACACTTAAAAAACCTAAAATGGGCGGAAAACCATTTAACCTTTCAAATTAAAAATTATTGGCAGACATGCAAATGTGCAAAAGGAATATACTAAAATCCTATATTTTTTTTGATAAATGATGTGCATCTTCTTGACACGTTTCTTATACTCTTCAAAATTGTTTTCACAAACAATGTCCTTTTTTTTCTATTTTTGACATTATATATATATAGCATTGAGATTCATCTTTCAAATTTAATTGGTTAAATTATTTTTAATAAATCAAATAAATTTAAAGTCACTTTTATAATATAAATATTATTTGATTAATTGATCAAGGTTATAGCATAACAAATGTGTCAATTGACAGGGAGTTAGGAAAGTGTATCTAAAGCATACTTGCATTTTTTTTAATAATCAATTTAGTTGTCCCAAAAAGGCCGCTACTTACATTAAAATCAACAAATATCCTTGAAATTGACCCTTATCTTTTATGATAAAGCTATCATCCACCAGAATAATTTTTCTGAAGTTGCTTTCAATTATGCATCAATTTTGAATAGTCTAGGGTTCCATGGGGAGTCTAAGAAGTTTTACCCATACTAGGGTGTCTAAAATGGTATGATCCCTAGCATAAAAAAGAGTGCGGGATTTTTATAGACAAATAAGACTTATCATAAACCAAATTTCATTTAATATAGAAACTAGTATTTAGCCTAAACTTGAACCTTGACCCTACTTTATCTATCTCAGAAGGTAGTCCATCCCAAACCTATTGCCATGAAAATTTGGTTGATTGCAATATATTCCCCCACAACTAAGAACACATCCTTCCTCAACTTCCAATGACCTTATCATTTATGCTTCCAATGAACCCAAAACCTTCCTTAGAGGCCAAGCAAACCACATGTTCATTCTACACTCAGTCAACATCACCTTATGTCATCAGGTATAGAGTGTTCAAGCAAGTAGTAGGGCGTTTGTTTTTCTAAATCTTAATTCTCAAATTGGCAGAATCAATTGGAGACAACACACCCATAGCCATGGCCTATTTAGGAGGGCCCTTATAATTGTCCAAAATTTGGCAATATTAAGCATTTGTACCACCAATATTATCACTATTCATACCATTTAACCAACTCAAAAAAGTTTTATTTTCAAAACAAAGTATGTAGAAGTGTGTTTAACTATGTGAAAGATCATATTAACATTATCCATACACCCTATTAAATAAATATTATATTACTTATTCATAAACTAATTAAAAAAATTTTCTTATCTTTAAACAACATGTCACTATCTTTCACTTTAGCCTTTCTTTTCTATTACTTGTTCATTATCCAATTAAAAGACTTTTCTTATTTGTAAAGAACATATCATTATCATTTACTTTGGCCTTTCTTTTCCCACTTCGAGGTATGTTAAAAACAGGTAATTCTATAATAGGGAGGAAAACAACAAGATTAACATGGATGAAAAGGGGTGAAGACTCAAATTCGAGTCTTGTGTGCCAAACCGCGTAGCAACCAAATCCTACCCAGGTCTACCTAAGTCTAGTCTATTGGAACTGTAGAGGTTACCCTTGGAGGAGGGGACCTGGGATAGGGCCTATTGCAGAAGGTAGAGACATAATTTGCCTCACAAAAAATCATGAACATGATGGTTGCAAAACTCCTATGTTTGACGGTTATTTGAAGTTAGCAGTTTGGAATGAGGCAGCAGAAAATGGCAAAGGGTACGGAGGAATATTGGTTTTAGTGAAAGAAAAATAAGGTTGTCACATTCAGTTAGTGAAAGAAGATACAAATAAGCAATATGTATGGTTCAACATAACAGAGAATGATAAGGACATAAGAGTTGCAACATGTTATTTTGCACCTCAAGTATAAAAAACTTACAAAAATAAGGGATTAGACAACAAAGATTCGTATGCAGTGTTAAAGCAAGATATTGTCGCATATTCTCAACAGGGAGAAGTTCTTTTAGTGGGAGATTTCAATGTTAGAACAACAAATCAACAAGCTAGTATTCTTTGTTGCAAAGAGGATCACAATCTTATCTAGCTCATTGAAGAGGAGAATTCTCGATGGGTGAGATGTTCAGAAGATGACAAAGTTGGTAATAATTTTGGAGAGGAGTTGTTTACGTTGTGTGGTGCTTTCAACTTAATTATCTGCAATGGTCTAGAGAGATGGAAAAAGTCTGGGAACTTCACTTGCAACACATACAATGGGGCAAGTGTAGTTGACTATGTTATTGGTTCACAAAGCCTAGTAGAAAGAATAGATGAAGTTAAGATTGGAGAGCATAATTGGGACTTAAAATTAGATCATAACCCAATTTATATAAAGTTATCTTGGTTAGAAGAAAGACAGAATAGGAGGAAAACCCAATGTTCTCAACAATCGACATCAAGGGGTAAAATTCTTCTAACACAAGAAAATTGCACTATCTTCAAAACACTATTGAGAAGGTCAATTCGGAAGGAGAAAAGTGGTCCCCAAACCCTCAACAGCCACGAGTTAACAAATATAATCCAGGGTGCACTTGAGAAGTGCAAAAGAGCAAAAAATAGGAAATCAGAATCAAATTGTTTTCCTGTGAATGTGTGGTTCGACGAGGAATGAAAAATGGCAAGGAGAACCTTGAAAAAGGGAGAGGGGAAGATGAATGTAAAGTTATATAAGCAGATTTTGAAAAATAAAAAATATGAGTTCATGCAAACAAGGCGGGAAGAGCTGATATATCTAGGCAAGAATAACCCAAAAAAATTTTGGCAGGCACTTCAACCAAGGAAGAAGCAATTTGAAAATAATATTACAGCCAATCAGTGGTTTGACTATGCAAGGCAACTCTATGAAAGAGAATTAGAGGTTGAGCCTCCTCCCAGGATCAACACATCTACAAAGCTTTTCACAGTGAAGGAGGTGGAGGCAGGAATTAAAAAGTTGAAAGCAGGGAAGGCAAATGACTTGGTTGAACTTCAAGCAGAGTATCTAAAGTGGGGAATGAACATTTTGGCACCCCACATCATGGAAATATCCAACAACGTCATTCAACAAGGATTCCCAAGGGATTGGACAACTAGTCTAGCAATTCCCCTTTTTAAAAGCAGAGACATTAATAATCCTTCCAACTATAGAACCATTATGATCAATCCTTTGTTTGCAAAGCTTTTTAGTGGCATGGTAGAAAATAGAATCAGTAAGTGGGCAGAAGTAAAAGAAAAGACGGCAAAAGGGCAAGCAGGTTTTAGGCTGAAGCATTCTACAGTAGATCATGGGATCACACTGAGGCACATTGTTGAAAAGGTTTGGGGGAGCAATGAAGAAGTATTTTGCTACTTTGTTGACTTCAAAAAGGCATTTGACACGGTCCCTAGAGATAAGTTGTGGCGTAGAATGGAAGAACTTGAAATTCCTTTACAATATAGAGCTGCCGTCCATAGGCTTTATGAAGAGATGAAAGTCAAAATCAAAACTTCAGCAGGCATTTCAGAAAGTTTTAGAAGTGACATCGGAGTCAAGCAAGGTTTCCCTTTATCCCCTACCCTTTTTGGTTTATATATTGACAAACTGGAAGAGTGGCTAAATTTGCAAGGTGGGGATGGTGTTCGATTGGGGGAGTTTGTGATAAAGCTTCTTCTATATGCCAATGATCTTGTGCTGGTTGCTAAATCGGCCCATGGATTGCAGATGCACCTATATGCCCTTGAGGATTTTTGTAAAGTGGTGGGGATGCAAGTCAATACCAGTAAAACCAAAATAATGATTTTCTCTAATAAAAGGAAGCAAAGCCAACATACGTTCTTCTTTGAAGGCAACATTCTTGAAGAAGTAAATGAATACAAGTACCTCGGGATCGATTTCGGCAACAAGCTTAATTGGGAGGATTGCAGAAAGAAAATAATTTTAGGAGGGTGGAAAGCATTATATGCACTTCAAAATAGATGTAGAGAGGCAACGTTATGGGATTGGAACATAATCAAAGTACTTTTTGGACTTCTAGTTTGTCTAGTGATATAATATGGGTGTGAATTGTGGGCTAGCAACATCCCTGTTTCAAAATGGAAATAAATTCAAAAAATTCAAAAACGCTTGATCATGAGCAAGTTCAAAATAAAAAGTTCGGTTCCCTATGAGATAATGTTGAGTGAAACAGGGGCAACTCCCATCGAAGCAATTGCCATGGTGCGTCTTATAAGGTATCTAAAAGGAATTGAGCAAATGGGGGGAGGTAGATGGCCGAAAGTTATCTTCAATGAAGGTATGAGTGAAAGAAAGAAATCATGGATGAGACAAAACAACAAATGGATGCAAAAATGAAATATTTACCTGAATGCATGTCCCACAAATAGCAAGGAGTTAAAGATTTTTGTGCTGGAGAAGTTCCGTAAGGGTATATGGGGAAAAGAATTGGGTAGAAAGAAGAAGTATTATGTTCAGGAATTCAACCCCACTTGTGATCTCCAACAAAAAGAATACATTGGAGCTAGCAGTCCATGGAGAGCGAAGGTTCTTATTGCTCAATTAAGAACTAACTCACATCAACTTCAGTGTGAAACGGGACAGTGGAAGAGACCTAAAGAAGCTTGGGAAGAAAGGGTATGTACTTTTTGCACTTCTGGGGCAGTGGAATCAGAAAAACATTTCATTTTGGAATGCAACGCTTTCAGAGACATCAGGGACATTTACCGCAGTATGTTAGCATCAATTTCGTGGCATTGTCTTTTCAGTGATGGAACTGTTAGAAAGTTGGGTTAGCTCATCATCAATTGGAGTAAGAAAATGATTAAATTACAGAAGGCAAAAACCAATAAAACTAGTGATTCCATAGACTATTTTTAGTCTTGTGAACGTTAAAATATCATTCATTCATTCGTTCATTCATTTAACTACTTCAATTGTATGTATGATGAATGAGTCAACATTAAGACACTTACATCACCTTGATGCATCGCCTTCAAATACTCCGATCCTATTTATATGAAAGAAAAAAGAAATTATTTATTTTTAACTGTCCACGAACCTGAAAGAAAGAAATGACGAAAGCTCACTAAGCATAAAGATGCTGTCGGACAAAGAAAAGATGTAAAGTAAGTGTATTTTTGTAAACTGGCACTTTCTTCGCTAGCACATAGCCATAACTAAACTGAACTATGATACTCTACCGTGGTTTCCGTTGAATTAAAGAAAATAATCTTTAATGCTTTTCGTTGACGAGAATCCAGAGGTTTGTAGGTCCCTTACTACTGCATCTACGGCCGTCGATTGCCAATGCCGTGGCTCGGCAGTCCACCCGGACAAGATTATTTATAGATTTATTGCTTCCCTTGTACAGAGAGACAACGAGAGAACATGGCAGCCATGGTGGCTTCAAAGGTAGCGTTATTCGCACTGTTAATGGTGGCATTCACAGCAGCGAAAATCGCAGCGCAGCTTCCAATCCCTCCGAGATACGATGGGTTTGTGTACAAGAACAGAGTAACGGCGAATTCAGTGCTGGTGGAGGCTTTCTTTGACCCGCTCTGTCCAGACAGCAGGGACTCATGGTGGCCATTGAAGGAGGTCCTCCGCTTCTACGATGACAAGATTACGTTCATTGTTCATCCCTTTGCGTTACCGTATGCCTTCTTGTCTCGTCTACTATTCTTTCTCCTTCAAATTTCTAAGTCTTTTGTTGATTGAAATTGTTAAAAGAGGAGGCCTTTAATTATCACATGGAGATGCTATTGCATGCGCAAAATTGATCAATTTTAGTTGAATCTAGGAGTTCCATGCCAAACAAACTTAAAAAATAGGTCATTCAAAACTTATCTTAATTGTGCAGATATGGCCCCATATGGCCCCGTATTATAGTTTATGTTAGACATTGAAGGTATTTGAGTATATCTATAAGGCTGAAATGGCCCTAAATTGAGCGAAATTTTGACAGAATTATCTTCTTCCTTTTAATTTCATAAGGTTGATGTTGTAGGTTGTCGTCATAATCTATAGCTAAATGTATCTAGATATATGTATCCCCAGTGTAAGGTTAATTAGATAAATGAATACTACATTCTGCTAAGGATTTTTTTTCTCCTCCCCTAATTATGGTATCCAGTCTAGAGTGTCATAGACTTAGTGCACCTTACTCAGCGGAAAGCCAACTGGAAGCTGCAGGCAACTTGAAGTGGCACCATCTGATCTGCCTAACCGTTAGGGCTATGTTTTGGCCTCTAGCATCCAAAAAAACAGGCCCTACATGGCCTCTAGTGTCCAAAAAAAAATGATGCTACAACAAATACCTACATATCATCAAAATCTTTTTCTATATTGGGAGCTTGTCATCAATATCACCCTCTAAGCATTAAAATAAGATAGAAAATGTTTAGCATGTCAATTCAAGATTTTGTTTGAGTGATGGGCACATTTTTGGTAGGATCATGTTAGAGGAGTTTTACAACCAATGCAACTAACATCAAGGTACATAGAGGGCTTGGTACTTTTAATTAAATACTAGTCACATACCCTCGTACATAACAAAATCCAATGGAAATGTTGCAATCCCCCAATCTTGAAATCCTGAAAAATTGTTAACTCTGCTAAATTGTAAAATCCCCAAATGGGGTTTAAGTTTTTAACAGTAATAAAAGAACAAATAGACAATAAACTACAACAGAATGGAAAATAACATCAAGACACAAGAAATGAAGCCAAAACCAGCTGAGCCATTTTATTAATTTTTGTTAGAAGAGTACAATGAAGGTGCTCAGAAAGATGGCACATGGGCTTGCACTAGACAGGCTGAAGAACAACTCTAAATCCGAACAAAAACACTGCTGGAATGATGCTCTGCGTGGCTCCATCTCTGTGCTGCCAGTGTTGGAAGCCTGGAACTACTACTGCAGGATGGAATCGGACTATGGTTTGGGCTTGCTCCCGTGCTCAAAAAATTCCGGGCTTTTAACCTCGAGCTCTACTCATAAGACCCAAAAAAACCCGCGAAGGGTTTCTAGAAATCCCTACCCCGGAAAATGGCTCCCTTGGGCTTGACACACTGCTCTACTAGGGAAATTGGATTCCTAGCTGGAACTGCTGGAAAGTGTCTCCAAAACTTTGCCCAAACCCTTGGTAGTAGGTGGCTAGTCTCCCCTCCAAATCCTCTGGTTGAAACTGCACTGCTCCTCCACTTCCCGACACTTCTTCTCTACTGGACTGCGCAATCACTACGCAGTCTGGACTATCTCTACGTTGTCCTGAAGGGACTGCGTGTGGCTTTGATGTTTCTCTGCAAACTCCTCACAAACCTGAATGGTACTCCTCTCTTGAGCGGGTACTCGAAGTCCCCCAAGGCAAGGTTGAGATCTCCTCTTGGAAATCTCTGTGCTAAACAACACTGCAGACTTGGCTAAACAACTCAAGCGTGCTTCAATCAGTCAGACAGAATATTAGATAGATTAATGAATGAGGAATGAGCTGCTCTCATTCCCTTTTGTCTAAATTGAGCCTCCAACGTTCCCTTGGGCCCACAAGCACCGCGCTGCCCCTCTTCCGGCCTACCACTGCGCTGCCTCTCCCACGTAGCCACCTAGGACGCTAATCCATACGTTGGGTGGCCACATGGATCCCACTTTAGCCGCAATATTTGTCTTAAGGGACTATAGGGAAGCACTTTAGCTTCTTAGTTTTATTTGTGGGTCCCCTTACCCACTTTATTTCTGCTTAACATTAGAAAAGGCAAAATTGGTCAAAAATTAATATTCTCCAATTAGCTGTCTGCTAATTGGGGATATTACAGTCCTCCCCGCTAGATTGTTGCTTGTCCTCAAGCAACTGCAAAGATGGGTGTTGAAGTATCTTCTCCCCCTCTCAAGTGGCATCCTCATCCGAGAAGTTCCTCCATCCGGTTAAGTATTCCTTCACCACCTTGCTCCTCAAGTGCCTCTCCCTAGTATCCAGTATGGCCTTTGGCTGAAGTACCAAGTGCCCCTCATCATCCATGGGAGGCAACTCAACTGCTACTGTCACCTGCTGGCCCAGAGCCTTTTTCAGGAAAGATGCATGAAATATGTTGTGCACCCGGCTTCTCGATGGTAGCTCCAACTCATACGCTACCTCCCCCACTCTTTGAGTGACATTGTAAGGCCCATAGAAGCACTGTTTCAGCTTCTTTGCCCCCTTATGCTTCAACATGGATTACTTGTATGGCTGGAGACGTAGGTACACTAGATCCCCAACCTCGACGTGCCTCTCCACACGGCCCCTATTAGCATAAATCTTCTGCTGATTCTGTGCTGCCCGCAAGTTGTCCTTGAGAGCCCTTAAGATATCTTGGCTCTCTTGGACCCACTCCTTGGCCCTAGGGGCCTTGATGTCTCCAAACATGACATCAACGGAAGTTAAGGCATCATAACTATATAATGCACGAAATGGAGACATAACTATGGACATGTGGTATGTAGTATTGTAGCAGTACTCCCCCATGTACAACCATCTCAACCATGCCTTCTGCTGCCTAGTGACATAGATTCGCAAGTAGCCTTCCAGCCACTTGTTAACTATCTGTGTCTGACCATTCGTTTGGGGGTGGTAGCTCGTACTAGGAGTGAGCTCTGTATCCACCAACCGAAACAACTCCTGCCAAAAGCCCCCCATGAAGTCGCTGTCTCTGTCACTAACAATGGTATTGGGAAGAACATGCAACCGAAATACCTCTTTGAAGAACAGTTCGGTCACCTGTGAGGCTGTGTACTAGGCTGAGATCGCAAAGAAGTAGGCGTACTTGGTCAAGCGATTCACAACCACGTAGATGCAGTCTTTGCCCTGTACCATGGACAACCCCGTGATGAAGTCCATCGAGATACTTTCCCATTTCCCCTCAGGAATGGGAAGCGACTGAAGTAGCCCTGCTGCGTGGGTCATCTCTCCCTTGTTCTGCTGGCATACTTCACACTCCCTGATGTGCCGCAGAACATCATCCTTGATGCCCTTCCATGAAAACCTCTCCCTGATGGCCCTGTAAGTTTTGGTGTACCCCTGGTGCTCGACCAATGGTGAATAATGGGCTGTGTGAAGGATCTTCTCCCGCAGCTGGGAGTTGGCCACTAAATAGATCCGGTCTCTGTATTAGATCACCCCATCCATCACCCAGTAGTGGTCATCAGTCACCTACCCCTCCAAGCCCTCACATGCAAAACGACCCTTGGAGTACTCCACCAGCAAATGAGCCTTCCAATCTGGCTGAACACTCAAAAATGAAAAAGAAGCCGATTTCCTGGACAACACATCAACCACTACGTTGTGCTTCTCCTTGACATACTCTATGTCGAAGTCATTGGCCTGAATCTTACTCACCCACTTTTGTTGCCTCTCTTGCAACTGTTTCTGCTCTAGAAAAAACCTGAGGCTGTTGTGATCAGTCCTCACCCGGAACCTGTTCCTGACTAGATACTGCCGGAACTTAGCTAGCGCATGCATGATGGCCAACATCTCCTTATCGTAGATGGGGTATAGCCTCTCATGCAACAATAACTTCCGAATCTCGAAAGCTATGGGGTGCCCCCTTGCATCAGTACTGCGCCTACTCCCTCCCCTGAAGCATCACACTTCAACACAAATGGCTGCGTGGAGTTAGGCAGAGCAAGCATTGGACAACTGCTCATCACCTCCTTGAGCCTGTGAAAAGCCCTCTACACAGTCTCAGTCCAACTAAAAGCCCCCTTTTTGGTGAGATCTGTGAGGGTGCTGCAAGCTGCGAAAATCCCTTGCCAAGCTTTCTGTAGTAGGTACAAATACCCACAAACCCCCGAAGTTCTGTCACATTCTTAGGCTCTGACCAATCCCGGATGGCCCTAATATTCTCCTCGTGGACTCTCACTCCATCCACCCCAATGATATGCCCCAAATAGAGCATCTCTGTCAAGCCAAATTCACACTTGGACAGCTTGGTGTAGAACAACTGCTCCTTTAGGATATGCAGTACTGTCTCTATGTGCTGTAAGTGCTCCTCCTATGTGCGGCTGTATATCAGGATATTGTCAAAGAACACAAGCACAAACTTCCTCAGTTGACCACGGAAGATGTGGTTCATGCAAGACTAGAAAGTAGTCGGAGCATTGGTCAGCCCGAAGGGCATCACCAAGAACTCGAAGTGGCCGTAGTGACATCGAAACACAGTCTTGGGGACATCCTTGTTCCTCACTCGAATTTGATGGTACCCCAACCTCAGATCAATCTTGGAGAAGAACTTCGCTCCCCTCAGCTCATCCATCAAATCATCAATCCTGGGGATTGGGTAGCGGTTCTTCATAGTTTTCTTGTTCAGGGCCCTGTAGTCTATGCACATTCGCAACGTCCCATCCTTCTTCTTCACCTGAACAATTGAAGAAGCAAAAGGACTCATGCTGGGCCTGATGTGCCCTAAAGCCAAGAGCTCATGGATAACTCTCTCAATCTCGTTCCTATAGGCCTTGGGATCCCTATAGGGGCTGGTGATCACGACCTAAATGTCAGGCTCCAACTCGATAGTGTTCTCAAACCCCCAGTCAAGTGGTTGCCTTGGTGGAATGTCTCCAAAAACTGTAGAGTAACGGTCTAGGAGAGCTTGGATATCGAGATGCGTGGGCTGGCCTGAAACACCTGCATTCGAGATTCTCAACTCACCTGCCCACTCTATGTCTCCTCGCCGGAAATCTGCCTCCATCCTATGTGCAAAAACTTTCTGAGGGGGGTATGTATGCATGCCCCTAAGCATCACCTGTTTCCCACTCTTCTTATCCACGAACTCCATCTCCAGTGTCTACCAATCAGTAGTGACTCTACCAAGAGTGATAAGCCACTGAACCCCCAACACCATGTTGGTGTTCGGAATGTCGACCACAAAAAAATGGTCTGTCAATGAGTATGTCCCCATGGTCACCGTCAAAGATGGGACATTACGCATGCACTGCATGGTCCTGGCCCCCTGAACTAGCACCGAAAACCCATCAAAGCTCTCTGTCTGTATGCCCATCTAGGCATCGATGAAGTTGTGCGTAGCCCTGTGTCCACTAGCACCGAGACACGCTGTCCTTGAACAGTCCTCCGGACCCTTAGCGTTAGGTACTGGGGTACCCCTCACAAAGATGCAAGGACCCCTCCAGTGGGTGCAAACGCTGATCCTCCTACTGCTAGAGGAGGTGGTGATGGAGGATCCTCCCCTGGTGCTTCTGTGCCGGTATCTCTTCCCATCTCAAAGAATGCCTCCTCTTCCCCCTCATTGTCGGAGAAAACCTCAATATAGTGTGCCTTCCCTCCGGTACACCGATGACCCGGTGCCCATGGCTCTTGGTAGGTGAAGCAGAGCTTCTTCCACCTCGAATCCCTCCGGGTCTCATCATCCAATGGCCCTAGACCCTGGTTCCCTCTCGGGGGTGGAGCTCTCATGTCCCTCCCTCTCTACTGGAAAGTTGGTCTGTTGGGCATGGGAGCCCTCGTCCTCGGTAGAGTGTCCTGTAAATCTCTAGTCCTCCCAACTGTGTCCTGCAGTGTAGTGGGTCGAGTATGTTGAGATTTTGTGTATTTGGGGTAGCATCAGTTGTGCTCTAGGTCCCAAATTTTGAGGAAGGACTAGAGTTCACCTGATCTACAAGACCCATAAATGGATTTGGGAAATGTCATCTGGTTTAGGAGGTATTAAATTAATTAATTATTTTAATGTATTTCCTAAGTTAAAACTTAGGAAAATAAAATAATTAAAGTGAATTTAATTAAACATGTGATGAAATTGTCTTAAGTCACACGGATCAAGCTTTCTTTTAATCTTAGCCATTGATTAAAGATTTAATCTTGGTCGTTGATTTGTCAACGTGAAAATTATAAAGGAAAAGCTTGGGGTCATTTGTAAGACACATAGAGGCAGAGCATTGAAGCTAAGTTGAGATTCTAGGGCGGGGTTGCTAAGAATTCTCAAGTGTTTCAGTTGCAGAGAGGGGAATTTAGACCAAGGGGATGATATGATCCCGGGGTCTAGAATACACAAGAAGCAGAGAAGAGATCAGGAAAGACAACGCAGAGGAAGGCAGCAGCAGCAGCAGACGGCAGTAGCAGCAAGGATAACGTGATTTTCAGGAAATCCTTCAGGGGTTATGCAGAGACCCTTAGGGGCAGCATAGTGACTGCATCACCCAGTCTGGGTTAACGCAGTCCTTCCAGTGATAGCGTTGAGCATTTGGAGGCCTTCAGAGGCTGACGCAGTGTATTTTAGGGGCAGATTTGGGGCTTCTAGGCCTAGATCTGGCTGAGTTTTGTAAATCCCGTTTGAGGGTGTGGATCAGTCAGTATTGTTGGTCTTAGATCAGCTAGGTGCTGCAGATCTAGAGTTTTCTCTGTAGGGTTTTCCAGATTTGGAAACCAGAGTTGTGTATTTAGAAATATTCTTAATAATAGAGCCCTCCAGCAGCCAGCGACCGGTTTTCCCACATTGGGTTTTTTTGGGACAATTTGTCCAGAAATTACTGTGCCACTTTGTCTATGTGTGCATGTGCTTATTCTAGATCTGAATTGGTAGAGATCTGTTATGTGTTTTGCTTTGATGTTAACTTGAATTTATTTAGTTGATAACATGGCTTAACCGGATTAACAAAATAATTTTTGCATAAGAATTAAGATTAAGAAATTTCTACATGGTATCAGAGGAATTGCAGATCTAGAAGAGTCACCAACTGAAGAATCTGAAGGATCTAGCTGCAGAAAGCAGCAGAAAAGCAGATCTGAAGGGACAACACAGTTTTCAGGAGGAGATTCACGAAGAGGGAAGGGTGACGCCGTCCAGCGTTGTGTCCTAGCAAGCCCACGCAATTACTGCGCAGAGGCAGCTCAGAAACAACGCTGGTTAGGTATGAAGCCAACCAATGTGATTCAGATCTGAATCTGTCAGATCCAGAAAAAGTCTGCAGAAAAGTTGCAGAAATTCAGAAGAGCTGGTGGGGTTAAACTTCTGAAGTTTTCAGATTTTTAACCTTAGCACAAGTGACAAAGTTTGGGAAGAGATCAACTTCTTAGAGAGTTTCTTGCCAAAGGAAACTTGCAGTTTGGTCAGAGGATCAAAGAAGAAGTTGAATCATAGTTGATTTGGTAGATTTCCAAGGAGGGAAATCAAGTTTTAGAGGGAGCAGAGGGTGCCCAGTTTGAAAAGGACCCTAGATCCAAGATCTCTAGCATAGAGAAGAGGAGCTCCGACACATTCTGAGCAGATGGCTCCTCATGGACTGCGTGATCAGGATAGGCTAGAGGGCCTCTCAAAATTTTTGGTGTAGAAAGCTAGGATCCTGATTGTCCTTGAGGCATATGGTCTAAGAGACCATGCAGAGTAGACCCTGGCCATGCCGACAGATGCGGATCTCCTACGGAAGCATAGAGAAGTTGCTGGGCATGCCAAGCGGCTGATAATGGATAGTATCAAGGATCATATTGTGCTACACATAGCTGAGAGGAGGACAGCTAATGAGATGTGGAAGGCCTTGACTTCCCTATATGAAGGAAAATCAGTCCAATGAGATGTGGGGGCCTATTAGAATGACATCCCCTAGCTGCATTTTTTATAGATATTCTAGCTGCGTTTTTTATATATTTTTGTAGTAATTGGTCTTGTGCAGGGGCTTTGGGGTGGCTCAAAGTCCCCAATGTATTGTAATGGGTCAAAGGGTAGACCTACAATCCGTAAACCACGGTTTTCACACAACAGGATAGCGCAGGCTATGATGATATAAATAGATGGGTAGTTTGAGTCTAAGGGTAAGTAAGTAAGTAAGATTGATGCTACGTACGAACTGTTGAGATCTGTTTTGGGTAATTTTGGGTAAGGACCCCTGCTGGATGTGTGCACGGAGATCCTTAGTCCTGCTATGTGCGGACCTTGCTGGCTATGTGCATAGGCTGTGACTTGGGTTTGTAACGTGGTTTTGGATGTTAATGAATGCAAAATCTATTGAAGTATATTTATGCTATCTGAATTGGTTATGTTTATTACTGAAGTGCCTATGTTTTATTTCAATAAACTACAATTGTATTTGCAATATATGAATTATTTACGATTGTGATGTTTTGGTGATAATTGCTGATGCACACGTGGATGCGAAAGGTGTTGATCATATCTGTTTAATAATAGTAGCTTTGTTTATTTTTACATGTTTATTATACTATTAAGGGCTTGATAATAGGCTTTTTTTTGTGCGAACTCGATAGAACTCGATGAGATCTGCTTTAATTACCTACTCTCTCGCAGGGTTCAGAAACTTGGTTCCAGCACCCACCCATACTACTTCGGGTGAGACCTTGGCCTGCAAAAGTAGGTCATTGCTGAAAGGGCTAGTAGTATAGGGTTTTGTTGGCAAACCTAAACTTCGAACCTGGTTCAAGACCCCTCAAGCCACAGTTTAGTAAAGTCAGATGCAGAGAAAAATGAAGAGATATTTCTCTATACATATCTATATATAGCCCTGACATTGAATGGGTTTAATTTTATTATTATCATTATAATTTTTTGGATCTTGGTGTAACACTAATCAAGTGGAGTACCTTGGCATTGAGGCATATGCTTGCGTATACCTACTCAATTTTTATATCCATGAAGATTTGAGTGATATAATAAGTGGATTATTTTTTGAGGTTGAAGTGTTTTCCAAAAGATTTTGGGTCATTGAATTCTTTACAAGAACTCGATCTTTCATATTGTAATTTTATAGAAGAACTTCCAATATCAACATGGATACTAAGCACTAATAAAATAGTTGTCAAAATTGGATAAAGGTTGTATTGAGCATTTTCGAGAAATACTTAGACATACAACCCATATATATGCAAATAAGAGCATGGAACTCACACCTTGCTATATTTGTATACCCTTGTTAATCATAGCCCTTGAAAACATTACACTGACTTATTTAATTTTTCAATGGAGGCAGTGTATTTGATTCTTGAGACAAGAAACTAACACATATGTTGTAATAATGAGGGAACAATACACCTTAGAAATTTTATGAGACTTGCGAAAAATATGTTACAACATTAAAATAATTATATAAAGGTTGTGGATGAATTAAATTATATTTTTTCTTAATTCAAGAACTTGTTGAAGCAACTGGAAGGTGTTAAATGCTTCAAATTTTGAAGATTTTTTATTTGCAGTACTTATTCATACCCCAAAGATGAAGTTATCTTTTAAATTCTAAATAGCTAGGTTTTAAGGCAAAGGTTTTTGAGGACAAAGGTATTCATCTAGGTTCAAATTTTCAGAAGGGAAATATTATGTGAAAAGTAATCATTAGTAAGGATCCAACAAATGTGATCGAAAAAAAACTTTTAATTCAACTATGTCAGAAATTTGGTGTACAAATATTTTGGCCTTCCTCTTACTATTTTAGACATTGATGAAACAAAAGGGTGTATAACATTTGGAAACCATAGTTAAAGGACAACTGGATAATAGGGAGCAAAGTTGACCATATGTGTTGGGAAATTAGTATATTTGTGCAGAATGTATTATGGCACAAAGACTGAATTTTGCTAGCAGGATTCATTGAATATGTTTAGATTTTAAGTGGTGATTGCATTATTTTGTTGACTTTTCTCATGAGAATAATTTTCAAAAAATCTAATAGCAGAGGAATAATTTAGACACACAAGAGGTTATTTTCATTTTTTTAAGAGATTATTCCAAACGGTTGACTATATTCTTCTCATCCAAGCTATTAGTTCGAATTTTTTTTATATTTCAAGCAATCAAAGGGAGTCATAGATCATTTTTAGGAATTTTTTAAGTATTTATGGATATTTATGACTGAACATTGATTGTCAAAATTTGTTTATTATTTACTAGTTAGAATTATTTATGAATGATTCTTTGGATAGGAGTATTAGGTCAAAATGGTTTTCAAGAGAATAACAATTGGGGGTAAATAGATGGTAAAAAATAAAATTTTCCTAAATGGAATAACGATATAATTATATAACACAAGTAGCAAAATTGATCTTCTCTTAAATGGTAGTTATTATATTTCTAGTGGATAGTTTCAACAACTTCAATAGTTCCAAATTCAAAGGTATTAATCATCAGCCAAAGACACCTTGTGGCCAAAAATCAACTATTGGAGTTTGTTTTCATATTTCAAGGATTATATTCAAATTTTCAAGCAGAGAAACCAACAGTCAAAGGATTAGCTACAAATTTCAAGTAGGGAAACAATATCAATGAATCATTTCCAGGATTGAAGGCATAGGATTGTCTAGCAGTTCCAATTTTCCTGCAATAAATTAGAGATATTATTTATTTTTAGTTTCTTGTTTAGTATTTTATTCTAGGAAAATCGTAATAGTTTAGGAGATGTGTTTTTCTCTATAATATTTCATCTTCATTGAAAATTAGTTATATTTTGATGCTAAAACCATGATATTTTTGTAAATTCTTCTATTACATAGTTTTAATCAAGGGTTTCTAGCTCCAATTAATGACATAAATTGTTTCTTATGTATGCATTTTCCTTTAATTACATATTTTGTTTCTGCATATATTTGAGGTAGTGTAGGGTGTTGGGAAGGGTTGGGCTAAGTACTAGCCTCCATGACATCCCTAGAAAAGTTATTTTCTATGCTGAGTCAAATATTGAACAATTTATTTAATTGATTACCCATAAATCAATAGATTGTTGCTTCTATGCTATAATTAAATGTATTTATTTTTTATTGTAGATATCCTTCTACACACTTCAGTTATAGTTAGATGATTAGGTATTCAAGGAGGATACTTTATTATCTAATTTCTTTTCTATTCCTATATCAAAACCTTTCAATCTATGTTAATCTATCATAGTTGAATGTTGGCACTTTGATAAGGCCTCTGCAAGAGATGGCTTTATTTGTTAAGAAAGGATTTGTGACTCATAAACAACCACATATATTGCAGACCCTAGATCTAGCCATTATGCTTCATAGGTTGTTGTGTGAAAAAAATTAAAGCCTTGTAACACTTGACAAAGCCCCCTCTGTTTTCAGGGACAACTTGAACCTAAATTTGGTTAAGTTGGTTTCTTGTTGTAGTTTTGCAGCCAAGAACTGCCTTCGAGAAACAAATACAACATTTGGCATCATTTCTGAGGAACAAAGTAATGAATATATTTTTCCCTGGAGAACGATAAATTTTATATATATATATTATTTTTTGGTGAAAAAATACTAGACATTTGATATTCGTTACATTTATTTCACCTAGCGGCTCCACTTTGTTTAGTTAGCAATTCCACTGAGGTAAAAATTCCAATGGTTTGATATGTCATTTTCATTTGTTGCTTTTCTTACTCATGGCTCATTGATGGTTGTATTTATTAGCATATCTTTCTTCCTCTTGATGGTAGTCAGAAATTTCAGACATCAGCAGATGATGCAACAGGCAAAATTTAGTTCTAAGTATGAGTAGCTAATGGAATTTAATGTTCACATTGTGTATTCTTATCATGTCATTAGCTGCATGAAAGGTGATCTACTAGTTAATACAATCCTCACTTGGTTACACTGTAAGTATGAATACACCTAAAAATACAATTTCAGTCCACTAAAGTAGGAGTGTGTGCAATAGATAAATTAGTGTACTCAAATAATTACATTTTGAAATGTGTATGAATGAAATAATATTTGAGCAGTTGGTATGAAAATAGATCAATTACCTCAGTTTAAAAACGAATTTTTTGAAGCTTACAAAATAGTTTGAGTATATGGATAGTTTCAAGTTGCGGTATATGGATAGTTTTAGTTTGAGAAGTTTTCAGCAAATTCAATTTTTCCAGTGTGTGATTTCTAGACTAAATCAATTTCAGCGAGTTTTTCTTCAGCACTTTCAGTTTGCAATTTATATATTTTTTCAGTTTCAGAAGGTTACAAATCTCACTTGATAGGTTGTAATTTGCCTCGTAAAATCTGAATTTATTAATGAGAAGTGAAATAAATAATAAAAATATCTTCTAGAATTTCCTTATTTTGAATATTTTCAGATCTTCTTCATAATGTTTTTGAGAGTGATTCATAAATTTCTCTTATACTTAAATACTATTGTAAACATTAATTTTCTAAGAACAAATATCTAAATATTTTCTTCATAAGTCGATTATGTTAATGATGAAGAAAATGCAGTTTTGGAGCAGTGTTTCCATGAAATTGATGGAAAAATCTATGACAATTATGAATCAAATTTTATAAGGGACAATGGAGCATATATTTTGATTAATAAATTTATAGGATACAATATTTCAATTGGTACCATATTAAACAAGATATTGCACTTTCATAATTTTTTTTGAGACAAAAATATTATGTTGCTAGCTAATGAGAAAGACTATAGTATACTAAAACATAAAGACCTTTTCTAAACTATCGAAAACAATATCGCAATGGTTCAGGTTTCAAGAAATGGAAAATGAGATTTCAATTTTCCATATATTTTGGCTGTGAGTAGGTATCATTAGAGAAAAGGGATTTTGTAGAACTTGCAATAGTTAGATTCTGTTAAAAGGTGATTGTTCCATTTTGAAATTTCAATGTGGTTGCAGTTCACAGTCATAGGTTCCAGTTTGCAGTTGCAGGATATTGAAATGAAAATATTCATTCGTGGGGATAAATTACATATTACATGTGGTTTCATATGATTGTTTGAAGGTTTGGTATGACTCCATTTCCTAATGGACTAAAGGTACTAGGTCTACTAGTTCTTTGCATTCCACAAGGGGAAGCACTCCCCAGTTGGAGCGATGTTGTAACATCTTTTTTCACCCTATTATCTAGTGAAAATTCTTCCAAAATTTTCATTTTTATTCCTGGCTAAACCCTTCTTCATATCCAAATTTGTAATTAATTTTGTTCAACATTTGTAGTTTGGAGCTAAAAAATTGTTTTTACAGGGCAATGTTTGGCTTCGGTAATCTCAAGTTCATATGTCTTGGGTTACTGTTCATTGTATTAAAATATATTGGGCATATACCCAATCTCCATGTTATATCCAATTTCAACAAGGGTCTAAAATACACTAAGAAATCAAGTTGCAAATCAAGCCAACGCTCAATACAACATGCCAATTCAAGGAAGGACCATAGGGGAGCTATATCTATACACAATGAATCAAAGTATTATAAAAAACAAGGTGCATATAAAAACCATGAAAATTTCTTGCACATCTGATGTGGGATATATCCCATACCCACAAACAAATATATGGGATCAAAAGAGTAAAGTTTAAGCAACTTTCAATGATGAACATGGGTATTAAAAAATGAATGGATGTGGTCAAATTTCGTGACACCTTTGCTTTATGAATTTTAACGAAGGGTAGGGTTCTGCAATAGAATATTTTTACAAACCACTTTGTTACACGTGACACTTTATGGAGAATTGCAGCAACCCCTCATCAAGGATCAAAGAAGCCCTAAATTATATGGTGTTAGTGCTTCTCAAGATATTTTCAATACTGAAGGCAGTTATTTTTACTTAGATCTACCATGCATCATATGGGAATCATCCCAACTCCTTGATTTTGATAATTGGATGGTTTCCTTGTTTAATTAGCTTCAAATCTATTAGGGTCCTATAATAATAGGATCCATAATTTTAATTGACTTTGATTAGTCTTGTAATATGTACAAAATTTTCTTTCTGCAAAATTGTTTTCCCATATTAAAAATAAAAGAAATGTAAACAGGGTAAAAGTCCTAAAATAAAAATCCAAGGACTAAAAGAAAAAGGATAAAAAAGAAAACAAAATATGAACGCCAACAAAAAAGAGATAAAAATAAAACATGAAAGTGATGCAAATTCAAATGCCACTACCTTTTATTTTGCATCGTGTGCAGCTTGTTAAAATGCCATAATCCATGAAGGTTAAAACAACTTAATCTTAACCTTTATGCTTTAAATTTCATGTTGTTAGGTAGAGAATAAATAAGGAGCTCAATAGCTTAATCTAAGCCCTTGGAAGAAATAAGGATAGAATTAGATAGTTTGTTGTTAAAATAAAAATGAATAAGGGTTTGCAAGCTCAAATGCACCCATGTAAATGAAGGAAATTTTTTAGGATAGATGATGGGTAGCTAAAAGTATTTTTCACAAGGCATGCATGGCAGAAAATTCGTCATTTCATTTAGTAACCTCCTTTCTAAATACATTTTCCCTCGTGTAAAATATCCCTTTGCCCCCATTTTAACCCTTTCCCTTTTACTAATACCCATTTCCCCTTATTTTAACCATTTCCCCTTCCCTAAAACCCCTTTTCCTTACCTTAAAACCCACTCTTTGCATAGTTTTAATGGTTAAAATATGTCTAGCTCACTCCAATAAAACCTAACCCTCTATCAATTTTCACTTATTAGCATCTTATATTGGATTCCCCCCAATATTTATTTAATTTGTCCCTAAAACATTCCTAATTCCCACATATATTTTATTTTATATACATATATTTCTCCATACCCCTTTTATTATTTTTTTCCAATAGTTTAAATTAACTCTTGTTATATATATATTTAACCCATTTCATTTAAGCATTTCCCTCCATTACATTAAGTTTACATTCTCACTTCATATATTTACTAAATCCCCCCACTATATTAAAATCTTGATTCCTATTTTTATTGTAACCCCACACATATATATATCCCCTTCGCATACTAATTCCCGGCCCCACCATCGTTAATAGCTTTCAACCCTGACAACCATCTGATGCACACTAGCTAATCCAATAGCTAATATTCATTATCACATCCCCAATAGCCTGACAGTTAACACCACAAGACCTTTAGAAATAGGTTTCTTTGTTACTCCTCCCATTGCTACGCGTCATTCCCGTATTCAATGATGCAAGAGCATCAAGGGCATTTTTCATTTGTAAATATGTTAAAAAAGGGGGTGTGACAATTTTTAATATTTTATTAATTAATTTGTTATTTTTAATAAAATAGGAGATAATTATGAAAAGAGAGGATTATGTAAATATTCTTTTAATAAATAAAAGAATATGAGAGAAATAATTTAGGAGCAAAATTTGGGATTAGGATTTCTATGTATGGGATTAGTTGAGGATTAGGTGGAGAGATATTTTGAGTGAATTAAATGCATTATTTGTGTATAAATAGGAGTGTTTTTTGTGAGAAAAATAGACTTGAAGAGTGAGAGTGGTTGAGAGCAGGTTTTGAACAGCCAAGGCTGTAAGCCTCTGGGAAAATTGTAAGGGCCTAAATGTTGGAATACATCTGCTGTGAAGAAAAAAGTTTGCAAGTATTTTGTTTATTAATATGATAAGTGTGTCATATTTTATTTAGTGGATTAGAAATTGGTTGTTTAATTAAAATAGGATTGAATCCCACAAACGACATTTTGATACCGCATCTAAAAGTCGATTTCCACCGTAAGAGATATTGGTTAAATGTAGAATTGGTTAAATCAAATGGCTAAATTTGACCATTGTTGTAATCGAAGTAATCACTATTGGAAAAGGCGCAATTTATGTTTTCAACTCTGGAAATATATATGAAAATCATTGCATAAAGGGTTATTGAAATTCTGAAATTCGATTTGAGGAAATCAAGGCTGAATCTGGTTTTTACAAGAATTACTGATGTCTGAGGAACGCTGTAATCTAATCTCTGAACTTTGAAGATGTATTAATTATATTGAAAGGCGCTTTAAACTTGTGAATCAATGAAGATTGGTCTTCTCAACGAGAGCGCAAGTGGCATTAACACCCAGTTATCGAATCTGGTAAGTTTGCATTAAACCTTTGATGTTTAAATTGGTAACGCTGAGATCATGCCGTAGTGTTACAGTAGAGAAGGCGGTGATTAAAGTTCAGTCCGGTTTGCATCTTTTTCGAAGGGCCTTGAAGTTTCTGTTTGGGGGGGTCGATTACTTGCAGATTATGTGGCATTATAGTTGATTGAAGTAGAGCGTTGTTTGTTAACATATTGAAAATTGTTGAATGCGTTGGCACATCGACTTGGAGAGTCGACTTTATAGAAGGCGTAATTGTTTAATGAGCATTGAATTGAACTGTTATGAAAAATGTTTGAAATCGTGTTGACCTGCAGGTTCAGAGATTGAAGAAAATTAGAATTGGAAAAACGAAAGAATGGAAGTTATACAAATCGATGTGTTAATATCGACCTGTGGTTGAGTGAGCGCAGAATTATATGGATCAGGCGTAACAAAATGCAATCGATTGAAAGGTATTAACGCAGTCAATTTGAAAGCGATGGATAAATGATAACATCGGAGAGGCGCCTGGAACGCTGACCTGTGAGTGAGCAGAGCCTGCGGAAGTTGTATTCAACCGAGTTCCATGTTCTGAAGTAGAATTAAACCAAACAGTAGTGAATGAAATTATGTTGATTGATATCAATGCTGAAATCTGAAGTCTGCGTTGAGGACTGTATGGTCTCACGAAAGCGCAGTGGAATTGAATGGTTCGATTGTTGGTGAAGTCCAGAATTTGAAGGTAGTCCAGAGATTGATATATTGCCGAAATTTGAACAGGTAAGATATATTGGTGTTTGCATAAAGATGATATATGGTCATATTAAATTTCCAGACTCAGTCTTCACACATGGACGCATTTGTTTATGGAGATTTGTTGTAGGTTGGGAATAAATGAAATGAAAACTAAGTAATGTGTTTAAAGTTAATTGGCAAACGTGTGGGAATTAAGCATTGGAGTTAAAATTATATAAGTTTCCAGGTTGAATATAAAAGTAAGGGCACAATCTTTAATTGAATCTGACTATATATAATGAGAGTTATTGGATTGTTTGATAAGCTTCCGAATGATTGATCATAGAGAAATGAATATGGTTTTCATAAACCATAAAGTGATGAACCAAAGGTTATTGGCATTTGGTCTGAATGTGTGAGGGGAATTTCAATGCTATTCGACATGTGGGACTGATGTTGTATTGAAGCTTGAAATTTAAAGAGTTTAAATTATTGGGTTTATGGTTTTGAAACATATGATTTAAATGTTTCCGCATTCAAATGATAACTTGTGATTTTGCCAAGAATTGAAAGATAAGCTTCAGCATAATAGTTGAGATTGCCTGTGGGTGAAATTTGTCCTAGATTGAAGTTTGATTTGGGAAAATGCTGAGATGCATTCTTATATGCACAGAGATTAAAGATTCTGGGGTATTGCAGGGTTGGCCCTGCATCATTTTTGGTATCAGAGCTTGGCTCTGTTGAAATGGAAGATATTTGTTTGTTTTTCTGAATGAGTGCAAGAAGGTTTTGTTGAGAACTAAAATGTGTTTTCTTTGAATGTGTGATGAATGACTGAAAGGAAGATCATATTTTTAAATTTGATATGCAAACTACACAAATGCAGTGAACAAGATGGCAGAAGTGAATGGAGACAAGATCCTGCAAGATCTTAAAGGTGAGATAGTTTTCTAATTTGAAATTTATGATTGAAGTTTATGGTTGCTGACAAGATGGTGGTAGTGAACTTGACATTCAGCTAAAGGCTAGATAAGGAGGACAATTGCAGTGTCCTCAAGAAGAAGGTGAGTTGAAGAGATAGCCTAGAGAGAGCAGAAAGAGTGCTCAAGAGGGTCCAAAGGCAGTGAACCAAGTACTTACCAAAAGACTGAGTGAGGAGAGCTTGGTGTGGTAAGTGGCAGCAGAAGAGATTGCTGTCGTAGAGGCTAGTGCAACTCATGGTGAGTGAAAAACTCATGGAGAAGATGATCATGGAGGATCAGAGAAGGGGTTCAGAGGAATGCCACAGAGGTGAGATGACTGATGAGGTCCGAGAAAGAGAGATTGCAGTAGAATAAAGGTACAACGCCAAAGTACCGGAAGAATGGTCGCAAGAGCAGAAACTGCATTAGAAATGATCTTTTTCCATCAAGGGAAAGAGAGTGATTTGAAGGAATAATTAAAAAGAAGTTTGAGGTGCGTGACGGCTTTATTGAAGAAAGGACTTCAGTCTTTGGAGCCAAGAGTTAGACTGAAAATTCCACACGCAGACTCATTTGCAGCTATCGAGAAAGCAATCGAGACTGAAAAGTCTTGTGGTTTTAAAACTGATGAGTTGTGTATGTTTGCACGTACAACACAGGGAGATGAGCAAGCTTTAGAGTTTTTTCAAGAAGAGCTGAATCCGAAGACTATTCAGATCGATGGGCCACAGTTAAAATTATCCTGCAGAGGAAATGGAAGACGTATGAATAAAATGATAAGTACTGGAAAAGAAAGCAGTGATGCTTTTGCTGTTACAGTACAAGAGAAAATTCTTGTGGATGCTGAAGAAGAGAAGCAGTCTGAAGCGTAGATAAGGCAAGTAACAGCTGATACTGTTGAACATTTTATGCAAACTGAAAGTTTATGTATGAATGCAAGTGATGAAGATATGCTTTAGCAATGCTACAAAGAAATTGCATTGTTGGAATATTTGCTGATAAATTCAGAGTATGATAGAAAGATTGCAGCGGACGAAAGAGTTCAGTACAGTGAACGAGAGCAGAACGACATCTTGGAGACAGATGGTAGCATATGAGACTAGCCGATACTTCCCATGGTGACGTAAATCAAGATATCGACATGTCGAATACAGAGTTGGGAGGAAACTCAAGAAAGCATATCAAGTGTTGGCGAGAAAGTCGAGAGAAGTCTAGTATTCTTTCAGCCCAGTAAGACTGGAACCCAGAGGACTCGACTAAGGAGACCATTGGGTCTTTGTGATTTTGAAGTCAAAATTTGATTAACAAAGTTATTGTGTAATGTAGAAGATATAGAAGACAGTTCATCACTTGGAATTGTCTTGGAAGAAGAAGAACTGTTGCAGGAAGAAGATGAGACAATCATGTCTCATATGCAGAAGCTTGTTACCATGGGTGACAAGAAAGAGTTGGCTTGTCTGCATAGCCAAGAGAAGACTGTGAAGCAAAATTTTGGAACTGCTATAGTGATAGAGGATGAGGCTACAGTAGTGGAAAAACTTGATTTGATTGCCAGAATCAATCAAGATGATGGTGGACAATTATTGAAGATTGTCGAAGGGAAAGATGAAGGTTATGCTGGAGTTAATTTGCAGCATGTTGATGAAATGCTGAAATGTTTGTTGGAGACATTTGAAACAGAGAAAGAAGTTGCAGATGAAATAGCAGGTGATGAGCAAAAGAATGTTGCAGAGGGACAGGAAGTTTGGGAGGTGGCGACATTTATGGTGACAACTGAAACAACATGTGGGGTGACATTTATGGTGACATCTGAAGCAACATGTGGAGCGACATCTATGGTGGCAGCCGAGACAACATTAGCGGCAGCAACAGGAAGTGGAAGCAACAGCAGTAGACAAAGAAATTTCCAGACAGAGGAAAGGTTGGACATAGAGATTGAAACCATCAGAAGACTAATGATGAAGGTGTCTCAGAGGCAGCAGAAAACAACAAGAAAGAAGAGGAATTTCAGCAAGGGAAAGACAAAGGCAGAGTATGAAGGCATAGCTGGAGGCAGAATGCGGCATAAAGTGTGGAGACCTGGAGAAGAAAAACAGATAGAAGCAGCGAGAAGTGGAAAGTTGCAGCACAAGATATGGGATCCAGGCATACATAGATCCAAACACATGATCAGGCGATCATGATTAATTTTAATGTTGGGAGTCTGATGCAGGAGCATCAAGGCCATTTTTCATTTGTAAATATGTTAAAAAAGGGGGTGTGACATTTTTAATATTTTATTAATTAATTTGTTATTTTTAATAAAATAGGAGATAATTATGAAAAGTTAGGATTATGTAAATATTCTTTTATTAATTAAAAGGATATAAGAGAAATAGATTAGGAGCAAAATTAGAGATTAGGAATTCTATGTATGGGACTTTGTTGAGTCCACACCTAAAATATAGATTAGTTGAGGATTAGGTGGAGAGATATTTTGAGTGAATTAAATGCATTATTTGTGTATAAATAGGAGTGGTTTTTGTGAAGAAAAATAGACTTGAATAGTAAGAGTGGTTGAGAGCAGGTTTTGAACAACCAAGGCTGTAAGCCTCTAGGAAAATTGTAAGGGCCTAAATGTTGAATATCTGGCCAGGAAGAAAAGTTTGTAAGTATTTTGTTTATTAATATGATAAGTGTGGTTTTTAGAGCTTTATTGGTGGATTTAGAAATGCATGTTTAATTTCTCAAATTAGATTGAATCCGGCACAAATTGATATTTTTGATACTGATTCAAAAGTCGATTTCACTGTGGTACTATAGTTAATAATTGTAACGGTAACAACACAAATTTGGATCGATCATGTAATCACTATTGGAAAAGGTGCAATTATGTAAATTATGTTTAACTCGAAATATATATGAAAATCATTTACAAAGGGTTATTGAAATTTGAATTAATTGAGGAAACTATCAACTGATGAGCATGTAAGAATTACAAATGTCTGAGGAACGTAGTAATCTAATCTCTGAACTTTGAAGATGTATTAATTATATTGAAAGGTGCTTTAAACTTGTGAATCAATGAAGATTGGTCTTCTCAATGAGAGCGCAAGTGGCATTAACACCCAGTTCTCAATCTGGTAAGTTTGCATTAAACCTTTGGTGTTTAAATTGGTAACGTTGAGATCATGCTGTAGTGTTACAGAAGAGAAGGCGGTGGTTAAAGTTTAGTCCGGTTTGCATCTTTTTCGAAGGGCCTTGAAATTTCTGTTTGGGGGGTCGATTACTTGCAGATTATGTGGCATTATAGTCGATTGAAGTAGAGCGTTGTTTGTTAACATACTGAAATTGTTGAATGCATTGGCACATCGACTTGGAGAGTCGACTTTATAGAAGGCGCAATTGTTTAATGATCATTGAGTTGAACTGTTATGAAAAATGTTTGAAATCGTGTTTAGTTATTTAAGCTGCAGGTTTGAGCGCAGAATTATATGGATCAAGCGTGACAAAATGCAATCGATTGAAAGGTATTAACGCAGTCAATTGAAAAGCGATGGATAAATGCTGACATCGGAGAGGCGTCTGGAACGCTGACCTGTGAGTGAACAGAGCCTGCAGAAGTTGGATTCAACCGATTTCCATGTTCTGAAGTAGAATTAAACCAAACAGTAGCGAATGAAATTCTGTTGATTGATATCAATGCTGAAATCTGAAGTCTGCGTTGAGGACTGTATGGTCTCATGAAAGTGCAGTGGAATTGAATGGTTCGATTGCTGGTGAAGTCCAGAATTTGAAGGCGATCTAGAGATTGATATATTGCCGAAATTCGAACAGGTAAGATATGTTGGTGTTTGCATAAAGATGATATATGGTCGTATTAAATTGCCAAACTCAGTCTTCACACATGGGTGCATTTGTTTATGTAGATTTGTTTGAAAATCCGTATTTGCAGGTTGGGAATAAATGAAATGAAAACTGAGTAAGGTGTTTAAAGTTAATTGGCAAACGTGTGGGAATTAAGCATTGGGGTTAAAATTATATAAGTTGCCAGGTTGAATATAAAAGTAAGGGCGCAATATTTAATTGAATCCGACCATATATAATGAAAGTTATTGGATTGTTTGATAAGCTTCCGAATGATTGATCATAGAGAAATGAATATGGATTTCATAAACCATAAAGTGATGAACCAAAGGTTATTGGCATTTGGTCTGAATGTGTGAGGTGAATTTCAATGCTATTCGACATGTGGGACTGATGTTGTATTGAATCTTGAAATTTAAAGAGATTAAATTATTGGGTTTATGGTTTTGAAACATATGATTTAAATTTTTCCGCATTCAAATGATAACTTGTGAATTTGCCAGGAATTGAAAGATAAGCTTCCGCATAATAGTTAAGATTGCCAATTTATGAAAATTGTCCTAGATTGAAATTTTATTGGGCGGTTATGATAATGCATTTGTATATGCACCGAGAATAAATATTCTGGGTATTGCAGGCTAGCCCTGCATCATTTTTGGTATCAGAGCTTGGCTCTGTTGAATTGAAGATGTTTGTTTTTCTGAATGAGGACAGAAGGTTTTGTTGAAAACTAAAGTGTGTTTTCTTTGAATGTGTGATGAATGACTGAAAGGAAGATCAGATTTTAAATCTGATATGCAAGCTACACAATTGCAGTGAACAGGATGGAAGAAATGAATGGAGGACAAGATCATGCAAGATCTTAAAGGTTAGATGATTTTCTGATTTGGAATTTGTGATTAAAGTTTATGGTTGCAGACAGATGATGGCAGTGAACCTGACATTCAGCAAAAGGTTGGATAGGCTGGACAATTGCAGTGTCCTGAAAAATAAGGTGAGTTGAAGAGATAGCCCAGAGAGAGAGCAGAGGAAAGTGCTCAAAAGGTTCCAGAGGCAGTGAACCAAGTACTTACCAAAAGACTGAGTGAGGAGAGCTTGGTGAGGTAAGTGGCAGTAGAAGAGATTGCTGTCATAGAGGCTAGTACAACTCATGGTGAGTGAGAAACTCATGGAGAAGATGATCATGGAGGATCAAAGAAGAGGTTCAGAGGAATGCCACAGAGATGAGATGACTGCAGAAGTTCGAGAAAGAGAGATTGCAGTAATGAAGGTACAATTGCAGGTACTAGAAGAATGGCTGCAAGAGAGGGAAAACCAGAATAGAGGATGGATCTTTCCACTGAAGGGAAAGAGAGTGATTTGGAGACAATTGCAGAGGAGGTTGAGGAAAATTGTGATTGCCTTATTGAAGAAAGGACTTAGAGTTCTTGAGCCAGAGTTGGAATTTGAAAATTCCACACGCAGAGCTGTTCAGAAGGAAGTATTGGAGGAAGTAGTCAAGACTGAAAAGTCTTGTGGTTTTAAAACTAATGAGTTGTGTATGTTTGCAGGTATAATACAGGGAAATGAGAAAGATTTAGAGTTTGTTCAAGAAGAGTTGAATCTGAAATCTGTTCAGATCGATGCTGAGATAGCAAGATCTCAGGAGGAAATGAAGACAGAGGAAGTAGAAAATGATAAGTACTCTAAAAAAGAAAGTAGTGATGCTTTTGCTGTTACAGCACAAGAGAAAATTCTTGTGGATGCTGAAGAAGAGAATCAGTCTGAAGCGCAGATAGGGGAAGTAATAGTTGATACTATTGAAAACTTTGATATGCAAACTGAAATTTTATGTATGAATGCAGGTGATGATGATATGCTTCAGCAATGCTACAGAGAATTTTCATTGTTGGAATACTTGTTGATAAATTCAGAGTATGATAGAAAGGTTGCAGCAGACGAAAGAGTTTAGTACAGTGAACGAGAGCAGAAAGACATCTTGAAGATAGATGGTAAGAAGGTGAGACTTGCTGACAGTCTCATGGTGAATGAAAATCAGCATACTGATGTGCTGACAAAGGAGTTGGGAAGGAGCTCTGAGCAGCATACTGAAGTGTTGCCAGAGGTAGCTGAGGAGAAAACCAGTGAAGATTTTATGAGTCCTGAAGAAGACTTAGAATTGCAGATGACTAAATCAACAAGTGAGACCATTGGGTCTTGTGATTTTAATGCTGACAATTTGATTGTGTTTACAGGTGATATAAAAGACAGTTCATCACTTGGAATTGTCTCGATAAAAGAAGAATTGTTGCAGGTAGAAGATGAGACAATCATGTCTCATAAGCAGAAGCTTGTTACCATGGGTGACAAGGAAGAGTTGGCTTGTTTGTATAGCCAAGAGAAGACTGGTGTACGAAATTTTGGAGCTGCTACAATGTTAGAAGATGAGGCTACAGCTTTTTTGAATTAACTTGATTTGATTGACAAATCAATCAAGATGATGGTGGACAATCACCATCAAGATTGGTCAAGAGAAGACGAGATAAGGCCGAGTTAATTTGGCAGCATGTTAATGAAATAAGAAATGTTTGCTGGGGAGACATTTGAACCAATGAAAGAAGCGGTGTGATAAATTGTAGGTAACGAGCAAAGGAATGTTGCAGAGGGACAGGAAGTTTGGAAGGTCGCAACATTTATGGTGGCAGCTGAAGCGACATTTATGGTGGCAGCTGAAGTAACATCTATGGAGGCACTGAAGCCTTATGGTTTTTATTCTAACAATTGTTTTGTGAGTACAGGTTTTATTGAAGATGCTGGAGAAAGTCTATTAGACAGAGAAATTGAACTGATGAGGCGGATGATGATGAAAGAATCCCGGAAGAGGCCAGCAGCAGTAAAAAAAAGGAGAAGCAACAAAAGAAAGACAACAAGAGATTGCGAGAGCACAGCCAGTGGAGCGATGCAACATAAAGTGTGGAGACCTGGAGAACATCAGAAAGAAGCAACGACAAGTGGAAAGTTGCAGCACAAGATATGGGATCCAGGCATACATAGATCCAAACACATGATCAGGCGATCATGATTATTTTAACGTTGGGAGTCTGATGCAGGAGCATCAAAGGCATTTTCATTTGTAAATATGTTTGAAAAGGGGGTGTGACAATTTTTAATATTTTATTAATTAATTTGTTATTTTTAATAAAATAGGAGATAATTATGAAAAGTGAGGATTATGTAAATATTCTTTTAATAAATAAAGCAGTATGAGAGAAATAATTTAGGAGCAAAATTTGGGGATTAAGGATTTCTATGTATTGGATTAGTTGAGGATTAGGTGGAGAGATATTTTGAGTGAATTAAATGCATTATCTATGTATAAATATGAGTGGTTTTTTAGAGAAAAATACACTTGAATAGTGAGAGTGGTTGAGAGCAGGTTTTGAACAGCCAAGGTTGTAAGCCTCTGGGCAAATTGTAAGGGCCTAAATGTTGAATATCTGGCCAGGAAGAAAAGTTTGTAAGTATTTTGTTTATTAATATGATAAGTGTGGGTTTTAGAGCTTTATTGGTGAATTTTAGAAATTGGGTATTTAATTTCTGTAAATGGGATTGAATCTGGTGCAAATTGATATTTTAATACCAGCTTTGAAGAAGTTGATTTCGCTATTGTGAAATTGGGTAATTCAGTCACAAATTTGGATCGATTCTAATCGACTGTAGTAATCACTATTGAAAAAGGCGCAATTCATGTTTTCAACTCTGGAAATATATATGAAAATCATTGCATAAAGTTATTGAAATACAAAATTCGATTTGAGGAAATCAAAGGTAGATCTGGTTTTTAAAATTCGCGATGTCTGAAGGTTCGATGAAAATCAATCTACGAGAAATGAAGATGTAATAATTATATTGAAGCAGCTTTAAACTTGTGAATCCAATGATGATTGGTCTTCTCAGCAGGCTCAAAGTGGCATTAACACCAGTTATCGAATCTGGTAAGTTTGCATTAAACCTTTGATGTTTATATTGGTAATCTTGAGATCATGTATTAGTGTTACATCCGATGGTGATTAAAGTTGATCGGTTTACATCTTTTAAAGACCTTGAAGTTTGTTTGGTCGATTACTTGGAATTATGTGGCATTATATTAAGTGATGAAGCGTTGTTTGTTAACATATTGAACATTGTTGAATGCGTTGGCACATCGACTTGGAGAGTCGACTTTATAGAAGGCGCAATTGTTTAATGAGAATTGAATTGAACTGTTATGAAAAATGTTTGAAATCGTGTTGAGTTGCAGGTTCAGAGATTGAAGAAAATCAGAATTGGAAAAACGAAAGAATGGAAGTTATACAAATCGATGTGTTAATATCGACCTGTGGTTGAGTGAGCGTAGAATTATATGGATCAGGCGTAACAAAATGCAATCGATTGAAAGGTATTAACGCAGTCAATTGAAAAGCGATGGATAAATGCTGACATCAGAGAGGCGCCCGGAACGCTGACCTGTGAGTGAACAGAGCCTGCAGAAGTTGGATTCAACCGAGTTCCATGTTCTGAAGTAGAATTAAACCAAACAGTAGCGAATGAAATTATGTTGATTGATATCAATGCTGAAATCTGAAGTCTGCGTTGAGGACTGTATGGTCTCATGAAAGCGCAGTGGAATTGAATGGTTCGATTGATGGTGAAGTCCAGAATTTGAAGGTGGTCCAGAGATTGATATATTGCCGAAATTCGAACAGGTAAGATATGTTGGTGTTTGCATAAAGATGATATATGGTCGTATTAAATTGCCAGACTCAGTCCTCACACATGGACACATTTTTTTATGGAGATTTGTTGCAGGTTAGGAATAAATGAAATGAAAACTAAGTAATGTGTTTAAAGTTAATTGGCAAACGTGTGGGAATTAAGCATTGGAGTTAAAATTATATAAGTTGCCAGGTTGAATATAAAAGTAAGGGCACAATCTTTAATTGAATCCGACTATATATAATGAGATTGTTTGATAAGCTTCCGAATGATTGATCATAGAGAAATGAATATGGTTTTCATAAACCATAAAGTGACGAACCAAAGGTTATTGGCATTTGGTCTGAATGTCTGAGGGGAATTTCAATGCTATTCGACATGTGGGACTGATGTTGTATTGAAGCTTGAAATTTAAAGAGTTTAAATTATTGGGTTTATGGTTTTGAAACATATGATTTAAATGTTTCTGCGTTCAAATGATAACTTGTGAATTTGCCAAGAATTGAAAGATAACCTTCAGCATAATAGTTGAGATTGCCTATGGGTGAAATTTGTCCTAGATTGAAGTTTGATTTGGGCAAATGCTGAGATGCATTCGTATATGCATAGAGATTAAAGATTCTGGGGTATTGCAGGGCTGACCCTGCATCATTCAATCGCATCGATCCAAGCCTTATCACTTATTACCTTTCTCTCATGCGAAAACCACCGAGCGGTTTCTCGTGCCCATTATGATAAACCACCTTTTGAACCATACGATAGAATATTGTGATTAATGTCTGCACCCATGCAATAAACTTGTCTGCTCCTCTATTGCGATTAACATATGCACCCTACTCTGTGACAAAGCCATCACTATTCGAAAATTACCTCTGTACAATATAGGAATCACAAAGTTTCCACAATATGAGATTTTTCCATTCCCTTGCCTCTGTTTGAATTAAATAAATAGGAATATCATTGCCAACACCGAATTGAAAATCAATTTCAGTTC